>ML806069.1:285022-302557 GCA_009831015.1 Picea engelmannii
CAATCTTTACAGTATCATACATATGAGCACCAACTCATAGTGAGGCTACAACCTCAGTTTTGCAAGCTGCAACTTGCTGAGAGCACCAACTCTCTGTTTTCTCTAGCACCCACTAGAAGGAAGCACCAACTCCCTGGTTTCTCCAGCACCAACTAGAAGGAAGCACCAACTCCCTAGTTTCTCTAGCACCAACTAGAAGGAAGCACCAACTCCTTGTGTTCAAGCACCCACCTGAACCTTTGAGGACACCAGTCCTCCCTAACTCCTCCCAACCACCCTGAAATATAAATCTTTGCTACTGAATTTATTACAGTGATATGATGTTCGACGATGGATTACCTGACTTATCACTGTTTTGCTGCATTTCGTTGCTCTGTGCGCTATGCCCAGTCACCGCACAGTTCCTCTTCTCTGCTATTCAGCTGCTGCACTCTGATCCTTCTTCAACCATGAATTATCTTCACCAACAACAATCACAACAACCTCCAACAAAAACAGTAACAGCCACCCCATCTCTTCTCTGTACCGTGTATTTATAGCTTATGTGCACCTTGTGCATGCAGTGTTCACAATGCCTCTGCATGTTGACTCTGCACCATTATCCTCCACCTCTCGAGTGCTCTGTCTGATTATCATCGCGACTCTTCAGCTTCTCTGGCCGTTTTCCCACGCGTTCAACATCACTAGATGTTATGTTGAGATTCCTCAATCTCTCTGGCAGTTGAGATTCTTCGTCTTCTCTGTGACAGTCGAGCTCACCTTCTCTGTTTTAGTTACAGGCTTCCACGCTCATCCATCTGTCAATCCCTTCTAAGAATAGTCTTTCTTCATTTGGATGAAGCTTGGAGCTCTTCATCTCCTCTGGCGATCACACAACGATCTCTTCGACTTCTCTAGAAGACGTCATCAATGGTTTCTGGTAGTCTCACTGTGTCGTGCCTTAGTAGCCCTCCAATCTTGTTTAAATTCATTTACATCGTTGGATATGCGGTGAGAAAATCTAGATGGTCAGTATTTGTGCTCTCAGATCTACGGTCTAGATTCAATTCCGGAGCCCCCTTGCCATTCTATATTTAAGCGGAGGGGGGGGGTCCGGAATTGGGCGTGCATCTTTCGAGCGGTCAGGATTAAAGTGTTCAGATCAACGACTCTCATGTGATTCCAGACCCCCGTTGCCTTTCTGTCTTTAATACAGGGGGGGGGGTCCGGAATGGTGGAGTATTGACGAAGGGCCCCACTCCTGTCGTGTCACCTTCTATATCGTTCTCCACCCGATCGTGCGACAAGACTCGACTCCTCCTTGTCCTTTGACATCTGTCCATCTCTCGCTGATGTGACCAAGGGCTGCGACCACAGCCTTATGCATAAGGCGCTTTCGCATTTCGCGAGTCTGGAGATGAGGCATCTCGACTCTCTAAGTCGCGATCCGTGAAACTCCGACACGGAGTTGAACCAACGGTCCAGATATGAACTTGTTTCAAAGACCACGATTGGATCGTGATATCGCACATCGCAAAATCGAGATTCTTGTTGTATTGAGTTCATTGCCTCATGAATTCGCGATCCCCGAAACTCCGATATGGAGTTACATCTACGGTCCTGATCATTTCTGGATCTGACGGTCCAGATTCACTCGCGATTTCGCATATCGCGAAATTGGGATTCTCGTTGCATTGTGTTCTTTGCCTCATGAATTCGCGATCCCCGAAACTCCGATACAGACTTGAATCAACGGTCCAGATGCGATCTTTATTCAGCGGCTGCGATTAAATCGCGAAATCGCTCATCGCAAAATTGACATTCCTGATGTCAAGTGACTTTGTCATTTCAAAGTCCCGATCCCCGACGCCTCTTCATTGACTGGAATCAACGGTTCAGATTTAACCTTAATCTGACAGCTCAGATTACATCGCTATATCGACATTCCTGATGTCAAGTGACTTTGTCATTTCAAAGTCGCGATTCACGAAACTCCGATGTGGAGTTTGATCAACGGTTCAGATCAACCTAGATCTCGACGGCTCAGATTAGATCGCGACTTTGCACATCGCGATTACTCCCACTTCTCCTTGTACTTTAAAAAGCATGCAGGTTATCCTTGATCTGACGATGGTCGGGTCTTGCGCTTAGATCTAATGACTGAGCTCTGTCCTCCTCTTCAGTGCGCTCGTCTTGTCTTCATTCAGATCTAACGACCCTCATTCTTTCGGGAAACTTGAATGGGATCCAACGATCACTGACTCTTCTCCTCCCGACTTACACATCCTTCTTACTTGGAAGAATTTCAACTCTGCGCTAATTCCTCCTGAGCCTACGTTGTTCTTGTTTGTCCATCGATGCACATTCTGATCCTCCCATCTTCACTGTTGTACTTTTCATCAATGAAAAGCATACGCTACCTGTTAAGCATTTGCCAACAAAGCCAGCTGATGGTGTAGGGTTGTGGGCATGGTGTCATCAGTAGGTCCAACCGTTTGATGACCTCTATTGATATCAGGTTCTTCTGACTGTCGCTATAAAAAATGAAATGAAGCAGATCCCCCTTTACCAACATCTGTGAGTGAAAGAGGTGTTGCCCTTCCTTTGGTTCTTTTGGTTTGCTTGGTTGGACTTTGGTGGTAGTGATAGTGGTGCTAGGTTCGGTATCAATAATCCGCTTCCCTCCTTCTGGATTTGATTTAGAATCAAAATCTTCCTCTGACTCAGAATATTTCATCTTGGCCACCATTGACTGCTTGGAGCAACATTCTTCAGTGTTGTGCCAAGGGATTTTATGGTATTCATACCACTTTCCCGTGTCCTTCTTTGACTTCTCATTACTCTTCTTGGGTTGCATATTCGACTGGTTGTCCTGAGAGTGGCCATCTTTGCTCCGTCCCTTGTGTTGTGGGTTGAGGTTTCCTTTGCCCTACTTCGACTGTGAGGAGTTTGTAGATCCAAAATCTCGCCTCTTTTGCTTAAATTTCTTCTCGATCTTGACAACATATCTATAAGACGCACCTAATGATGTCATATCCAGAAAATCCATTTATGTTTGAATGTATCTATGCATAAAACCACGGTATTTGAGCACCAGATGTCGTTCAGAGTCTTTGATACCCAATTTGGTGCACAGGGTATGGAAAATATTGGTGAAATCTGGTACTCGTTGGTCCCTTTCCTGATGCAGCATGGTCCATATTGTGTACTGGTTCTCGTAACTTCCAGCAGGGTAGTATTGTTCTTTAATGGAATCCCTGAACGAATCCCATGTGGGGGTGACCAAAAATATTGCAGATTCCTCTGTGGCCCTTTTCTCATAGTAAGTATCCCACCAATCCTTAACATGAGGATGACCTTGAGGAGTGCAAAAGTAATCTTTTCCCTATTGGAAAAATTGTGGACCGAAAAATACTCTTCGATCAGATTCAACTATTTATCTACACCATCTGCATCTATCAGTCCTTCATATAATGGAATATCAAAATTTACTTGTACCTTGAAGGGGGTTGCATGGTCGCTTGATGAAGATGCATCTACTATGGGCAACCGTCGAAGGATCTGTGCAAAGTTGTCCATCATTTCATTCCTTTGTCGCGCAAGGGATTCCTCGAGCAAAAATTTAAAAGGATCTCCTGCTCCATCATATTTCTTCTCGTACCCCATGAGTTTTTTTAGGGATCAAGCTGGCCAATATTGCAAAGGCTCGACTAGTTCGAGTCCCAACTTCTTGTACCCAGATCTTGTCGGGGACATGCATGAAGAAAAACAAATGAAGAACATACCTCTCTGATACCGCTGATCTGGATTTATGAGTGGAACAAAATGAATAACAGATTGAATACAATAACATAGATATACAGAGAACAACAATCTATATCTAGTGAACAATAACTTATATTGAATAAAGAAAATAGGTTGAAATTGTAAAGTTGCAGATTTGAAAACAACTTGCTTGAATGGTGATAGCTGTCTCTGAGAAGAGATGTGGCTGCTACACACATCCATCTGAGAATAATGATTACAATGAGGCTCGAGAGGCCTTTTTAACATTACTCGAATGCTAAAACCTTAGACATCCAAAAACCTAACCCTAGGAGATGAAACGCCAAAAGTTATGTGGGCCATGATGGGTAAGTTGGTACCTCAACTTCCCGGGGTCGTACCTTTTGCATACGAACTCCATTTTAGGCGTGTGATAGTCTGTTGGAAAGGTATTTTCGAGAACTACACATTATGCCATCAAACTCTGGCTCTGTCTATAGTTTGGCTGTGGCAAGCCAAAAAAACACGATATAGGGTCCCAAAACGACCCTGGAAGTACAAAAAGATGTACTGGCATGAAAAATTCCAAAATAAGATACTTAGAATAGGTAGGAAACCACCAATATCCACTTGGATGTTGTGTAGGGCTTCAGGATAGCCCTGGAAATGAAAAACCCACAATTACAAATAAATGTCATCATTACAGATAAACATGTTGAACTAAAAATTGTCAAGAAGAGCCAGTTGGAATAGGTGGGTGGCCACCAATATCCACCTGGATCACAACCACCCTTGTTTCTCAAGAACCAACCTGAAGGAGACTTCGATCTCCTGCCTTGCACCACCCTGCCACCCTATAATATAAATAAGTGAATCAACCTGTCATTGTTACTGTCGTTGATAATCAACCTGTCACTGTTATTGTCACTAATAATCAACATGTCACTGTTACTATCACTGTTAATCAACCTGCCATTGTTATTGTTATTGATAATCAACATGTCACTGTTATTTTCACTGATACCGATATATCATCATCATCAAAACTGATACAACCCCAATCACCACATAAAACTTATGCCAAGATCTCCAAGAATATACTCCAAATCATGTGCTCAAAATAACAATGATATGCATCGAACCAGGTACCAAAGGCCTCTAAGATATGCTTTAAACATGTGCCAAAGTCACCAAGATATGCATCAAATATTATGCCAAAAGCATGCCTCAAGCATGTGCCAAAACATCCATGATATGCCTCAAACCATGTACAAATCATATGCCTCAAACATGTGCCAAATCATGCCTTAAACATGTGTCAAAATATCCAAGATACAAGCCTCAAACATGTGCCAAAACATGCCTTAAACACATTGTGCCAAACTATCCAAGATATACCTCAAACCATGTGCCGAAATATTCAAGATGCAAGCCTCAAGTATGTGCCAAAAAACGTCTTAAGCATGTGCCAAACCATCCAAGATATGCCTCAAAGCACGTGCCATAACCTCCAAGATATGCATCAATCATATACCAAAATATCCAACTACAAGTCTCAAAAACATATCGAAAACATACCTTACATTCTGTAAAACCCGGTACATCAGATCACATATCATCAACCCTTCCTTAACTTTAGCATCAAGAGAATATCACCTTCTTCAAACTTTTCCTTAGCCTCACAGGACTAGACCGGGAAACTAGGAGGGCCTCGCGGGACGAGTCTTGTGCAACCTGCAGTGTCCTCGCAGGATACCCTATACTTGACCCTCGAGGGTCTGCTCAAATAGGGTTTTCAGAAACCCTTCTCCAATCTGCGGCTTCGAGACTTGTTTCCTTCGCACTCCTTCGCTACTTCAGTTTCGCGAAGAGATCACATGCTTGCTTGCTTTATTAATCCAAATGAGAGGCTCTTGATGTGTATTTATACTATTCCAAGTACCTCCTTTACTTGACTTTAGGATCAACCTGTAAGTTCTTGTTGCAACTACTTTTCTCCTTTTCTTGATTTTGGGGCCGACTTATAACTTCTTGTTGCAATTGTTTAGGGGATTTTTTTCCATACTTCGGAGCTTCATCTTTAAGAGGGTATAACTTCTCAACCGCGAGGAACCATGTGGCATACCACCTACCATTGGAAATGACATGACATGGACTATAAATCTATGAAGGTTCTAAATTCATTTTCAATGTCCTTCATGTTATTTTTCTTTAATTCACTTCAGGCTTCATGATCACGCCTCAGGGGCTTCTTAACCACTTAACCATATTTCCAAGGCTTCTTGTAGACTTCTTCAAAGCATCTTCTCATGAGGTCCATGCTTAAAGCTACGCCATAAGGGGACCACTTTAGAGATTCCTTCAAATAGACCCATCATTTCTAAGGGATTTTGGACTTCTTCTAGGGTTGACATCAATGACAACCAACTTTCCAACAATATCCCCCTTTGGCATTGATGGCAACACTCATACTCCCCTTGTGATCATTGTTCCCCATGTCTTCATGCTTTTGTTCTTTCTCTCCCCCTTTAACACCAATGAAAAAGGGTAAATCCCTTGGAAATTTCTCTCCCCTTAGCTTCTTGTTCTTTCTCTCCCCCTTGTCTTCTTGTTCTCCCCCCCTGTCTTCTTTGTTGTGTAGATCAAAGTGGGGCTTCTTGTATATGCTTCCTTTCCTTTCCTGTTATCGTAATCCACTGACGTATATTAAAAGCATTCATGTTAAGGTTTCTTCATAACTTGACTTCAAGTCTTCATGGCTTGTCATGTCTTTACTGAGTCGATGTCAATGACATAATCATTCAACAATATCCTTATGATGGTTTCTCTCCTCCTGTCTCATTGTGCCTCTCACGGCTTGCCTTCTTATGATTAACTGGTTCCACCTGTCAATATGCTTGTTTTTAAAGTCATATGCTTTCATCCACTATCATGCATCTTCTCTGATTCATGACAATTATTGTCTTCTAGACCTACCAAATATCTCATGAATTCGTCTATGTCCATATGTCACAAAATTGTCCATGACTCTGCTACTCAATTGTACACAATGCTGACCCATCTATCACTTTATTATTGTGAAGACTTCTCCAATATCTGTTGGAACTGATCACCACATATTCTTGCTTCTCAAGTTGAATCAAATATGTCCACTAGTCTACTTTATCTTCAAATCAAACTCTACAAGTCTGCAACAAGTACACATTCTTGAATTTGTAATGAATATATTCCTGCTTGAATACATGCTTGAAATCCTCTATATGATCATGAATCTCTGCCTCAAAAGTGTGCCAGTGATGTTCCTCATAGTTGTCAGCTAACCTATTTATACCTGCATGGAGATGTGTTTTGAAAACTATTCCTTAATCAATCAATCTGTCACAAGACATTATGCACCTTTGCTATCAAACCACAATGAATCTACCTTCTCAAAATCTGCAAACACTTCAGACTGCTCAAAATATAGTTCTATAATCTATAATAGTTGTTTCTTAGACTCCCCCTCTTCAATATTCATATTTACTGGGAGTATCCAAGCTGAATGGCTTAGAACAATATATAAACCCTCTCTGTTGTAGGATCATCCTTATGAATCTTGACTTCTTCATCTTTTCCTATAGATTCATCATGATCTTGCAACTCTGTAAATCATGTGATTATGATATCTGGGAGTTCTTCATTCACTTGTTCTTCTTGTTTTTCTTTCTTCTGCAAACTTTCTTGTACCTGATATCAATGTTTTCCTTCATGGAAGGCTTCATCATGCTTTTACAATCACAAGTTATGTGTCCATAGTTGTGGCATTTGTAACATTCAATATTGTAGGGCGCCACATAAACATCTCTTGCTTGAACATTTCTTCCATAGACTCTACGATCTACAACTTTATGTCCAAAGTTATTACAAGTAAAACAATAACCAGAAAAGAAACTTCGATACCTGGGAGAAAATGATCCTCTTTGTGATGTAGTCCTTCATAATCAGTCTAACCACCGAAAGGTAGATCATGGATTGCACGGATAATGAAATGGAAATGTTTGATGGTCAGGACTATGAGATGTGGAGAAGAAGGATGCGTGTATTTTTAGAGGCATAGGGGTATGACGTTTGGTACTAAGTTGTTTTAGGATACACCACTTCAAAGAAACCTCAGAGACTGCATCCAAGAAGGCATTAAAAAGGAAAAACAAAATAACAATGGATGCCATTATGGATGGATAACCTAATTTAGTAAAATTCAAGGTGGGACAATACTCATTAGCCTAAGAGCTTTGGGATAAGCTACATAATATTTACTCTAAGGAATCTCTTCTTGTAATTATAGAGCCAGAGCATGATTATCAGAATAAAGAAGATGTTGAGATAGAATGAGAGGAAATAATATCATCATGTCAGGTAGATCCAAAAGAAGAGATTGAAAATGACAAAGAAGATTATGAAGAAGGTGAAGTGGATCTTGAGGTAGAACTAATCAGTGCTTTAAGTGAACTAAAAAGAGAAAGGAGGGAAAACAAGTCTCTCAGGGAAGAATTTATCAAGATAAAGGAGGGTTCTCAAAACCCTAACAAAAATTCTGAAGAGGTCCAATAGATTATCATAAATCTAAAGGTTCAACTGAAAGAAGCCAAAGCGATTGAAGAAACACTCAAAAATCCCTTGGAAGAAAAGCAATGCTTGGAAGCCAAAATAATATCACTAAGAAAGGAAGCAAAGAAGAGAGAAGAAATTTTGACAAGTCATTTTAAGGAAAGCTCTGAGGACTTAAATAAGCTTGAAGCATAACTTAGTCAACAAGAAAGAAGATTTGAAGAAAAAATCATCTCCTTGAAAACCCAACCTAAAGAAGCAAAGAGAACGAAAAAAGTAATGAAGATCCAAATGGTGAAGAAAGAAGAAGATACTGAGAAGCTTGAAGAAGAATTTGTCTTATTGAGGGTCGAAGTTGACAAGCTCAACAAGAAATTGAAGAGATCTCAAGTACTAGAAGACAATCTCAAATGTCAAAGGTCACCATTCAATAAAGCAAGTCTTGGATACATTGGTGAGGCCTCATGCAAAAAAAATGGAAATGCCAATCATAGAAAGAGCGTTGAAGAGAGAGGAAGCTCCACAGCGTATGAAATAGTGAACGCTATTAAAGGTTTAGGAGAAGAAATGAAAGAATTGATAATTTTTCAAAAGGTGCTAAGGTTTCTTCCAATGCAATTTGATCCTAATATTTTAGCCCTAGAAGAAATAATAGATCTTGCTACATTGAGCATGGACGAGCTACATGCAATACTTACAACTAATGAAATGAGAACAAAACATGATAATCCATCCAAGAAGGAAGAAGCTTTCAAAGCATCCAAGAAGACAAGAAAGAGAAAGCAAAATTCCAAGTCAAATTCAAGCTCCTACTGCAACAATGATTCATATGAAGATGAAGAAATAGCCAACTTCGTGAGGTGGTTGAAGAAAGGAACTCGCAAGTACAAAGGTAAGCTTCCCTTAATGTGCTTTAATTGTGGTAAAATTGTTCATTTTGCTTCTAAATGTCCTTATGCTAAGAATTCATATAGTGATGAAGAAGACGTTCCCAAGAAAGAAGAGAAATTGTCAAGGGAGGGGGAGAGAAAGAACAAAAGCATGAAGACAGGGGGAGTGCATGAAGACAGGGGAAGCAATGATCACAAGGAGAGTATGAGTGTTTCCATCAATGGCAAAGGGGGAGATTGTTGGAAGTTTGGTTGTCATTGATGAAGCCCCGAAGTATGGACACAAATCCCCTAAACGGTTGCAACAAGAAGTTATAAGTCGACCCTAAAATCAAGAAAAGGAGAAAAACAGTTGCAACAAGAAGTTACAGGTCGACCCTAAAGTTAAGTAAAGGAGGTACTTGGACTAGTATAAATACACATCAAGAGCCTTTCATTTGGATTAATAAAGCAAGTGAGCATGTGATCTCTTAGAGAAATTGAATTAGTGGAGGAGTGCAAAGGAGACAAGTCTCGAAACCGCATATTTGAGAAGGGTTTCTGAAAACCCTATTTGAGCAGACCCTCACAGGTTAGGTATAGGACGTCCCATGAGGACCCTGCAGGTTGCACATGACTCATCATGTTTCCTGGTCTAGTCCCGCGAGGCTAAGGAAAAGTTTGAAGAAGGTGTTATTCTCTTGATGTTAAAGTTAAGGAAGGGTTGATAATCGATGATCTGATGTACTAGGTTTTACAAAATGTAAGGTATGTTTTCTATATGTTATTGAAGCTTGTATCTTGGATATTTTGGTATATGCTTGATGCACATATTAGAGGTTATGGCATATTCTTTGAGGCATATATTGAATGGTTTGGCACATGTTTAAGACATGTTTTGGCACATGTTTGAGGCTTGCATATTGGATATTTTGGCACATGGTTTGAGGTATATCTTGGATAGTTTGGCACATGTTTGAGGCTTATATATTGGATATTTTGGCACATGTTTTGGCATATGATTGAGGCATATCCTTTGCACATGTTTTGGGGCATATCATGGATGTTTTGGCACATGCTTGAGGCATGTTTTTGGCATATGATTTGATGCATATCTTGGTGACTTTGGTACATGTTTAAAGCATATCATGGAGGCCTTTGGTACATAATTTGATGCATATAATTGTGATTCATATTATTTTTCTTTAATTAACTTTGAGCTTCAAGACCACGCCTTCGGGGCTTCTTAACCACTTGACCATATTTACAGGGCTTCTTATAGACTTCTTCAAAGTATCTTCTTGTGAGGGCCATGCTTAAATCTATGCCATAAGGGGATCACTTTGGATATTCCTTCATATAGACCCATCACTTATGAGGGCTTCTGGACTTATTCTAGGGTTGGCATCAATGGCAACCAACTTCCCAACATACAAGACCGAGCTCTCTACTCAACAATATTATTGATAGAAACAACTATGATCAACAATGATTATGACCAACCATGATTAAGAACAACCATGATTAAGACCAACCCTTTCATGTTACATGGCTCCATATTTATATATTTCCCTTGGGCTTTTCTTGGATTCTTTATTCCGTTATTTTCCTTCTAGGCACTCAATGCTCTTAACTGTTTCCATTGGTCGTCGAACTGGCACATGATGCTTTTGGTCATTTTCATCGTTGTTACACTTTCAATTAGCTTTCCGCTCGTGTAACTGTTTTCCATCGTTTTGAATCTTCCACTGACATGCTGCACTTTTTCCAAAATATTGGTATTTCCAAAAATAGAGGGCCCAACAAGGATATGACAAGAGTGAAACTCTGCCCCCTTATAAAGTACCAACAAATCATTTCAAGTGGCATGGTTTTCCTTGAATAATAATGATAAATTAATTCACATTCACTGATAGAAACTAATAATAACTATCATCACTCTCAATTAACAAATAATTATAATAAATTTTACCACTTCATAAAAAATATATGAAATAAAATTTACACATATTAAATTAAAACATGTGAAATGATACACTACCCAAAATTGAATAGGCATAACTTTCTATTTAAATGGTAGAATTGAATTTGAAATTTGGATTGGACATCGTTGTGTGTATTGTGTGTGTGTGTGTGTGTATTACAACCTGAGTGGGCCTAATGGTTAAGATTGTGTGTTTCATCCTCGGAGGGCACAGGTTCAAATCCAAAGGGGGGTAGGGTATGTACACCTCCATAGACTTTAGCAGTCAAATTGTTGCATGGAGGTGGTCCCGTGTCCCACAAACAAGGGGGTCTCATACACCAATTTGGTGTATGGCTTGGTTGTGACCTTAAAAATAGATTATTCTACACACAGACACACACCTATGTAGACTTTAACATTGAAATTGTTGTACGGAGGGGGTCCCTTGTCCTACAAACAAGGGGGTCTCATACACCAATTTGGTGCTTGGCCATGACCTTAAAAACAGATGATTATTATTATTATCATTATTAAAAAAAATTAAGCTAAAAGAGGAAACTTCTATTACTTCACAAAATATAGTACAAAAAGAGAGGAACCAGGGGGGCATGCCTTGAAGGGAAACCAAACCCCTAAACCCTGGATACATAGGATCTTAAGATCATATGTGAAGTACAAGACATTATCTACTGAATGCCAAACCAAGAGTCTGCTAGGACTAACGGAATCAGAAACTCTGTAATTTTGAGAAAAAAGGGGGAGACAAGCAAAGGAACTAAAATAGAGCACAACCCTAGAAAGAGTTAATTAAAGAGAAACTGGGGTCCCCCGCGATAGACTCTTGATTGAGTCCGGGTGGTTGATAGGCACCTACTTCCTCTAGTTGGCTTTCACTTGGCCGAGGATTCCCTTCTACTGCTGGCTCTGCTTCTCGTCATCAACAATCATAATTGGGCTACGTTGAGTGCCTGGAAGACCGACAATTTGCTTTCCACCATCCAAATGGGTAGGTTGATTAACTCTGAACTTGATACCATGTTGAGAGTGACAAAAAAGATCAAATTTTCCTTCCAGGATATGGACAGCCTTGAGGAGCTCAACATTTTGTCTCTGGGTCTCAATGATGGCCTGAACCACCAGGGCTTTGTTCATCTAGTAAGCTTCTACCATCCGGAAGTACTTGGTATCCCGAGTGTAGGGGTTACTCGGATCAGGCATCCAATTGGTTGCCTCTTGGATTATCTCCTCGGGCCTGGTTTTCTTTCTTTTATCGAGGACTCGGTCCTCAACTGCATTAACTACCTCAATCTCCTCCAGGTCACAATGGGTCCAAAACCGATCTTTTGTCGCTTTTGCTTATTTTTCCGCCTTGGTAGGGAACTGGGGACCGCACGAGGTTGAAGCTTCCTTATCATGGCGGCCTGGGCGACCTCTCTTTGGCTTTCTGATCCAACGACATACCATGATTCTGCTCGGACTAACTCTAGAAAACACCCTGAGAATCAATTTAGGGGTGGATTGAGAGAGAATCTGGTAGGAGAAGAGGATGGGTCTGCTCTCTCGTCCACTGAATTTAAGAAGGTTGATCTCATCATAGTTCCTATAAGCTGGATTATTCACTATCAACTGTTGTCATTGGATATAATTCTCCCTACTATCATTGATAGCAGTTATGTTGAGACGACAACTTAAAATCATCTCCCAGACGCCAAGATGACCTGTGCTGTGTAACCAACTAAAGCCAACTTTCCCTCTCGATCATGCCTGGCTCATCCGAGCGACCTGACCATTAATCAACATGATAAAAATAACCAGAATTTGGACCGTCCTTGCCCAGAGGGTCTTTACTGCAGATGTCGTTCGGTTGTAAAGGCCTCATCTTCTCACAGATGTTTCCCACCTGGTTTCCAGCTATTGTTTCATGCTCGGGGGGCGAGTCCCCAACATGGCAGCTACTCTTTAGATCTACCACCAAAATCCCAGTCTCTCTATTCCCTTTGTCCTGGGTTGGCTCTTCGAACAAAGGAGCCCGTTCACAAGTGTCCCTGCTGACGTATACCTGATCCCTCTTCACCTTACACATGTCGTCTTGACATCCACACTGAATTTGACCGACCACTCCACATGGCAGTGGGTCCCCTAAGAGCCAGACTTACAGCTGCTCAGGTAGGTTGACACCTATGTTTTTCATGCAATTGGATACCGAATTGGCTTCCCTCCTGATTGAATTTGTGACAATCGCAGAAATGGAAGCCACCAGAGTTTCCAGGGAAGAAAAACCATGGTTAAGGAGCCAGTTCTGAGTCAGTTTCTCCATCTTTCCCCTTTTCATGAGGCATTGAATACCTCTGATGATGAGAAAGGAGTCCCCTTCTACCTCAAGCACTAAGAAGCCTCTTTCCACTATTATTTCCAGGCCTCGCCTGAGGTCGACCAACTCTACTGCATTGTTCGTCGTAGATCCCAGGGGAGAAGCATAGAAGAGAATGGGTTCTCCAAGGTGGTTTCTGAAGATACCACCTGTGCCTGCTGGACCTGGGTTTCCCATTGAAGCACTATTAAAGTTGAGTTTGATGAAGCCCACCTACGGGGGTTTCCAAAAGTACCAGATTTTAACGTGGGCCTTCTTTTTTCTCCTAGGGGTCTTATTCGCATCTTCTTTCAGGTTCCATCTTCTGAGAATCTCTGCTTCTAGGGGGTGAACCTGGTGGTATTTCACTGACCAATGAATTACTACAATGGATTTGGTTTTTGTGGATGCGCTCCCATAGTTGACTTAAGGTAAGGATTTCATCTTTGAAAATTCGCCTATTCCTTTCTTTCCATGCATTCCACATTAAGAGGCCTAGGAATATTTCCCAGAGTCAGTTGAGGATATCATTGGTAAAGGGATTCTCTCTCCATTGATCTATTGTTTCCACAACATTTCCTTTTTGAAGGTTTGATTGCCTGAAGTTAGATGCCCCTATATCCCATAGCTAACTGGTTAAGCTGCAATTGCTTAAGATATGGTCTTGGGTTTCTTCTCACTCCTGACAGAGGATGCACCTTGAAGGATCCACAAACCCTTTCCTGAGAAGCCGATCCCATGTAAGAATTTTTTTGTGGGCCACCAGCCATAGGAAAGTAGATACTTTGGGCCAGAGAGATCTACTCCAAATTTTGTTCCAAAGGTGATTGTTTTGATGAGTACCTTCCCCCTGCAGGAGCTTATAAGTAGTTTTGGGCTGTGAAATATCCATTATCGTTGGGGCCCCATTGAATGATGTCCTCTCTTGAGGGGATCTCGATCTGTCTCTCTTGGAGAAATCTGGAGATCACTAGCTTCAGATCCTCTATCCAAAGGACAGGTCAGTCCTCTAGCAGAGTCCAGGTTCTCATAAACGTTGAGGCCGAGGGGGATTCAAACTTCCAAAAATGGTGAAGATTCACCCATCCCGCCCACTCAAGATCATTTTTAAAGGTTAGGATCCTGACATATCCCCCTAAAGAGGGAAGTTGTTCCCACACATTGTCCCAAAAGAGGGTGGACTTCCCGGAAATAGTGGGACTGGACCAAAATCTGATTTTTCCAGGAATTATTCCATATCACTAAACCCAAAATGAGATTTTCTGCTTGGATTAGGCTTTGGAGGGGTAAGTGAGGGGAATACTTGGATTTCCAGAGCTTGGCCTAGAGGGATGCCAGGGACTTGATCTAGCGCCACCAAAGCATGACTGCTAGACTGGATCTAGTCAGATGAGGGTCTTTGAGGCCCAAACCTCCTTCGAATTTCTGGTGACAGAGAGAGCTCCAAGCCACTAGGGGCCATTTAGATATTTTTGAGGGGCCCCCCCAAAGGAAATTTCGTTGAATAGTCCACATTTTTTGAAGGTACTTCACAGGTGCAACTAGGAGAAAAAAGAGATACAATGGGAGAGAGGATAGGACTGAATTGATAAGGAGAACTCTTCTTGGCAAGGACAAAGAGCGGCGAGTCCAACTTTTTAGTTTGTCTTCCATTTTGTCCAATATGTACTCCCACGAGAGATTGTGGCAGGATTTGAGGAGCAGGGGAGATCCCATATACTTAGCTAGGAGGGACGAGATAGGAAAGCCTAAAAGCTCAGTTAAAGGCTTTTGAACGTTATGGGGGGTATTAAAGAAGAACATGTGGGACTTTTCCTGGTTTATGAGTGTTCTCGAAGCCATGTTGAAAAGGGATAAAAACGACTTAAAGCCAAAAACCTCTTTGACCATAGGGGATCCCATTAGCAGGTTATCATCTACAAATTGGAGATGGGACAAAGCCTCTTCTTCCTCGAGGAGGGGAAGCCCTTTGATAACTCCTTCTCGTTTGGCCTGGGAGAGGCTATGGCCCAAACCTTCCGCCAGGATAATGAAAAGGAAAAGGGAGAGAGGATCGCCCTAGCAGAGGCCTCTTGAACCATTAAATGTTTTGGTAGGAGATCCATTTAATATGATAGAAAAGAAAGAAGTTGAAACCAAGTTCATTACCCATGTAACCCAACCTTCCCCAAAGCCGAAGGCTAGCAACATCCTTCTTAAGCAATCCCAATTCATCCTGTCATAAGCTTTGGACATATCCAATTTCATCATCATGCCCGCCTTTTTGGAAGTTTGAAGAGAATGAATCACTTCATGCACAACTATGATGTCATCAAGGATTTTCCTTCCTTCCACAAATCCCCCTTGTTCCTGGGAGATGATGAGAGGGAGGACATGTTTGAGCCTGCCTTCTATTAGCTTAGAAATAATCTTATAAATGACATTACAAAGAGAGATAGGATGACACTTATCTACATTGTTATCACCTTTGACCTTTGGGATGAGGGTGATAAAGGTGGCGTTGAAGGCTTTAAGAATACCTTTGGAGGTGTGTGATTCCTCGACTACCTCTCGGATGTCAGGTCCCAAAATCGGCCAGCCGGTTTGGTAGAAATCCTTTGTGAAGCCATCCGTCCTAGGAGACTTTCCCATGGACATAATTTGAACAATATCCTCCACCTCTTCCAATGATGTTGGTCGCATCATCGCCTCATATTGTTCAGGTTGCACTAACTTTGGGATAGAATCCATGATATTAGAGATTGCCTCCTGTCAGTTGATCACTGGTTTGGAAAAGAGATTTTGGAAGTAGTTGAGGAGCTATGATTGTACATCTTCTCTCTTGGATTTATTGCTTCCATATGGGGCTTTAATGGATGTAATTTTGTTTCTGTTTCTTCTTTGGATTAAGGAATTGTGGATGAAGCGGGTGTTTTTGTCCCCTTCTTTTAACCATTGAATCCTTGATTTCTGCATCCATAGGATTTCTTCCTGTCTTTCTCTTTTGGATATCTCATCTTTGATTCTAGCCTCTCTGACTAGGAGGTCAGGGGGGCACAATCCTTGGATGCCCAACTGTTGAATTTCCTCCAATTCTTGATTTAGTTACTTTTTCTCATCAAATATGTTCCCAAAAAATTCTTTATTCCACTTTTGGAGACATTGGCGGACATGTTTTAACCTCTGTTGAAACTAGAACATTTTTGTGCCGAAAATATTTGGATTTTCTTTCCACCAACATTCCAAGTTTGGTAGTAAATCTTGGTGTTCCAACCAGAACTTCTCACATCTGAAAGGGGTGGGGTCCTGTTTCCAAACATGGTCCCATTTCAGAGCTATTGGCCAGTGGTTCGATCCCTAAAGGGGGAGAACCTTGACCGCTACTCCTTATTTCTCTGTAATGATCTTTTCTGACAACAAGAATTTGTCCAACCTAACTGCAATTCTGTGTTATTTACCCCTTCTGTTATTCCAAGTGAAGGTACCATTTCTTGTTGGTATGTCCACTAGGCCTAACTTTTCTATGATATTACCAAAGTCCTTACTCTCCTAGTATAGTTTATGAATACCTCCTTGTTTCTCCAAAGGGGAGGTGATCATGTTAAAGTCTCCTCCAAGGAAATAGACTTTGTTCCTCATATAATATCCCATTCGATTTAGATCGTCTATGAAATCTCTCTTTAGATGAGGCAAATTTGGACTGTAAACATTGTTGATGTATCCTTCTTCCTTTGTTCCAATACACTTGAATTTGAGAGTCAGGTGCCTGGTGGAGGAAGAGAAGTGTTGCATTTCTATAATATTGGGATCCCAGAGCGTAGCTAGACCTCGTGAAGATCCTTCCACTGCTATCCAACAAGACTCACTTCTGGGCCATATTTTCTGGGTTATCCTTTCCATGATTTCTTTGTCACATTTTGTTTCCTAAAGGAGGAAGATATCCACCTTTATCATGGATATTTTTTCTTTTAGCATCCTCTGTTTGGAAGGACTATTAATTCCTCTAATATTCTGGGATGTAATCTTCATCTTTAACTTTT
>ML806069.1:304746-316335 GCA_009831015.1 Picea engelmannii
GCATCGAATCTTGGCACCTTCCCTTCATGAACCCCCGAGAAGCGATATTTAATATTCCCTCTCGCGTTCTCGCTACTCGCGACTTCGCAAGTCCAAGGGTTGAGCTCTCATGCTCTTATCCCATGAATCTTCGAGACGCAAGAAGTCAACGGAGTGTTGACTCCCTTCTCCAAGCGACGCGTGTCCACCTGTCAATCATGCGGGCCCCACCTTGAAGTTCTGCCACGTGTTCTCTCGTGCTTGGCTCTCGGCACTTCGTTACTCGTGAAGACGTAAACGACTCCTTTCAACCTTCGAACCCCCGAACGCGTGATAGGCGATGGGGTTCCTGATCCAACGGTCCTCCCATTCTTTGGATCCAATCGCTGTCTCCGCTCCTCGCTACTTGGAGCACCCAACCTTTGGGATCTTACCTTGCGAACCTCTAAGTTCGTGAGATCCCTGGATCTCTGCCATCTGTCCTCCTTGGATGGGCGGTCCTGATCCTTTCACGACTTCGCCACTCGCGACTTCGTGGGTTGAAGCACGCAACCCTAACCGCCTTGCAACTCTGCAAGATCCAACGGTTATCGGTTGTTCGCCACTTCTATCTCGAAGTGTCTCTGCCGTCCATTTCTTCTCTCTTCTGCGCACGTCTGGACGTACATTTTCGACGACCTATATCTATTTTGCTCCAGCTAATCTAACGACAATTGTAGCTCTTCCTTGAGCATGCACTTCTCTTCCTTCCCCTTGGAAGATTTCTTAAGTATCGAAGGTTTCGACCTTTGCTTCTCGTCTGTGACCTTCGCAGTTATGGCTCCGTGCACAAAACGACATTATCCCTCTCGGGCTTCTCTACTCTGAAGCCTTGAAATATTTCCTCGACCTCTATGAATTCCTACAGGGTCTGTGCATCTGACCAGGTGCTATCTATCCTGAGCTTCGTCAACTATGAGGGACTTGGGAGCTTTGCGCTCTTTCTCCTGGGTTTGACTCTTAAAAGAGTCTTAAGCACATCTATTGCTCTCCTTCATCAAGTCTAGGACTTGAGTGGGTCTCTGTCTCTACTTGCTTTACAGGGAGCCTATGCATAACTGCACTACCTCTCCTGATCTATGCCTTTAACGCTACTCGTGAAAACAAAGGAAAGGGGTTGAGGCATTTAATGCCCCCTCTTCTCCTTCCAATCTAACGACCGTGAGTGACCACAGATCTTCCGACAGGATCTCGCCCATCAAACGATACTTATCCCTACACATCCATCTTGGGATTTCAAGAGGATCGTTCCTCCTCGTGCAGGGTTACTAAGGCCTTGCGCCTTCACATCCTCTTTCCAGGTTCTTGATGGGATTTTCATGGAGGGTATCTCTATGGGGAGGTTTACCCAGGGTACTATCTGAGGTAGATAAGGGTATCTCTCTCTCGAGAACCAGACGTAAAGTCTGAATTAGATCAGTGTGCATATAAATAACGATTTATGAAAACATAAGCCATACGTAGTCCTTCCATTATAAACATGCAACTACCAGTATTGATCAAAACACCATACAGACATTCTTGCACTGAAATCATTCACAATTTCACAACTTATGAGCATAAATGTCAGAATATATATATATATTTAAAGATGTCAGAGACAAAACACTTATCAGAAAAACACCAAAGGTGATGCAACTGCTGAGAGGGGTGGTCGTTTCCACCCAACCGTAAGCTCAGCGATTCCCAACGGATTTACCACTAGCCACCCCCAAGCTGAGACCACGATACTGCGAGACAACGTCTCTGTCTGCCAGTGATCGAGAGCGAAGGTTACTGTCCTTCTTCCTGCTATCACTCACTCTGCATATTTTTCCAGAGTTCTTCCTCCTTCGCGTTTGCCCGTGATCGCACACTCCTCCTGCCTTTTTCCTTTCCGGCGAGGTTGTGTGTGGCACGATCTCCCTCGCGGTGGTCAGGTGTCAGGACCCCACAGATGGGCGGTTTTACCCCCATCCCTCATTACGCATGAGGAGCCATCCACCTACCAACCTGCGAGTAATTAATTTTGGGCCAGCGAGCCGCTCTTGGTTCTCCAGGCCAGTGAAGACCAAATACGGTATTGGTTTTCGGTGGAAGTTAACGCCACCATTCTAGGTTCCTTCCACCACCTTTATCCAGCCATCGTGGTCTCTTTTTCATCATATTCCCCTCTCAGCAGTCCTGCAATATATATTCATAATATTATTCACATTCATCGACCTTTTTCACAAGGTCTATTTACATCACACATTCACATTTTGAGTTTGCCACAATACTTGGCCAGTATAGTTATTTTTACAGACTGGGGGAAACATGGTGTTATACCCATAAATTTTCCTATGAGGGCGTGGTCTTTCATGTGCTGGATGTAGTTCCCTATGCCATGTGAAGTTACCTCGTAAGTTGGGTTTTCTGTGTTTTTAGGTAAGCAACCATTCTGTAGACGACTTTGTTGGTTTTGTCCTTTCTCTTCCTTTTCTGTTTCTGTCTGATTTTTCTGACCTTCCTGCTTTCCGGGTCCTACCCCCCCCATTTCAGTATCCTTGTCCTTATTATCTGGCCGACTTTTGAGTACGTCCTTAAAGGACTTTTTCTCTACCGCCTTTCCTTCCGTCTTCCCTTTTTCCAAAGGTGTTGTTGACTTGGGATCCACCATCCCAGGGTCAGGACCTTTCGTCATAGCAGGGCCCCTCCTCGCTTCCTAACCAGGGGCCTCTCGTACTCATATTGTACGAACCAACAAACCCCAAACCCCAAACCCTAAATCGTCATTCTTCCCTCCAAAGCTCTGTTCATTCTATCGATATTGTGAATAGCTACTAACACCTAGATTATTATCCTTGTTATTATTATTATCATCTATTTTTAAGGTCACGACCAAGCTAGACACCAAATTGGTATATGGTACCTCCTTGTCTATGTGACAAGGGACCCCTCCACACAACAATTTGACTACTAAAGATGTGTACAAACCCTACCCCTCTAAATTATATATATATATATATATATATATATATATATAAATGAAAGTTGGATTAAACTTATTTATATTTATATGAGAGATTTAAATTAAATTAAATTTGTTGACATTATGGAGCGCCATGTGAGCGTTTTATTAAATTTGGTTCATTCAAAGTAATTTAATAATAATACTAATATTAAAGTCAATAAATTTTGTTTTATTATAATAATTTATAATAATCAGCCAATCATGCCCATTTGTAGTAAATTATACTCAATAAATTAAGTTTTGTAATAATAATTATAAAGGATTGGTGAAGCATGCTATTTTGGGATATAACGAAAATGACATTTGTAAAAGAATGTGACTTCACCAATGAATCATGGCTCCATTCATCGTACTTTATTGACATTTGGGACTTGCATCTTACACCATAAACAAAAAAAAATGATAAGGTGATTATTAATGCATTGGGTCATGTTCTTGTGCATTATCAAAAACTTTGTCCATATTTGGTGAGAAGTTAAAAAAACATTTAATTATATATATAATATAGGTATTGATTTTTCAAATAAATAAAAAATATCTCAAGTTCAGTATAATGTTAGGAGCAATGTTAGGAGCAACAGTGGGATCTATTAATTAATAGAAAATAAAATTAAGTTGAAAAATAGACAATTTGTTAGTATATAAGTTTATTAGCTTATTTAGACTTGGATAGAGTATTTAGCGAACACAAAGGGTTTATTTTCCCTGCAAACTTCTTCTCACATAAAGAATTGGTACTATATGAAGTCTACCATAGTGGACTTGACAACGCTATAGACTATAACCTTCTAGTTTCCTTTATATTGTTCAATGTGGTGCCTATGTGTTATACATGTGGTGATCTAAGAGTGGATGTAGCTTGGCTCAACCCAAGGCTCTCTTGCCTTGCCCAAAACTCTAGCATGGTGTTATACAATTTTATAACTGTTTAACCCATGGTTTTTCATCATGGGTTTTACCCATCACATTCTTGAATCAAACATAATTGTCAACTATAAAAGCCAATCTTTTGATACTACGACTTCTAAATTTGAAACTTAGATAGGGAAGTGAATATATTAATATGAGTTGTAGAATTATAACACAATAATGTTAGTTATAATATTTAACACATATGACAGAACATGAATTTAGACTATCTACTTTACATAATACCTTTGTGTTTACAGAGTGGGTCTTGTGTTAGCCTATGGCTTACCTTACCAATCACTAAGTCTAATTGTCACCTATATTTGTATTATTCATTTAAGATATTAGTAATATATCCTCAAGTGATGACTAATGAGTTAGTTAAGATTTCCTAGCCTAGTCATCATACATGATTTTAGGATCTAGAGCAAATCTCTCTATGAGGCGACATCACACATTGTACTATAAATATGTAACATTGGTGTGAATACATAAGAGTTGGCTAGTGAGCCTTTTCCGTCATCTTGTTGTTCCTGTCTTTATTTTATCAATTGGTATCAAAGCTCTTATGGTCTTAAGGGCCTGGTAACTTCACCATGGTAGTTTTCCATGGGAGGTGAGGTGCAACAAGAGCATCTAACGAAAGAGGAGCATGCAAATCCATGATGTCGTAGCAAGACAAATTCATACTTCTTTTAAACTTTTATTGATTTATGTTGCAACGTGCCTTTGTTAAGTTGAAATATTACAATTAGTGGTAAGTGTTGCAATTTGCACCTATGTTGCATATCAAGATCTCTCAGAATAATGGCCACTGTTGATGTGTTTATAGATATGAAAAATAAAATAACAGTGAAGCAATGTCTTAATAGATCGTCTAGCAATCAAATATGATGAGATATGTGTCATTTAAACAAAATTCCAGTGAAGCATTATTCTATTGTGGACATTGAACTATCTGTTGCATAATGATTTTCTAAGAATCAGATCTAAATTTAATTCGATCCAACTGTCTGCGAGATTCATATTTATGTTAGTTGTGGTGATATTGTTACTTGTGGTGAGATTGGATCCCGAGACCTATGCTCCTCTTGCATCTTCTGCTTCAGTTTTTGAAGGTTCAAACAAACTCGGGGAGAATGTCATTAACTTTGTTGAGGAAGCCAAGTTGTGCTTTTGGGGTTGAAATACATTGTTAATTCTAAGCCACCGACAAGTGCGAAACACTTGATATGATTTTTGGTGGGCGATCCATATCTCAGAATACATTATATGGTTTTGTGCTTCTTTTGCTTGTTGCAAATCATTCAATTGGTCAAGGATCGACTTTTCTCATACCTGCGTGCACAACCAATGGAATATGATGAATTTAATAACCTTGCATAATCACATTGGGAAAGAGTACCTTTTGTGTACTCAATTACAAGTTGTGAAGATTAGATCCGCTTTTTCTGTCTCTTGCACTCTTCAAACTTTACATTTTTTCGACACTTGAGATGACGAGGTAGAAAAATAGCTAGAGTTTCTCGTTTAGCATCCATGCTCAAGGGACTCGCTATCAAGAAGTTTACGGTTTCTTTTCAGTGGCTTCCACACTCTCTACCAACGATCTGATCTAGAGTTCATCCAATGCACCAGAATCGACCACACAACCTCTGATTGGACCCCTCACCAACAAGATCAACTCGTGGATTTACAACAATAATTTCCAATCAATAATTAGCACAAATCCTCCCTCGATTTTGCAAGGATAACAGAGCAATATCTGCCAATTTAATTTCTCCCATGTGTACATGATTTTAGCTACAAAAGGTGGATGTGTGCGTTGATTCTTGATGTGTGGACACTGTTGAGTTCACAATTGGAGGAAAATTCATTGAAGAGCATAGATCGAGGGCGTATGCAGTGCAACTCTCAATGCTTTCATTTTTATAATTCAATTTTTTTAATATTTGAATTCAATTGAAGCATAATGGATGCAACATTTATGATTGTGAATGCCAACAAATAAACCAACAAACCGCCTCCATGCAGAGGAAATGACACACGACTAAGGTAAAAATAAAAAATCAATTGCATTATTTATCTGGAATGGGTGCTACGGAACCTATGCATCATGATACATTTGCATGAATGGCTTTAAAAATATCGATGTGATGATCTATCCGACAATTTTGAAGTGTTTATTTTTCCTTTAACATAATCCAAGTGATGTAATTGCCAAAATAGACCATAATAATTTGTAAAAGACAATGGATGTAATCTACAAAAAATCTAAAAGGTGGAGATTTAAGTCCTTTTCGAAGGATACAAAGGAAAATTTCTCATTGAAAAGAGAATTGTTATTGAGTGCAAGAAACAATTGTATCAACCTTTTCAATAAAAGATCTTTATTATTTTTCGTGGTGGTTGTGTGCTGGACCTGTCCTGAAATTGAATAAGGGGGTCTTAGGTACACCTTGTGTTGCGTGCGATGAACTATTTTTAATGTTGTTTTTTTTGTGTCTAGTTTTTGGCACTTAAAACATAATTGTATAAATCAATCATACAAACATTAAAGTACAAGACAATTCAATGCAACTCGAGCACATACACTCAAGTACAAGCAAACAAAGCACAAGTAATCAAGCAACTGCCATGCATATTCAAGATATCAAGTT
This sequence comes from Picea engelmannii, assembly GCA_009831015.1. NCBI lineage: Eukaryota > Viridiplantae > Streptophyta > Pinopsida > Pinales > Pinaceae > Picea > Picea engelmannii. The sequence goes on from ML806069.1 coordinate 311,326, forward strand.
GTCAATCCCATCAACAATGGAAAAATCAAAGTTTTTTGAAGATCAATTTTGGAATCATCATTCACTGTAAACTTACAAATAGTTCTTTTTTGTATGTGTCAAATCAAATCAAATTGATTTATTGTAATTTTCGGGTGCATTCTCGGTTGAACCCAACACCTGTTAGAGTCATTGTAATTTTGAGTCAAAATTTGACAAAGTTGAGTGGTGAAACTCAAACCATTGTAATAATCACAAGCCGGGGTGCATTTTTGGTAGTCTCCAACACCCTCAACTTCCTGGAAGAAACTTCAAGCGAGTGACTTCAAGAAAGTTCAAGCGAGGGTGACAATGATGGCTAACATCATGGAGATTGTTTCCTTATTGGAAGCTTTGTTAGAAACAACTCATAACAGTTTGGTCATACTAACTAGAGAAACATTGGAAAATGTTATCATATGTTTGTGAGTCATGCAAACAAGGATTCATCTGCTACAATCTCAGTCACAACTACTGAATGATGAATTGATAGATCTCAAAAATCAACAACCAGTGAAGTATTCTGAACCAGTTTTTGTTCAGAACAATCCTCTCTATGATGATGATGATGCTGATGAAAATGATTATGTTCAACAATCAGTGAAATAACAACACAATGATACAACTTCAGAAGCAGATTCAAATGAAAATGAAGTTAGTCATGAACCTACATTTCAAGAGTTTTCTTTTGAGTTTAGTGAAGAAAATCTTTCAATGATGCATCAACATGCAATAAATCAACTTTCATAGATGTCAAAGCAACACGTTGAGAATACTCTTTCCAAGCCCATCATCAGACCTTGGGAAGAAATCATCTACAACAAGATTAGAACATGACTTGGATATGGCAAGGAAGTTACCTTTCATATTCCCGATTATTCCAAACCAATCAAGCTCCAAAGTGTTGGATTCCTTCAAGAAGATTCACCTTCACTTATTCCAGTTCAACATCAGAATGCAAAGTGCCAACATTGTAATCGAGTTGGTCACATGGAGAATCAATGTTTTGATCTCCATCCTTGTCTGCATTGTGGCAAGCATAACCATTCTTCAGACAGATGTTCAACAATGAAGAAACCTGCAATATTGAAGAATCACTATGAGTGGATCGATCACTGGCAGTGGTCATTGACAACCAAGTGATTATATAAGTCTTACCATAGAATTCAATCTTGATTAAAGACCAATCTTGCAACACATAGCCTTTTTTGTACCTGACATAAGGGTATATAACTCCAAAGTGGTCCCCTTATGGCATAGCTTTTAAGCATGGTCCTCATGGGATGAGATAACATTTGGTTGTTTCCACATGTCCACTTTGCGTTGTACACAAATGGAGTAAGTATGGTACTCTCTTAAGCCCAAAGGGGTGAGTACAATGATGTAACTCTTTTGTACCTTAAAGGGGGGAGTTCAAAAATCAAATGACGATGGTTCGTGAAACCACTTTTGGTCTCTCCTTTCAGCTGACAAAGGGGAGAATTGATGATGAAATTGAATATGGTTGTCAGACTGAAAGTTTCGACAACAAATATGCTAGATGGGCATGAAATTTTCCAAATGGGCAACTACAGTTTGTAGATGACAGACTTTGGCAGAATTATGGTTTAATGACTTGCAATTGAATCATAAACATCATACATTGGGATGTTGTTGGACACCTAAAAGTGTCAAAATTGGTTAGTGGTCATCCAAAAACCATCAGATACATGGTATCAATTGGTCAATGGTTATCCCAAACCACAAATTTAGAGAACACTTTAGTGATACACTGATAGTAGAGTGATGATACTACATGTTCACCAATTAGTAGAAGACATTAGATTCTTCTAGCTCAAATAATTGGAAAAATGATCGAGTTGTCAAGCAATCATGGAATGTTCAGATATTGCAGTTGTCCACTTCTGTATCTCAACTCTCTTCCAGTTCATTTCAAATGAACCATTCAACATCCAGATTGGCAATTCTTCATCGAGGCTCAACTCTGGAGTTTTAGTATGAAGACATGGAAATGATACCGATTTGTTTACGCTTCATTGATGGTATTATTGATCAGACTTATCATTGAGGGGGGAAATTTTGTCCTATGGCTTACCTTGCCAATCACTAAGTCTAATTGTCACATATATTTGTATTATTCATTTAGGATATTAGTAATATATCTTCAAGTGATGACTAATGAGTTAGTTAAGATTTCCTAGCCTAGTCATCATGCATGATTTTAGGATCTAGAGAAAATCTCTCTATGAGGTGGCATCGCACTTTGTACTATAAATATGCAACATTGGTGTGAATACATAAGAGTTGGCGAGTGAGCCTTTTCTGTCATCTTGTTGTTCCTATCTATATTTTATCATCTTGTCCTTGTGGATTGAACTTACAAAAACTTAAACTAACTCAATTTGTGAACAAAAGATAGCTTTACAAATACACAAATATTTTTTTATTATTCTCCCTTTCTTCTACTCCTTAGAGTCAAGGGAGAATCCCCCTTTTAAACTTGCATATCGCTAACAAATTGATGACACGAGTATTATGGGCATGGTTGATAATTGGAGATTGTCAAGCCATTCAAAACAATGTGTTGGAATACAGGGCAGAGAATTAACGTGTTGGGATATAGGCCGAGAAAAATGTAGATTAAGTTCTTGTGTTGATGAACACACGATTATAACTAAATAATTGCTCTACAACATATGTTGCACATTTCTAGTCATATTTTTTTTCCTTCATTGATCCATGGCAAGTCTCTCCATATGGATTATAACAATTGAATTTGGAACACGTGGACCTGTGGAAACAACCTATAGCTTGCAGATTTTGTAGCAATGACCATGTAACATCGAACTTGTGGAACACATATCTGTAGAAACACTCCTCTAGTAACGAACTTATTAGATGTGAATCTGTAGCAACATTCCTACATCAATGATCTACATGATCTCTAACTTGATTGATTATTCAAAATAGATAAATACATATCACTTTATCCTTTATCTAAGATACAATCATGAATCAAAGGAAACTTAAAGTTTATAATGAATATTACCTTGAGCCTCGATTTGTGAATTTGATTATCAAAATGGGTATAAAAAAGGTATTCAAGAAAAAGGAAAAAGATGGATATACAAGAAAAAGGATGATCAAAAGATGGGAAAAATAGAGCTCATCTTCTCCCCCTAGTTGGAGATGTTTCATGTCCATATGCAACTTAATCATCCATGGATGTTACTCCAACTATAAGGGGTGTGACCTACTTTCCCTCCCTCATAATAACCATGTTTCATGAAGATGTTTTCCCATAATCCATCCTCTTCCTTGGGCTCTTAAAAGAAACAATTCTTGTACTTTGGTGATGGACACCAAATCATTGAAAAAATGAAATTGTAGACCAATCCATTGAGTCCCACATTGTTTTAAACAAGCTATATAGCGTTCACATCTGGTTAAGGTGATGCTAAAGTTAGGATGGACTAGAGGCTCTCATTTCCTTTGATCCTCAATCAAACAATCCCTTCTTCATTGGGAAGCTAGTAAAGCGTTCAACCTAAGGTAAGTGTTGGCCCTTGACCAAGTTTTGGGAGCACTTGGTCATATTTGACCATTTTCGGGACTTCGACAGCCTGTCGAAGATGGAGCGCCAGACGAAGTGGAGATTGCAGAATCTCGACCCACTTTTGGGTCCCTTTTTGGGTTTTGGGAATATGTAATGGGAAAGGGATGTCGGCCCGTGGGTCTACCCACGCTTAGGCCCATTTTGTATGTATAAATAGAAGATAGGAAAATATAAGAAAAAAGGGTAATAACGTAGAGTATTGTATCTATGTGATATAGGCTAAGTGCTAAGCAGGGATCTGTGTGATCGAGAGTTTTGCGCATTCTGTATAGACTTGAAGAGCTTAGTGCAAGTCTCTGTGTGAAGATATAGAAGGCTTTGTGCTGAAAGGCAAGGAAGAAGGATCTAGCGAGCTGCGCAGATCTTCTGTCCTATGCGAAGTAAGGGTTTATAAGGCTCCGTGCTGTAACCGATTGGCCGATGATAATAAAGAAGAAGAGTTGGTGGACATAGCCCTAGAGTGGGGGTGAACCACTGCTTAAATGCCTTAGATCTAAGTGAATGTTGCGATGCTCTGTGCTACCTGTGAAGTATAATAAGGGTTGAATATTGATGAATGATTGATGTTAAGTGCTCTGTAATCAATATAATCATAGATTTGTCTCCCAGCTAAGGTTGCAGACACCTGAGTCTTGCAACCACCCCTGCTTCTACCTCGGGTGAGACTTCATCTTCTTCGTAGGTGTTGCCGAAAGGGCCAATAGTTAGGGTTTTGTTGGTGCGTTGTTGTAGAGTTGAACCCTAGGTCTTCCCCTGTGCCAACAAATGGTTCCGTTGCCGAGACCTGAAACTATGATTGCTAGGAACTGAGGAAGAAGAATCCTTTTGCAAAAATTCATCCTGAAACTGTGGAAGGTTTATGCATGGATCTGTGCCCTTGTGTGCAATATTTCACTTGATCTGAAAATCTCTGTGCTAAAGAAAGAAGGCCATATTTGAAGAAAAGAAGCAAGATCTGAACGCTTTGTGCTCTGAAAGGAAAAAGTGGAAGTTTCTGAAGAAAAGAGGTCAAATCTACAGAAAAGAGGTAAGATCTGTAAGCTTAATGCTCTAATAAAGGTAAGACTAGTTAAACATTTTTAGATCTAGAAGTTTTGTACTCTGTAGAAGTAAGATAAGTGGAAATTTTTGTTTCTAGAGCATGGATCTAGGTATGTTTGATAGATTCTGTCCTAGCTTAAAAACTAGGGCATTAATAGATGAAATAAAGTTTGATATGAATAAATCTGATAAGCATAATGATAGATATGTTATACCTATGCATAGAAAGAATGCTTGGACTAACAAATGGATGCAGGATCCTAGAAAGATTTTTTTGCAGGCTAGTTACCATGATCCTAGTGTGCAGTACAAAAAAAGTTGGGGAACATTTAAAC
>ML806069.1:316435-332749 GCA_009831015.1 Picea engelmannii
CATTCAAAGTAATTTAATAATAATACTAATATTAAAGTCAATAAATTTTGTTTTATTATAATAATTTATAATAATCAGCCAATCATGCCCATTTGTAGTAAATTATACTCAATAAATTAAGTTTTGTAATAATAATTATAAAGGATTGGTGAAGCATGCTATTTTGGGATATAACGAAAATGACATTTGTAAAAGAATGTGACTTCACCAATGAATCATGGCTCCATTCATCGTACTTTATTGACATTTGGGACTTGCATCTTACACCATAAACAAAAAAAAATGATAAGGTGATTATTAATGCATTGGGTCATGTTCTTGTGCATTATCAAAAACTTTGTCCATATTTGGTGAGAAGTTAAAAAAACATTTAATTATATATATAATATAGGTATTGATTTTTCAAATAAATAAAAAATATCTCAAGTTCAGTATAATGTTAGGAGCAATGTTAGGAGCAACAGTGGGATCTATTAATTAATAGAAAATAAAATTAAGTTGAAAAATAGACAATTTGTTAGTATATAAGTTTATTAGCTTATTTAGACTTGGATAGAGTATTTAGCGAACACAAAGGGTTTATTTTCCCTGCAAACTTCTTCTCACATAAAGAATTGGTACTATATGAAGTCTACCATAGTGGACTTGACAACGCTATAGACTATAACCTTCTAGTTTCCTTTATATTGTTCAATGTGGTGCCTATGTGTTATACATGTGGTGATCTAAGAGTGGATGTAGCTTGGCTCAACCCAAGGCTCTCTTGCCTTGCCCAAAACTCTAGCATGGTGTTATACAATTTTATAACTGTTTAACCCATGGTTTTTCATCATGGGTTTTACCCATCACATTCTTGAATCAAACATAATTGTCAACTATAAAAGCCAATCTTTTGATACTACGACTTCTAAATTTGAAACTTAGATAGGGAAGTGAATATATTAATATGAGTTGTAGAATTATAACACAATAATGTTAGTTATAATATTTAACACATATGACAGAACATGAATTTAGACTATCTACTTTACATAATACCTTTGTGTTTACAGAGTGGGTCTTGTGTTAGCCTATGGCTTACCTTACCAATCACTAAGTCTAATTGTCACCTATATTTGTATTATTCATTTAAGATATTAGTAATATATCCTCAAGTGATGACTAATGAGTTAGTTAAGATTTCCTAGCCTAGTCATCATACATGATTTTAGGATCTAGAGCAAATCTCTCTATGAGGCGACATCACACATTGTACTATAAATATGTAACATTGGTGTGAATACATAAGAGTTGGCTAGTGAGCCTTTTCCGTCATCTTGTTGTTCCTGTCTTTATTTTATCAATTGGTATCAAAGCTCTTATGGTCTTAAGGGCCTGGTAACTTCACCATGGTAGTTTTCCATGGGAGGTGAGGTGCAACAAGAGCATCTAACGAAAGAGGAGCATGCAAATCCATGATGTCGTAGCAAGACAAATTCATACTTCTTTTAAACTTTTATTGATTTATGTTGCAACGTGCCTTTGTTAAGTTGAAATATTACAATTAGTGGTAAGTGTTGCAATTTGCACCTATGTTGCATATCAAGATCTCTCAGAATAATGGCCACTGTTGATGTGTTTATAGATATGAAAAATAAAATAACAGTGAAGCAATGTCTTAATAGATCGTCTAGCAATCAAATATGATGAGATATGTGTCATTTAAACAAAATTCCAGTGAAGCATTATTCTATTGTGGACATTGAACTATCTGTTGCATAATGATTTTCTAAGAATCAGATCTAAATTTAATTCGATCCAACTGTCTGCGAGATTCATATTTATGTTAGTTGTGGTGATATTGTTACTTGTGGTGAGATTGGATCCCGAGACCTATGCTCCTCTTGCATCTTCTGCTTCAGTTTTTGAAGGTTCAAACAAACTCGGGGAGAATGTCATTAACTTTGTTGAGGAAGCCAAGTTGTGCTTTTGGGGTTGAAATACATTGTTAATTCTAAGCCACCGACAAGTGCGAAACACTTGATATGATTTTTGGTGGGCGATCCATATCTCAGAATACATTATATGGTTTTGTGCTTCTTTTGCTTGTTGCAAATCATTCAATTGGTCAAGGATCGACTTTTCTCATACCTGCGTGCACAACCAATGGAATATGATGAATTTAATAACCTTGCATAATCACATTGGGAAAGAGTACCTTTTGTGTACTCAATTACAAGTTGTGAAGATTAGATCCGCTTTTTCTGTCTCTTGCACTCTTCAAACTTTACATTTTTTCGACACTTGAGATGACGAGGTAGAAAAATAGCTAGAGTTTCTCGTTTAGCATCCATGCTCAAGGGACTCGCTATCAAGAAGTTTACGGTTTCTTTTCAGTGGCTTCCACACTCTCTACCAACGATCTGATCTAGAGTTCATCCAATGCACCAGAATCGACCACACAACCTCTGATTGGACCCCTCACCAACAAGATCAACTCGTGGATTTACAACAATAATTTCCAATCAATAATTAGCACAAATCCTCCCTCGATTTTGCAAGGATAACAGAGCAATATCTGCCAATTTAATTTCTCCCATGTGTACATGATTTTAGCTACAAAAGGTGGATGTGTGCGTTGATTCTTGATGTGTGGACACTGTTGAGTTCACAATTGGAGGAAAATTCATTGAAGAGCATAGATCGAGGGCGTATGCAGTGCAACTCTCAATGCTTTCATTTTTATAATTCAATTTTTTTAATATTTGAATTCAATTGAAGCATAATGGATGCAACATTTATGATTGTGAATGCCAACAAATAAACCAACAAACCGCCTCCATGCAGAGGAAATGACACACGACTAAGGTAAAAATAAAAAATCAATTGCATTATTTATCTGGAATGGGTGCTACGGAACCTATGCATCATGATACATTTGCATGAATGGCTTTAAAAATATCGATGTGATGATCTATCCGACAATTTTGAAGTGTTTATTTTTCCTTTAACATAATCCAAGTGATGTAATTGCCAAAATAGACCATAATAATTTGTAAAAGACAATGGATGTAATCTACAAAAAATCTAAAAGGTGGAGATTTAAGTCCTTTTCGAAGGATACAAAGGAAAATTTCTCATTGAAAAGAGAATTGTTATTGAGTGCAAGAAACAATTGTATCAACCTTTTCAATAAAAGATCTTTATTATTTTTCGTGGTGGTTGTGTGCTGGACCTGTCCTGAAATTGAATAAGGGGGTCTTAGGTACACCTTGTGTTGCGTGCGATGAACTATTTTTAATGTTGTTTTTTTTGTGTCTAGTTTTTGGCACTTAAAACATAATTGTATAAATCAATCATACAAACATTAAAGTACAAGACAATTCAATGCAACTCGAGCACATACACTCAAGTACAAGCAAACAAAGCACAAGTAATCAAGCAACTGCCATGCATATTCAAGATATCAAGTTGTCAATCCCATCAACAATGGAAAAATCAAAGTTTTTTGAAGATCAATTTTGGAATCATCATTCACTGTAAACTTACAAATAGTTCTTTTTTGTATGTGTCAAATCAAATCAAATTGATTTATTGTAATTTTCGGGTGCATTCTCGGTTGAACCCAACACCTGTTAGAGTCATTGTAATTTTGAGTCAAAATTTGACAAAGTTGAGTGGTGAAACTCAAACCATTGTAATAATCACAAGCCGGGGTGCATTTTTGGTAGTCTCCAACACCCTCAACTTCCTGGAAGAAACTTCAAGCGAGTGACTTCAAGAAAGTTCAAGCGAGGGTGACAATGATGGCTAACATCATGGAGATTGTTTCCTTATTGGAAGCTTTGTTAGAAACAACTCATAACAGTTTGGTCATACTAACTAGAGAAACATTGGAAAATGTTATCATATGTTTGTGAGTCATGCAAACAAGGATTCATCTGCTACAATCTCAGTCACAACTACTGAATGATGAATTGATAGATCTCAAAAATCAACAACCAGTGAAGTATTCTGAACCAGTTTTTGTTCAGAACAATCCTCTCTATGATGATGATGATGCTGATGAAAATGATTATGTTCAACAATCAGTGAAATAACAACACAATGATACAACTTCAGAAGCAGATTCAAATGAAAATGAAGTTAGTCATGAACCTACATTTCAAGAGTTTTCTTTTGAGTTTAGTGAAGAAAATCTTTCAATGATGCATCAACATGCAATAAATCAACTTTCATAGATGTCAAAGCAACACGTTGAGAATACTCTTTCCAAGCCCATCATCAGACCTTGGGAAGAAATCATCTACAACAAGATTAGAACATGACTTGGATATGGCAAGGAAGTTACCTTTCATATTCCCGATTATTCCAAACCAATCAAGCTCCAAAGTGTTGGATTCCTTCAAGAAGATTCACCTTCACTTATTCCAGTTCAACATCAGAATGCAAAGTGCCAACATTGTAATCGAGTTGGTCACATGGAGAATCAATGTTTTGATCTCCATCCTTGTCTGCATTGTGGCAAGCATAACCATTCTTCAGACAGATGTTCAACAATGAAGAAACCTGCAATATTGAAGAATCACTATGAGTGGATCGATCACTGGCAGTGGTCATTGACAACCAAGTGATTATATAAGTCTTACCATAGAATTCAATCTTGATTAAAGACCAATCTTGCAACACATAGCCTTTTTTGTACCTGACATAAGGGTATATAACTCCAAAGTGGTCCCCTTATGGCATAGCTTTTAAGCATGGTCCTCATGGGATGAGATAACATTTGGTTGTTTCCACATGTCCACTTTGCGTTGTACACAAATGGAGTAAGTATGGTACTCTCTTAAGCCCAAAGGGGTGAGTACAATGATGTAACTCTTTTGTACCTTAAAGGGGGGAGTTCAAAAATCAAATGACGATGGTTCGTGAAACCACTTTTGGTCTCTCCTTTCAGCTGACAAAGGGGAGAATTGATGATGAAATTGAATATGGTTGTCAGACTGAAAGTTTCGACAACAAATATGCTAGATGGGCATGAAATTTTCCAAATGGGCAACTACAGTTTGTAGATGACAGACTTTGGCAGAATTATGGTTTAATGACTTGCAATTGAATCATAAACATCATACATTGGGATGTTGTTGGACACCTAAAAGTGTCAAAATTGGTTAGTGGTCATCCAAAAACCATCAGATACATGGTATCAATTGGTCAATGGTTATCCCAAACCACAAATTTAGAGAACACTTTAGTGATACACTGATAGTAGAGTGATGATACTACATGTTCACCAATTAGTAGAAGACATTAGATTCTTCTAGCTCAAATAATTGGAAAAATGATCGAGTTGTCAAGCAATCATGGAATGTTCAGATATTGCAGTTGTCCACTTCTGTATCTCAACTCTCTTCCAGTTCATTTCAAATGAACCATTCAACATCCAGATTGGCAATTCTTCATCGAGGCTCAACTCTGGAGTTTTAGTATGAAGACATGGAAATGATACCGATTTGTTTACGCTTCATTGATGGTATTATTGATCAGACTTATCATTGAGGGGGGAAATTTTGTCCTATGGCTTACCTTGCCAATCACTAAGTCTAATTGTCACATATATTTGTATTATTCATTTAGGATATTAGTAATATATCTTCAAGTGATGACTAATGAGTTAGTTAAGATTTCCTAGCCTAGTCATCATGCATGATTTTAGGATCTAGAGAAAATCTCTCTATGAGGTGGCATCGCACTTTGTACTATAAATATGCAACATTGGTGTGAATACATAAGAGTTGGCGAGTGAGCCTTTTCTGTCATCTTGTTGTTCCTATCTATATTTTATCATCTTGTCCTTGTGGATTGAACTTACAAAAACTTAAACTAACTCAATTTGTGAACAAAAGATAGCTTTACAAATACACAAATATTTTTTTATTATTCTCCCTTTCTTCTACTCCTTAGAGTCAAGGGAGAATCCCCCTTTTAAACTTGCATATCGCTAACAAATTGATGACACGAGTATTATGGGCATGGTTGATAATTGGAGATTGTCAAGCCATTCAAAACAATGTGTTGGAATACAGGGCAGAGAATTAACGTGTTGGGATATAGGCCGAGAAAAATGTAGATTAAGTTCTTGTGTTGATGAACACACGATTATAACTAAATAATTGCTCTACAACATATGTTGCACATTTCTAGTCATATTTTTTTTCCTTCATTGATCCATGGCAAGTCTCTCCATATGGATTATAACAATTGAATTTGGAACACGTGGACCTGTGGAAACAACCTATAGCTTGCAGATTTTGTAGCAATGACCATGTAACATCGAACTTGTGGAACACATATCTGTAGAAACACTCCTCTAGTAACGAACTTATTAGATGTGAATCTGTAGCAACATTCCTACATCAATGATCTACATGATCTCTAACTTGATTGATTATTCAAAATAGATAAATACATATCACTTTATCCTTTATCTAAGATACAATCATGAATCAAAGGAAACTTAAAGTTTATAATGAATATTACCTTGAGCCTCGATTTGTGAATTTGATTATCAAAATGGGTATAAAAAAGGTATTCAAGAAAAAGGAAAAAGATGGATATACAAGAAAAAGGATGATCAAAAGATGGGAAAAATAGAGCTCATCTTCTCCCCCTAGTTGGAGATGTTTCATGTCCATATGCAACTTAATCATCCATGGATGTTACTCCAACTATAAGGGGTGTGACCTACTTTCCCTCCCTCATAATAACCATGTTTCATGAAGATGTTTTCCCATAATCCATCCTCTTCCTTGGGCTCTTAAAAGAAACAATTCTTGTACTTTGGTGATGGACACCAAATCATTGAAAAAATGAAATTGTAGACCAATCCATTGAGTCCCACATTGTTTTAAACAAGCTATATAGCGTTCACATCTGGTTAAGGTGATGCTAAAGTTAGGATGGACTAGAGGCTCTCATTTCCTTTGATCCTCAATCAAACAATCCCTTCTTCATTGGGAAGCTAGTAAAGCGTTCAACCTAAGGTAAGTGTTGGCCCTTGACCAAGTTTTGGGAGCACTTGGTCATATTTGACCATTTTCGGGACTTCGACAGCCTGTCGAAGATGGAGCGCCAGACGAAGTGGAGATTGCAGAATCTCGACCCACTTTTGGGTCCCTTTTTGGGTTTTGGGAATATGTAATGGGAAAGGGATGTCGGCCCGTGGGTCTACCCACGCTTAGGCCCATTTTGTATGTATAAATAGAAGATAGGAAAATATAAGAAAAAAGGGTAATAACGTAGAGTATTGTATCTATGTGATATAGGCTAAGTGCTAAGCAGGGATCTGTGTGATCGAGAGTTTTGCGCATTCTGTATAGACTTGAAGAGCTTAGTGCAAGTCTCTGTGTGAAGATATAGAAGGCTTTGTGCTGAAAGGCAAGGAAGAAGGATCTAGCGAGCTGCGCAGATCTTCTGTCCTATGCGAAGTAAGGGTTTATAAGGCTCCGTGCTGTAACCGATTGGCCGATGATAATAAAGAAGAAGAGTTGGTGGACATAGCCCTAGAGTGGGGGTGAACCACTGCTTAAATGCCTTAGATCTAAGTGAATGTTGCGATGCTCTGTGCTACCTGTGAAGTATAATAAGGGTTGAATATTGATGAATGATTGATGTTAAGTGCTCTGTAATCAATATAATCATAGATTTGTCTCCCAGCTAAGGTTGCAGACACCTGAGTCTTGCAACCACCCCTGCTTCTACCTCGGGTGAGACTTCATCTTCTTCGTAGGTGTTGCCGAAAGGGCCAATAGTTAGGGTTTTGTTGGTGCGTTGTTGTAGAGTTGAACCCTAGGTCTTCCCCTGTGCCAACAAATGGTTCCGTTGCCGAGACCTGAAACTATGATTGCTAGGAACTGAGGAAGAAGAATCCTTTTGCAAAAATTCATCCTGAAACTGTGGAAGGTTTATGCATGGATCTGTGCCCTTGTGTGCAATATTTCACTTGATCTGAAAATCTCTGTGCTAAAGAAAGAAGGCCATATTTGAAGAAAAGAAGCAAGATCTGAACGCTTTGTGCTCTGAAAGGAAAAAGTGGAAGTTTCTGAAGAAAAGAGGTCAAATCTACAGAAAAGAGGTAAGATCTGTAAGCTTAATGCTCTAATAAAGGTAAGACTAGTTAAACATTTTTAGATCTAGAAGTTTTGTACTCTGTAGAAGTAAGATAAGTGGAAATTTTTGTTTCTAGAGCATGGATCTAGGTATGTTTGATAGATTCTGTCCTAGCTTAAAAACTAGGGCATTAATAGATGAAATAAAGTTTGATATGAATAAATCTGATAAGCATAATGATAGATATGTTATACCTATGCATAGAAAGAATGCTTGGACTAACAAATGGATGCAGGATCCTAGAAAGATTTTTTTGCAGGCTAGTTACCATGATCCTAGTGTGCAGTACAAAAAAAGTTGGGGAACATTTAAACAAAAGAGAGGATTAACCCTCTATTACATTTGCAGAAGACCGAGACATCTTGCTAAGGAATTCCCTGGTGGAAGATCTAGTTTTCTATGTTGCAAAGCTTTGGACCATGAAGTGTTGGATTTCCCTAGAATGATTGCTAAGCTTGAAAGAATGAATCTGAATGAAGAAAATCCTAAGGCAGATCCGTAAATAGTAGAACCCTAGAAGGAATCAGAGAAGGTATTGCTATAGATGAAATACACCTTAAATGATCACCGACATGTTAGGCTATCAATGATCTTTAAAGAAAAAGAATGTATTGAGGTAAGAATAGGAGACTTCGACATTGAATGTGTTCTTGATGAAGAAACACAAGTGAACATTATGAGAGAGAGAACTTGGGAAGCTATAGGAAGGCCTGCTATGATCCCTTCATTAAGAGGAATAGGGCTATTCAGAGGAAAACTGGTAACCCTATGTGGAAAGCTCACTCAGATACCTATGAATGTCAATGGAACTTCGACAGAAGAAGATTTTGAGATTATCAAATTTATTGAGGACAACGCCCCATTTACTATGTTACTTGGAAAACCTTGGATTGAAAGAGATCAATCCAGAAAGAAGGAAGAAGAAGAGGTTTTAGAACAACAGAGACAAGAGTTAAAAGATTTCATGACTAGAAGGATCGCACAGTTGATTGAAGAACATGAAAATGGATCGAAGCTATTTGACACTAGAAGCCCAGATGTCAAAGATGCAAGAGCATTAGAGAACTCACAGAATATTGAAGTATCTGTCTCAGATATAGAAGAAGTATTACCCTCGAGTCTTAGGAGAGAATCTCAGCAGTGCGAAGTACCTATGTCCAAGGAAAATAAGAATTATGAATGGGAAGAGAATCACTGAGACGAAGTTCACTGGAAAGAAGGCTAGGAAGCTAAGTAAAAAGAGATCTAAGATCGACAGGCTACAAAATATTCCAGAGGGAGCCTCGCGGAAGGAAAACTTGCCGAATTTGAACTTCGCCGAGATATCAGACCAACGACATAGCTGTTAGAGGCCGATATATCCATTCGAATGCCGCTCCGAACGGATCGAAAAGCATTGATGGATCACCACCAGACCATTGAACCACGCAATAATGGACAACACACGAATTAATGACGCTCATACCTGTTGCAAAACAAATTGTTGCCAAGATCGCCTATATATCTCGTCGCGCTATGCCCGAAGAACACTTTTGCCAACTGAGAATTTGAAGCCTGTGGACTAGCAAGTGTATACAGTGATCATCGTGCCCTTGTTGTTCATTCCTGTGTAGTGTCTAAGATTATTGTGACCCTAATCATTTCTCCCAAGCACGTATGTTCGACGAGCTCACCGCAGTCGAAGAATCTGTAACAGAAGTTCTGCTTGATTTAATGACTGAGAGAGTCATGTTGGAAAGAGGAGTATCCACAGGTGTTCAAGCATCATCAACGAGAGGACTGGATGCCTCTCTTTCCACTGCTTGTGCCTGACCATCCCGATAGGCCGATGAGAAGCGTACTAAACAAAAAGACGATATCGTGAATGCCAAGTTGATTCTGAGCATTCTACCTGCCTACCTACCCCCTCTAAGCAACGCCATCAACTGGGACAGTGTGCCCAGATATTTTGACTATGATTTTGTCACGACGTACCTCCCAAAATGGATATGCGTAGTTCAAGTCGATCAGGATAAGCTCGCAATATTGAAGTTCAGTGAATTCAACCTTGGCGACAGGAAGGCTTACAACATGCTTGCCATGCACAAGTATCTGACCATAACTATAGGCAAGAAATCAAATATTATCGCGCATTCATGAACCCAGAACCTCGCGCAGTCCACATTGCTCAATGTGATGAAGATCCCGCACTTTGGCAGGCATCAAGAGGTGAATGCATGTGTAAAGTTACTGTTGTCCTGCTACCACGGAGGATACTTATGGTTGAACCGTCACATCACTGTGGATCTGACTTTGATCAATTGGATCACAGGGATGAGCATGCAGGGCCCTGACCCACAAGACTTTTACCCTCGAAAGACCTCAGACTGAGAATTAGTGCAGAGAATCAAATAAACTTATGGCGATGTCGAGAAGGGAACATGAGGTTACAAGGTAGCCTCTATCCAGAGTGGCGCAGTGCACCTTGCATGTCAGCTGATTGCAGGCAAGTTAGTTCGCAAGAACCGACCCACAAAAGTGACTGGATTCGTAGTTGACCTCGCAGGAAAGTGCACGGAGGTACTACAGATGAATTGGGTGAAGTACCTTGTAAACCAACTGGAACTGGACAACAGGGAAGCACAAGACCAAGGGTATGAGTTCCAATTCATCTGACTTCTCATATTGATCTCTTTCATTGCATGGGAGATGCCGGAAGGTGAGACCTTCCTGGACATAGAGCCCTTCGAACCTTTGGCTGCGAAGTTCAGCACATTGTGGTACTCTAATGATATGAACAAGCAGTGGCAATCCAATGCCATCTTTCATACTTACTACAACTAGTTGAAGCAAGCCATCCAGTCCGAGCCTCAAATGACCACGAATACCCTCCACAGGTTTTGACCCCTAATGAAGTTCAGCGCGGACTGCCACTTCATTTATATAACAACGCGTGCTGATGAGCACAAGCAAAAGTTGCAGTCATATTACAAGTTGACCGAGGAAGACATCGAAGAGATCACCAAGAACTGGTTGGCAGACCTTCTCATTCCAACGAACCCCATAGAATTTTTTGATATTGATAGCCTAGAAACTATTCTAGATACACCATAACAAAGAAAGAAGAAGAAGCCTGAAGAGGTTCACGATGTAGATAGTGCATCTATAAGGACTGCCTCTATCACACCAGACAAAGGGGATGATGGTGAAGAGATAGAAGGCATAGAAATTGAACAACAGAAAGGCGAAGTACCACCACCTAGGGACGAAGAGGACTCGTCAAAGAAAAGGAAGGTTTCGCTTCCGAAATCTTCCTCCTAGAAGAAACCTAGAACCCATGTAACCAAGATGCGGATTACCCTCACATTGGACGATTTTAATTTCATCATTGAAACTATGAACGATGCTTCATAGGAGATATTAGAGAAGCAGGAGGCGAAGCAGGAGCATATGTATAATCGTATCGAGATTGAACTCCAAGGAGTGCAACAGGAATTCCAATCTAGCAACACAGTCTCCACTACGCCTCTGATAGTAGGAATAGTAGAACCAGGAGATGAGCCAACTCAACTCCACCGGATTGATGATATGGTCAAAGCTCGCCTTCGATGAGCTCAAGAAGACATAGCACAAGCCACCCAGGCTTTGACACAGGTACAGGGAGTACTGGTTGAGCAACACAATGCTGTCGAACGAGAAAAACTTGCTCTTCAAGTACAGTGGGACAAAGAGAAAGAAGAGCTACAATAGAGCAAGGAGCAGTTGATCGCGGAGCAGCTAGAAGTAAAGGATCTGGTCAACAGAGCACTTTTCTTTGTGACAGTCTTCGAAGTCCAGACAGAAGAACGGGTTCCACAGCAGGTGGCACAACTAGAAGGAGTGATCCAGCAGCTTCAACATCACATCACAGACCTGGAACTTCGTACTGTGCCCAAGACCCCTCAAGATATAAGAGACCCAAGAGAGGCTATTTCCCACAACGTAGTTGGTATATTGAAAGCCCTTGCTTTGTAATGAAAGCAGCTGACTTCCAGGAGCACTCAGACTTATGAGAAAATCATAGAGAATCCATAATTTCAGGCATTGGAGTCACAACTCCAATAAGCAAAGCATCATGTTGATATGTTACAAGCGCAACTAAACACCTTGTCACCAGTTGAAAGAATGAAGAGGTTTCTAGAGAAATGCACGACCCAACAACAGATCCACATGATTCAGAGTAAAGTGATGGAAGTCTCTCAACGACTTCAACCAATGCAAGAGAAGGCATGCCAACTATTCACTGAAGTTGAAAACCAAGGAGTATAACTTGAACAGGTTGTCAGTGCAGCATAACAACGCCTAGAAGGACCAATCAATGATGTACTCATCCAAGAGTTCACTGAGCAAGAGGCAGTAGCACTATAGTAGGTCGAAGCAACTCGAGCCAAGCTTGAGGCGTTCGAAGCAGAATTGCTCAGACCAGAGTGACTCGGGACGAGTCACATGTGAGTGTTGGGGGCTTGTTGGCCCTTGACCAAGTTTTGGGAGCACTTGGTCATATTTGACCATTTTTGGGACTTCGACAGCGTGTCAAAGATGGATCGAGTGCCAGACGAAGTGGAGATTGCAGAATCTCGGCCCACTTTTGGGTCCCGTTTTGGGTTTTGGGAATATGTAATGGGAAAGGGATGTCGGCCCGTGGGTCTACCCACACTTAGGTCCATTTTGTATGTATAAATAAAAGATAAGCAAATATAAGAAAAAAGGGTAATACAGTAGAGTATTGTATCTATGTAATATAGGCTAAGTGCCAAGAATGGATCTGTGTGATCGAGAGTTTTGCGCATTCTGTATAGACTTGTAGAGCTTAGTGCAAGTCTCTATGTGAATATATAGAAGGATTTGTGATGAAAGGCAAGGAAGAAGGATCTAGCGAGTTGTGCAGATCTTTTGTCCTGTGCGAAGTAAGGGTTTCTAAGGATCTGTGTTGTAACTGATTGGCCGATGATAATAAATAAGAAGAGTTACTGGACGTAGCCCCAGAGTGGGGGTGAACCACTGCTGAAATACCTTAGATCTAAGTGAATGTTGCGATGCTCTGTGCTACCTGTGAAGTATAATAAGGGTTGAATATTGATGAATGATTGATGCTAAGTGCTTTGTAAGCGATATAATCACAGATATGCCGAGTCTTGCAACCACCCCTGCTTCTACCTCGGTTGAGACTTCATCTGCTTCACAGGTGTTGCCGAAAGGGCCGATAGTTAGGGTTTTGTTGGTGCGTTGTTGTAGCATTGAACCCCAGGTCTGCCCGTGTGCCAACAATAAGCTATTATACCTCTACATCCAGAGATAATAATTTGTTAATCACATCAAAGGATTGGAAGAAATTGAACATGTTCAAGTAGATTTCCATGCTCCTTGAGTATCGTTGTTGGAGAAAAATGCTTACCCCTCACCCACATGTTGGTGTGTGTTTCCTCATAATTGATATGGGAGAGAAAATTGCTTCATTGTAACTGATGTCTCACAAAGGAGGTGAAAGCCCTTAGTTGGATATCCCCCACAAAAGGGTTGGAATTCTAACTTTTGTGATCACTCATGAGAAAGTCATGTTGGTAAAGTTCAAACATTAGATTCTAGTCTTCCTCACTATAGTTAGCATATGCACTCAAGAAGTGTTCAAGGTTTAAGATTGATCTGGATTATGCTGAGAATGAAATGAGACAAAAACAAAAATATAATAGAGAATAAAAAAAACAGTGAAACCCAACTTCTATTAATGAATAAGATAGAAAAACATTGTAGAACACAAATTGACAAAATGGGGTAGATTATCTCTGAAAAGAAAGAGATGTTAGCTATGCTTCATTCGCAACAAGATTTACATCATACTCCATTGCATGTGTAAAGGGCCTCCTTCACCTCAATTATATATGAGAGTGAGAGGAGAACAATTCCCATGATGCATGTGGGATAAAATAGCCTAAGTCCCAATACTACTCCAGCCTAAGTGCGTTTAATTGCAGAGTTCGAATGGGATCTGGTGAATTAACGCTATGCTGTAAGCATGTGCATAAGACCACTAGGAAATCATTACATGATGTTTGTAATTAAGAAATGAATATGACATTACATTCCATTCCCCATCAAGAGGGTGAATATCATGGTTGATCAAAACCATAGGCTCGAAATGTTGATTCAATGGAAAAGGTGGAGGGACATCGAGATCCACTTGGATAATTCCTCCCCCCTTAGGAAGTAATGGTCCTCATTGTGTCAAATTCCCTCGAGAGATGAGGAAAATTCTGCTAAATATGAACCTTGGTGAGCCACTGGCCTTGTTGAAGTAGATTCCCTACTTGTGCTTTTCCTATGGAAGGATGTCATGAACCTGTTAGAGGTGTTGGATCTGCTCAACATATATGGCTGCATGATCTACTTTGGTATGAGTGTGGGAGGACTTTGTCGGTGAATATTTAGTAAGAAGAGCTATATCAATGGGGGCTAATGGTTGGAACCCCAAGCACACCTGAAAAGGGTCGTGGCCAATAGAGCTATGTTAAATGTATGGAAGACTCTCATTCTCTTTGTGTTCCTCTACAATATTTTCGACCTACTTTTGCTAGATAGAAATGTCTTGGGCTGAGGCTGTAGTGGTCACAGTGACCTTCTGTTCACCATCTGACCAGATCACGAAGAGGGAAAACTTTGTGGTCTGAGAGATTACCTTGAGACATTGTTTCTCTGAGATCAATGAAGTGGAAGTAGTTGGAGATACCTCTGGTACCCTGTAGAGATGACCTCCCGGAGTAACAATGACACTGTGGGGTAAAAAATCATAGATAACATGGCGTTTCCACATATATGGTTGTCCTAAAAGAACATCACAGACTTCAAGTGGAGCAACATCACACACAACCTCATCCTTAAAGGGCTTGATGCCATAGGACATGCGACACTATTGACTGACACAAATGTCTCATCCCCATCTCAACCATCCAATGGTGTATGGTTGGGGATGTGGCATTGTTGGTGTTACACATTATTTTCGTCATCCCTATGACCGTTAATGATGTAAACCTATATGTTGCCTTCAGATGGGTCAATGGCCTGAGTTCCTGAAGAGAGAAGGGAGAAGAACTTTTCCTGAGAAAAGAAGTTGCATTTTCCTGTGTAAAAACCTTATAAAAAGGAAGTTCGCAGGCTGCCTATGTATTAGGGTGCGAGAATGCCTGATTCTTGCAGGTTGCATCATAGCTAGGGTGCGAACAGTTCGCAGGTTGCACTATAAGCAGGGTGCGAAAATGCTTACATGTGGGAAAAACGAGCGTTTTCTCGAATCTTCTAGAAGGAGAAACTTACATGGTGAGGTGGCATCCGAATGGTTTGGATCTTAATCGCTTTCATGATTTAGTGGGATCATCCTAACCTCCTCACCTTATCCTCTTCAACTTATAAAAGGAGAGGAACTCTCATGGAGAAGGGGTTCTTGAGCTTTGTTAGCTTTGGTTGGCTTGGACTTATTAGCTTGGTTGGAGTGGCTTTGAGATTTTCTTTGTCAAGATAGATTGTGAGTAGCTATCAGATCCATGGTCTCAGAATCCTTGGAGCAAGAAGTGTGTGGGGAACGAAGGGTAGTTGGAAGGGACCTTACGACATCAAGGCCATGGTTGTAATCTCTCTTTCACATTTAATATGATACAGTAATATGATTCTTTCCTATAAAGCTTGTTGTGTTTTATTGTATGATTCCTCGATCACATACATAGGTTTATATTGAGTTTATGCTATTTCTATCACTTTGGATGGTTGCGTTCTTTTGCAGGATCATCATTGTATGAGCGTTGGAACGGAGCTAGGATGGCGATGGCGAGAGGAAGCGACATTTAAATTGTATGTCACTCATCCCTCTTTAGTTAGTAAATTCAATATCTAAAACTTAAGGAAAGCGTCATGTTCTGTCCTGTTTTGTTCTAGATCCAGGTGGATCTAGGGAGATCTGTTAGTGTCCGCACCTGCCGATTAATCCGATAACAAAATTGGTGAATCCACTGAGGATCAGATTGTTTCCTAGTTAGTCTAGTTTCCCTTGCTTTGATTGCTTGTTTTCTGGTCTCTGAGTCTGTGGGAGATCCATCCAGACTCTCTGGATCTGAAAGTTCACTCAAATTTAGCCCTTTTTCAATTTTTTTCTTGTTTACA
>ML806069.1:337955-356681 GCA_009831015.1 Picea engelmannii
TTAGTGGGATCATCCTAACCTCCTCACCTTATCCTCTTCAACTTATAAAAGGAGAGGAGCTCTCATGGATAAGGGGTTCTTGAGCTTTGTTAGCTTTGGTTGGCTTGGAATTATTAGCTTGGTTGGAGTGGCTTTGAGATTTGCTTTGTCAAGATAGATTGTGAGTAGCTATTAGATCCATGGTCTCAGAATCCTTGGAGCAAGAAGTGTGTGGGGAATGAAGGGTAGTTGGAAGGGACCTTACGACATCAAGGCCATGGTTGTAATCTCTCTTTCACATTTAATATGATACAGTAATATGATTCTTTCCTATAAATCTTGTTGTGTTTTATTGTATGATTCCTCGATCACATACATAGGTTTATATTGAGTTTATGCTATTGCTATCACTTTGGATGGTTGCGTTCTTTTGCAGGATCATCATTGTATAAGCGTTGGAACGGAGCTACGATGGCGATGGCGAGAGGAAGCAACATTTAAATGGTATGTCACTCATCCCTCTTTAGTTAGTAAATTCAATATCTAAAACTTAAGGAAAGCGTCATGTTCTGTCCTGTTTTGTTCTAGATCCAGGTGGATCTAGGGAGATCTGTTAGTGTCTGCACCTACCGATTAGTCCGATAACAGTTGGCAACTTCAATATCTTGACAACCTTGGCTGAGATCAGGTTCGTCTAACTCCCATTGTCAACAATGAAATGCAGTGGGGTCCCATTTACCCACATCTGTGAGTGGAAGAGGCACTCCCCCTCCTCAAGATCCCGTGGTTCTTCTGGTCGTATTGTTATAGTCGCGATGGTAACAATGGGTTATGCATCGATGATATGTTCCTTTTATTGTGATTTGAATTAGAGTTCAAGTCATGTTCTGATTCTCTTTCTTTGAGCTTGATCACCAATGAATGTTTCGAGCGAAATTCATCAGTGTTGTGCCAAGGGATGTTGTGGAACTCACACCACTTTCCGATGTCTTTCTTAGACTTATGGTTACCCTTATTTACCTATGTCTTGGACTAGCTCTCTTGAGGTTGTCCTTCCTTTATTTGTCCTTCATTCTATAATTTAGGGTTTCCTTTTCCATGATTATGTTGTGGTGTATTTTCAAACCCTGACTCCCTCTTACTCTATTGCTTGAATTTCTGCTCAATTTTGGCTACATATCGAAAAGCAACTCCTAGTGCGGAGAAGTAAAATAAATCCATCTCTGTTTGGATGTACCTATGCAGACCACTGTGATAATTAAAAATTAGGTGTCACTCAAGTATTTGATACCCATCTTTGAACGCAAGGTATGAAAGATGTTAGTATACTCCGACACCGTCTGATCTCTTTTTTGACGTAGAAATGTCCATTTCATGTACTCGTCATCATAATTTCTAACACAGTAGAACTCCTCCTTTAGGGAATCTACAAAGGCTACCCAAGTGGGTTCTCTCTTGAATGGTGTAGATTCATTCGCATTGTACCTCTCCCAATAACATTCCCACCAAGATATGACATGGGGAAGGGATTTAAGGAGTGCGAAGGTGATATTTTCACCATCGGAAACATTTTGGATGGAGTAATAACCTTCTAACATATTCAACCATTTTTCTAGAGCATTTGCATCTATTTGTCCTTCAAATAAGAGGATATCAAAATTGACTTATACCTTGAAGGGTGATGCACCTCCGAAATGGTTTCTTTTCGAAGATGCCTCAGTCGCCACCATCAGTAGTATTCGAAGGATCTGAGCGAAGTTGTCCATAATCTTGTTCCTCTGTCACATGAGGAATTCCTAGAGAAACATCTTGAAAGGATGTCCTGCTTTGTCATCTCTCTTTTCTTCCGTAATGGGAGGTCGCTTGGGCTAGCGAGAGAGGTTGTCCTCAAGCAAAACTAGCTCGAGACCCAAATATCTATAACTTGACCTTGTTGGGGACCTTCTCTGAGAAATGACAAGGAACACACTGCTCTGAGACCACCGATATGAATTATGCTGAGAATGAAACGAGAAAAAAAAAATATAGCAAAGAACACAAAAACGCAGTAAAACCCAACTTCTCTTAATGAATAAGATAGAAAAACATTGTAGAACACAAACTAACAGAATGGGGTAACTTATCTCTAAAAAGAAAGAGATGTTGGATACACTTCATTTTCAACAAGATTTGCATCACACTCCATTGCATGATTAAAGGGTCTCCTTCACCTCAATTATATATGAGAGAGTGAGAGGAGAACAATTCCAATGATGCATGTGGGATAAATTAGTCTAAGTTTATAAAATTTCATAGGCATGTGAAATACTAAGACTTCCCAGGCGATCACCCATCCCAGTACTCCTCTAGTCTGAGCATGCTTAACTAGGGAGTTCTAATGGGATTCACTGCATTAACGCTATGTTGTAAGCTGTACATAAGACCACTAGGAAATCACTACATGATGTTTTGTAATTAACAAATGAAGATGGCATTACATTCCATTCCCCATCAAAAGGGTGAATATCATGGTTTATCAAAACCATAGGATTGAAATTTTGATTCAATGGAAAATGTGGATGGCCATCGAGATCGACCTGGATCAAAGATATTATGGGACCTACCTAAAGCTAGAGATTTAATCTGAAATGATATCATTTGTTCTTTTAATAAAATAACATAGACTAGAGAGGGGCACCTACAAGCCAATATTGCATGAGCCCAGGTGCATAACCTTTTCTTCTCTTCCCTTAATTTATGTACCGGTTCTTTATTCTTCTAAGCTTCTTTCTAATCTACCCATAAGGATTTCCATTTTTCCTTGGTTTCCATATAAAAAGTAGTCCAATGTTTCATCATGTTGTTGATGGTTCATCGATGTTCTTGTAATGAAATCATTCCTAGACCAAAAAGACTTAGCTACCTCTTTTTTATTTTGCTACCTCAACTTTCAATATGTATTTCTTTATAATGTCTTGGTAAACCCTTTCTTCTAAAACGACATTCATATTTCCTAGGGTTTCTATAGATGAGTTATCAATTGGTAGTATCTCTGTCTCAAATTGTTCATCTCTAAGGTTGTTGTTTTCTTCTCTAGCTTGTTTTGTAACCTCTAAATCGTTATTGAGATCTGCAATAGTTTTAGAAATGTCATGCCCTAAAGACTTATCCAAAGTCACAGGTTCAACCATAAGGTCTACCATGTGTATACTAGGAACAACATGTTTGGTCTCTTCATTAATTTCAATATTGGTATTACCTTCACATAGAGTGAAAGGTATTGTTTGACTTCAACAACGACCTCTACCAGAGTATTCAATCCCAACACATCCTTAATATTCCTCAAATTTTCTTTAACATAAGCCAATTTCTAATGCAAACCCTTATTTACTCTATGCAATCTTTCATTTATCTTCAATAAAGTAGAGTGAGAGGGTTTATGGCATGAAAAGGGCTTACCAATCTTGTGACCAATCTTATTGATTCACTTTAATAGTGGAATGTCACCAATGGTTCCTTCCACAACATTCAATCGGTCTAGTTATTGTGGAGCTTTTGTAGCTTGACTAGTGGTGGTTGTGGTCGTTACATACCTAGTGTGGTAGCCTTTAAAAATTATCTTGAAAGATACCTATAGAGGGGTCGATTCCCCTATACTTTGTTTCTTGGTTACAAAAGGGGGAATAGTTTGTAGAGATTCATTAGACTCCCCAATATCTGGATAGTTGGGCCCCACTTTGTCACCCCTTGGTGGACTTGATTCCAACATACATGTGTCTTCTCTTTCCTTTGCATGTTTCTCTTCTACTACATTTTGAGGAGGTTTTTTATGAAACAAAGGCTGCCCAAGTCCAACCTCTTTTTGACAAGGCATCTATGATGATGACTTTAATGGGACCATGGTGAGATAATATTTTCTTCGGACTTTTTTTGTTACTCCTTGCAATTTTTGCCATTATTTGTAGAGAGTGAAGTGGGAAGAAATGAAGGTTGATGAAACACTAATGTCTCAAGTGAATAAATAGTTTGAAATGGTAGAGGAACAATAAACTAAATCGACCTGCACAAGCGAGATACTCCTCTATGAAGTAAGCTACTTCACCCCAAGGTCGAGGAAGTGACGAATCTTTGATACCTTCCCCTATACATTGTAGGGTTTCATTCTCTATAAGGAATTCTATGCAAGTATTATTGTCCACGATATGACACTTAAACCAATGTTCGCCATCCCTTGGTAGATCGGTAAATCTAGCAATGCTTTCCTCGATGACATGCATTTGAACTCCTCATACGATAGCAGTTGAGTGGTGAAAACACTGAGCAAACTCTAAGTCTGATGTAGTTTTGAACTAATGTAGCCTTTAAAAATATGTGAGCCACCCTGATTCTTAGAAGATATGCATAATGGTTGGACTGGCATGCAAGAATTCAAACCAAATAGGTTCACGGTGAACTGCAAAACCACCCATAGGAGCAAGCAAGAAAAAGGTTTCATAACTCTAATCAATAAAGAAAACAAAAGTTACGTAGCTTGGAGTAAAATTCATAAAGGTGATAGTTATAAGTTTTGGAAAGAGTGGACACTGCATGGAATATGATAATTATAGTAGGGTTTGTTATAATGACTAGATACAACAAGGTCAGATGAAGTGACATAGAACATTGTTTCAAAGGTTTGAAGTGGTGGGAAGGTACATTGCAATTTTGGAGTGGATATAACATACCATGACATGACTAATATGTTAGAATATTCAGTAATACTGAGAGGGGGGGGGGGTGAATCAATATTACACAGATTTTCACCAATTTTTCTTTTTACCATCTCAACTAGTCATCACATACTCAATCATAAGTTATGCAAAGAATTAACCATAACAAAAAGACAAGTTATGTAGAGAATTAACAATAACACAAAGACATAGTACACACATATTTTACGTGGAAACCCATACGAGAAAAAAACCACAAATATTCTTCTTCTTATATCAATTAAGAGTTACATTCAGTTTATGAGCACCTACTGAAAGGAGGCCCCAACCCCCTAGCTTTACTAGCACAAACTCTCTAGAACACAGGCTCCAACCTGTAGAGAGGACACCAATCCTCAGTGAGTGCCAACTCACCATAGCACCACCCTGCCACCCTAAAAAATTGTAAGCTCCAACTTGTAGTAATTAGTGAGGGCACCATTCCTCTCAGGAACTAACCTGGTGAATGAGGACACAAGTCCTCTCCCCTGCACCACCCTGCCTCCCTATATTCATTTTTCTCTAAACAATTTCTCTGCGCAAATTGAATTTTCTCAATACCTTTCTCTATACATCAAGGCGATCTGATATATCTCTAGTTTAGCTCCTTAGAACCTTGAACCTTCATTGTATCCACAACACCCCCTTGCAAACCACACCACAAATTTCTATTTATATTGTCTTAGCCTTAGTTTGACTAACTTTATGTGGACATATAACAGTTACATTGTGGACATCTCTTGACCAGATCAAAGTCCAATTTGTTTTTTGTGGACATGTGGATGCATGGCAATTACATTGTAGAAAAATCTTAACCAAATCAAAGTCCAG
The DNA here is from genome assembly GCA_009831015.1 of Picea engelmannii. Taxonomy (NCBI): domain Eukaryota; kingdom Viridiplantae; phylum Streptophyta; class Pinopsida; order Pinales; family Pinaceae; genus Picea; species Picea engelmannii. The sequence continues at coordinate 343,493 of ML806069.1, forward strand.
TTAGTTATATGTGGACAAAATTATGATCTAGACATTCTTTGACTAAATCAAATGGACCAAATCTTCCTTGTTTTACAAAAACGTTCATTGTCGCAACAATTCACATTGTGGTTTATAGAGCATCTTCTACACAGATAGAATAAGAGCCCAAGTCACAAGTCTTCATCTTGTCGCACTTGGCCCACATAATGCTCACCTAGTTGCCTCACCAAAATATTAGCATCCTTTGGTGACTCGCTCTTTTGACTTCTAAACTTCCACTCATTCCATCACACTCCACTTCAGACTTCATCTCATCACACTCCACTACGCCATTCATCGCACTGGCTCAAGGCACCTTGTATATTTTCATCTGTGCAATCTTCCACACACTCCATCATAGTCCACTCTATCACTTGATCTCTTTGCTCAAGGCACTTTGTGATCTTTGCACAAACATCATTGCACTACGACACACACTTCCTCCGATCCAATCTGCAATCTCGTACAAGAGAGTCTATTGCAGTTCACTTCATTGTACTTCATTTATGAACTGCATCGTAGATCATCATGTTGTTATGTGCACATTCTTGGAAAACTCAGTCACCTCCGCCCACTGCTTGATAGATCTTTGTCGATGATCTTCCTATGTGCATTCTTTTCAAAATATTCCTATGCACCATTGATTTTTTCATCATTCTATGTGCTTCTGTTGTGTTTTCATCCTTTCACAAATTCCTCTATCTGTGCGCCATGCTTTGTGCCATGCCTTCTGTGCCATTTATTATTTTTTGCATTGTTGATCCTTTGATTCTTTTGTGCACTTATTTTTTCATGATTTCACAAATTCCTATGTCTGTTATTGCATTATAACTGACCATGTCCAAGATCATTTTGACATCAATGACAACATATACTTAACAAAGTCCCTCTTTGTCATTGATGGTGACTCTATTGTTGAGCTACTCCCCATGTTAGTGTGTTCCTCTGGACTTCACTCCCCCTTGTTGTATGATCCTCTTTGTCACAACTGTATTTTTCTCCCCCTTTGACATCAATGGAAAATGGAACTTCCCTTCTGACTACACACATCCTGAGAGTGACTCCCCCTATCTGAATGTTGTTGTGTCTACACTAAATTTCTTGCACTGCTCCCTCTTTCATTATGCGCAACTGCCAGAGAAAATATCTTTATGTGATTCTCTGCCTTTAACAGTGATGACAAGGAAAGACTTTGAAGATTCTCTCCTTCAGCCCTTGTTATGCACACAAACCATCCTTAAACATAACACCATCGATAATCATTGTAAACTTTAACTGTGCGCATATTCACAAAAGAAAACGTCTCCCTATTACTGCAACAAATGGGGCTCCTTTCGAAGTTACATTCAATGCCAAGAAAAGTAATTTATGTGCGACGATATGCATCATTTCCTCAGGCTGATCTGATCTATCTGTAGCTGATGCAATTTGCATAAATTCAAGTGTTCTTGCATAGTGGTGCCTCCCCAGACTGGACAATCCATGTGCAAAGTACAACCTTGAATTCAAATAACACATTATTATAGTGAATATATATGTTTGGCTCTGTAGTGTTTCATGCTACATGTGGGAGAAAGTTTTATTGTAATCATAACACTTTCCTGGTATTTCAAACCTCATTTTATTTGTTTTCTCTCTGTATCTTCTTTAGAATAAATCTAGGAAATGTGCTTCTGCTACAAACACTCCCCTTAACCTCCAAATCATACTGTGCGACCAATGACACACTTAGGAAGTAGTGAACTGTATTCTTTATCTACAACATTTGAGTACAATAAGATGTTGCAGCTATATATTCTTCTACTAAGTTTCTCCCCCTATTGTTGTACTATTGAATCATCACAGTTTTATTGTTACTCTCCCCCTTTAACTGTGCTACCTTCTCTTGCTTTCTAAAATTTCTCCCCCTATATTTATGCTTCATCTTCTTCTGCATAGGTTCTTTTGTTATGTTGCTCCCCCTTAGATTATGCTACTCCCCCTGTGAATGTGATGTCCTTCCTTGCTATAATTTCTGATCTTTTTATGATTTAAGGTAACTTTCATCAAACCTCTTATTATTTTGTCTTTTGCATTTCATTTGTAAAGAGAACATTCATCAACATTTTCTCATTTTGGAGGTCTGCTACCAACTCTGTCTCAGCCACATTGGTAGTCTTTCAATGATCATCATGGTCACCATCACTTGGATAGGCTTGTTCCTCTTCTTGCAAGGAAAGTAATTTATCATTTATATTAACCATATCTTCACATTCAACTGGTATTAGAGATTTAAGAGAGATATTGTCACAATTGATAACATGGAAACTTTTTGTTGAGTGACTCACAACTGATAGGATTTGTTGCCTTCAACATTTTCTCACAATCTATTGTTTAAAAAATGAATGGTCTGCTATTGTTCAAGAAATGTTCATGTTGCTTGTTCAAGAAATGTCCATCCATTGCTGATAAATATGATGAATTAAATTATCCCCTTTGGGTTGGTTACACTTGTTGCCACTATTTTTGAATTATGGCCAATGTATCTAAGAATGAAAGCAATATGTGATTTCCTTGTCTTCATGATGCGAACATCCATTATAATTTTCATACTAGCATATCTTCACTATCATCAAAATCATTCTCACTCTTCATGTAGTAAAAATTTTATAGCTTTCCCAATCCATCTTTCTTTAAGAGGAGATACTTGATCTGGTTCCATGTCTTGTGAATCAAACATCCACTATCAACATGAGTTGTTGGTTCACATTCTTCCTTCTTTTTATATTCTGATTTCCTTCTCCACACTTTTGTGTACTTTGTCTTCATGTTTGACTTCAGTATTCACTTCCTCACTATTTCTGAGATTGCTTCTACAATTCTTTGCTATGTGACCATAGTTGTGGCATTTGTAACATTCAACATTGTAGTGTATGGGATAAAAGGGGTTGTAGTCTCTATTAGTTAGCCCATGCAAGATTCTACTTTGATGATATATTTTGCTTCCATTTCTAAGGTGACCATTTCTTCCATAAATACTATAGTTTATTGCTTTATGCCCAAAATTTTTGCAAGAAAAGAAACTTGGATACCTGGTAGTAAATTGTCTCCCTGGAGGCACATATTTTCTAAGCTCATTCCTCATCTGTTTGCACTTTCTTTCCATGTTGTTATCTTTACTACAATTGGGGATTTCAAGAACATTTGCATTGATTTGAATCTTCTTCTCAAGAGTGTTATGATTGTTGTCATAGCCTAGACCTGTCTTGATCAAAGGTGACCTTTGACAGCTGATATTTTCATCTAAGAATGCAATACTCTTTCTGAACTTGTCATATATTTTTTGTTGTGTTTGTAGCCTTTGCATATCCACTTTTATACCAACAACTTCAGCCTCTTCTTCTCTTTTCTGTAGCTGAGTATTTTGTTCTTCCATGATCTCTCCAGCTTCTTTAATTCTCTCTCGGGTCTTCTACAACTGATCTTTTAGAGACTGGTTTTCCTTTTCAAATTCTGAGAGATTTTCTTCAACTTCCTTACCATAGTTAGTAGCATCTTTTATCATTCATTCAAGCTCCTCTTTTAAAGACATAATTTCAACATCCTTTTCTTTTAACTAACTCATGAAAATTTGTTCGATTTTCATAGCTTCTTCTAATTGCATCTTTAGGGAATCAACATCTTCCTTCTGATTAAGAATTTCTTCACATACTAGCAAGTCTCTCCTAGGCTATTCATTTTTCCTTCTTTCCTTTATTAACTCATCTAGGGAACTAATAATTTATGATTCCAAGTTAAGTACATCTTCTTCATCTTTAGAATCTTCCATGCCTTCATAACTCTCACTTTCACTTATGTCAGGTGGAAAACAAGATTTATTTGCACAGGAAGAAATATATGCTCTGTCATAAGGATACTTACATGGTTCTCTTTCAAGGCTTGTAGCATGAGATTTCGATCTGAGATGATCTTCATATGGATTGTTTGAAAATTCTCCTTTTCTTGGTTGCTCTTCTTTCGATCTTCTTCATTTGTTTGGTCAACATTCATAGATGCTTTTCTTGAACATGAATCCTGCAGTTTGGCCCAGAGTTCTTTGGCGGAAGATTGTGGCCCTACCTTAGATTTCACATCATTTGATAAGATATTCAGAATGGAATTCCTTGCTACTGCATGGAATCTATGCAATATTTTTGCAGTAGTGCTTTTTGGACTAGATTTTGGAGGGGTGTATCCATTCTTAACTTTATTACATACATCATCCTCAAGAGATTTCAAGTGCGCCTTCATCTTTAGACTCCATGTAAAGTAGTCCAATCCATCAAACCAAGAAGATCCTTTCGATGAAAGGTCTTCTTTTCCATTTTTTGTTGTAAGGATGTTCCTTCCAGTGGTTAGACTATTACTAAAGGAACCTGGATCCGATACTAATTTTTAGAATATTCAGTAATACTGAGAGGGGGGGACGAATCAATATTACACATATTTTCAACACTTTTTATTTTTACCATCTCAACTAGTCATCACATACTCAACCATAATTTATGCAGAGAATTAACCATAACACAAAGACAAGCTATGTAGAGAATTAACCATAACACAAAGACATAGTACACATATATTTTACGTGGAAACCCATACAGGAAAAAAACCACAAATCTTCTTCTTCTTATATCAATCAAGAGTTTAATTAATTTTATGAGCACCTACTCAAAGGAGGCTCCAAATCCTTAGCTTTACCAACACCAATTGGAAAGAAGAACCAACTCCCTAGAACATAGTCTCCAACATGTAGAGAGGACACCAATCCTTAGTGAGCTCCAACTCACCCTAGCACCACCCTGCCACCCTGAAAAATTGCAAGATCAAAATTGCAGTAATTAGTGAGGACACCATTCCTCTTAGGAACCAACCTATTGAATGAGTACATAAGTCCTCTCCCCTTCACTACTCTACATCCATGTATTCATTTTTCTCTAAACAATTTCTCTACGCAAATTGACTTTTCTCTAAACAATTTCTCTACACAAATTGACTTTTCTCAAGACTTTTCTCTATACATCAAGGCGATCTGATTGGTTTGGCTCCTTAGAACCTTGATCCTTCATTGTATCCTCAACACCCACTTGTAGAGCACACCACACATTTCTATTTATATTTTCTTAGCCTTAGTTCGACTAACTTTATGTGGACATATAACAATTACATTGTGGACGTTTCTTGACCAGATCAAAGTCCAATTTGTTGTTTGTGGACATGTGGACGCATGAAAGTTAGATTGTGGACCTGAAGTCTTTTTGAGATCGATGGAGGAAAATAAAAATGAGATTCCATCCTTCTAAGGAGGAGATTCAAGACTATATAGAAGCAAAGAAGAGGAGTTTTCCTTGTGAGAGACACAAGGATTACGAGTGAATGCGAAGGAATGGAAAGACAAACATATTTACTTGGATATGCATGAGCTCTTCTTTGAAAAATTTCCATGCTTGTAGCATGAATGGTTAAAGAGACAAGTTGATGTAAAATCGGTTGCATTACCAATGGAGCCAATAGTTTGGGATCAAGCTTGGCTTGAAGGTGCTAGATAACAAGTGGACTCAGGATATTGATTTTTTGTTCGCTCGACTGAAGGAAGGATACATTATTTATTTTGATATAGAATATAGTGATTCTTTCATTGAGTATGAAAGAAATTTCAAACAAGTTCCAAGGAAGCAAACACTAGAAGAAATTCCACTTTGGATCAAGATGTTGTTTGTGGAAAGAAGAATGATGCACATGGATCTTGATAGAAACAACCAGAAGATGGATACATTGAGGAGGATCCAAGAAGTTGTTGAGATGAGGTGAGGACTGGAATGGACCCAGAAGAGAAGAGAAGAAAAAGAACCGAGAGATATGCAAGACAAGTTGATCTAAGAGAGAACATTGAGAAAAGGAGTAGAAAATATTTAGCCAAGGGTGCGCAACGAGGTGTCGGGCCCAAGATGAAGAGGAAAATCACACCAAAAAGTGGTGTGGGAGAGGATTTTGTGCCAGAGTGGAGCACAAGTGAGGACATTCCTATGAAGAGGATTGACATCGAAGATACTAGTAGTGACAGTAGTGGTATTGAGGGCCTAGGTGACGAAGCCCGTACCCTTTGGCTATTGCGGTATGCCACAAGCTTAAGAGAGAAGAGAGCACACATGTGTGGTGTGCGGGTGCAAATTTTTGGTGCATAGATAGAATTGGAGGAGGAAGTTCCACATGGTTACACGATCATAAGAAAATAATTTATCGTACTCTATAGTGAGGTGCCAATCAGAAGATAATTTGGCACTCATCGTAGTATAAGTATGATGAGAAGGAGAGAGGATGATGTGGAAATAAGTTTTGTACTGAGTCGAGAGAGTGATTCTTCATAAGGTGGCAGTGCACATATCAAACTAGGAGATGAAGCACGTAGTGGTAGTGCACGGATCGGCCTGGAGGCAGGAGAACATGTTTGTGGTGCACAGTCGGGTTAAGAAGAGAGGGCGAAGATTGTGGCTATTACGGTATGCCACAAAATTAAGATAGAAGAGAGCACACATGTGTGGTGTGCGGGTGAAAATTTTTGGTGCATAGATAGAATTGGAGGAGGAAGTTCCACATGGTTACATGATCATAAGAAAATAATTTATCACACTCTATAGTGAGGTGCCAATCATAAGAGAATTTGGCACTCATCGTAGTAACATTATGCTGAGAAGGAGAGAGGATAACATGCAGACAAGTTGTGTACTGAGTGGAGAGAGCGATTCTGCATAAGGTTGCAGCGCACATATCAAACTAGGAGATGAAGCACATAGTGGTAGTTCACGGATCGAATTGGAGGTAGGAGCACATGTTTGTGGTGCGCAGCCGAGTCAAGAAGAGAGGGTAAATATTGTTGGCGCGCCAGAGGAAAAGGAAGATGGGGACTCCCCTAGTGGTGGGGGAGATGAGTTGGTATTATTGGATGGTCTTGCACGACTACAAGTAGATATCTCTTTGGGTCACCTCATGAGAAGTTTTAGAAGAATATGGTCTTACCTCCCCTTTGTACCATCCCCCTTGCACATTTTTAATCAAGAAGAAAACACAACAAATAGTGAAGATATTGGAATTGGAGAAAGAGAATAAGAAGATAGAATCAACAAAATAAGTGAATAAGAAGGTGAAGTTAGCAATACTTTACCCCAACCGATAGTGGTGTCAAAAGATCCAACCAATAGTCGTCAGAGAAGAGGAAATAGCTCTAGTACGAAGATGGAAAATCAAGATAGTACACTGAGCTTTCCCATGTTCCATGGAATGGGTAAGGATGATGTAGAGCAACACTGGTTCACATGTGAAGAAATCTAGTTTGTAAAGAGAGTTACAGACAGCGTGGCTAAGATCACGCAACTAGAGACTACATTCAAGGATAGGGAATTAACGTGGTACATTTAGTACGAGGCTATTGCACCAGCGGGACAAGTGAGGTCCCTTGCTGAGATCAAGTAAGATTTTCTTCAAGAGTTTCAAAATCCGAAGTCAGAATCCCAATGCATTACGGAAATCAAGGAAATCAATAGGAAGGAAGGAGAAACTGGCTGTGATTATGACCAATGGTTCAAAATCTTGTTGGATAGGCTGACGTTCTAGATCCAAGACGTCACTCCCCCATATCCAAGTCTCGCTCACCTAGAAAAAGGTGATGATTCAGGCCAAGGTAGTCGAGATCGCAACGTGCTTGGAAGATACACCTGGAGGTGTAGAGACATGGGATGTGTTGGTGTAGGTTCAACCACAACTGTCCAACCTAACAATACAACTGGAAGATATGGCCAAGACTAAAGTCTTGCACAATCACATTGTTGACAAAGTGTCCTTAGACACTCGATTTTATTAATAAGGAAAATATCATTTACAAACATAAGTGAGGACTCAAAACCCACTTAACCTCACTTGAAGAAAGAGCTTGTTTATATAGCTCAACTATAAACTAAAATCTAGGAGAACAACCAATCACATAATCACATGAATATGATAGGTGTCCTTTACATAGAATCTAGGTGTCCTTATCCTAACAAACTAGAGTAAACTAATTTCTAAAAACATTTAAACTGGGAAAATACTTAAACTATAGAACTTTAGGATTATGAGGCTAACATTCCCCCCTTTAATCCGAAAGTTTATATTTACAAATACGAAGTTCATCTTTGAACTTAGTGAACTTTATTCTACCAAGAAGCTTGGTAAAAATATCTGAAGTTTGATCTTCAGATAGACAAAACTGAGGCTTGATGACGTCTTTGATGATGAGTTATTTGATGAAGTGGTACTTGGTGTTGACATGCTTAGTCTTTGAGTGAAATACTGGATTCTTGGCCATATTTATTGCTGATTGATTGTTGATCAATAAATTATTTGGTGATTTATGAGTTTCACCAAGATCTTGTATAATTCTACATAGCCATACAATCTCACATGCTGCTTCCCAAGTTGATATGTACTTTGCCTCTGCTAAAGAAATGGCAATTGTTGTCTTCTTTTTGCAATTCCAAGATACTGTTGCTGAGCCTATATTCATTAAATAACTTGAAGTGGATGTTCTATCATCAATATCATTTGCAAAATAAACATTTGAATATCCAACAAGTGTATAATTTTTGTTTCTCTTGTAGAGAAGACAAAAATCTTTTGTACCATGAATGTATCTCAATACACTCGTTGTTGAATTCTAGTGACTTTCCCTTGGTTCCTGCATAAACCTTGAAAGTACATTGACTGAATATGACAAATCTGGTAGATTATTTTTCAAATAAATGAGACTTCCAATCAATTTCCTATACCTTATACTGTTTATCAGTCCCCCCCCCTTCAAATTTTGAAAGTTTCAATTTCTGCACCATGGGGGTAAGAGAAGGTTTACAATCTTCCATGCCAAATTTCTTTAGCAATTCAGTGGCATACTTAGTTTGACTATGGAATATTTGATTAGGATGTTGAAATACTTCAACTCCAAGATAATAATAAAGTGTCCCTAAATCACTCATTTTGAACCCTGCTTTAAGTTCTTCCTTAACTTGTTTGATGTGAGCTTCATTATTTCCTATTATGATTAAGTCATCAACATAGAGTACACGTATCACCAAGTGCTTATGCTAAATTTGAAAATACAACGTACCATCTGATTCACTTCGCTGAAAACCCACCTTTCGTAGGTAATCATCCATTTTTTCATACCAAGCTCGAGGAGCTTGTTTCAAGCCATATTAAGCCTTCATAAGTTTGCAAAATTTATGTTCTTGTCCTTCAACTTCAAACCCTTGTGGTTGAGTCATGAAGATATCTTCCTTCAGATCACCATTCAACAAGGCACTTTTGACATCCATTTGATGTAATTTCCAACCATTATGTGTAGCCAAATTGATAACCATTCTAATAGTATTCCATTTAGTTGTGGGCACACAATTTTCTTCATAATCGATTCCTTCTTATTGAGAAAAACCTTTAACAACATATCTTGCTTTGTACTTGTCAATTTAACCATTGGGCTTGTACTTTGCTCAATAAAATCATTTACAACCGACGGGCTTAACATCAGGTGGACAATCAACTAAGTTCCAAGTCCCATTTGCAAGTAATAAATCATATTCATTAACCATTGCTTCTTGCCATTCTTTATGTCCAACTACTTTAGCAAAAGTAGTATGTTCAGTGGAAGCATGAGAAAAATTAGCTTATGATATTGAAGATCCCCTAGTTCTTATTTTGTTCATTTTATTTAAGTGAACATCTTTGAGAATTTGTTCAACCCACTTTGGCCTCTTATGTTGAGGGGATTGTGGATCTGAATCATCATCATTATTATTATTAAAAAAAGGATTTTCAAAAACTGAGACTCTCCTTTCCTCTGAAGTATCTCAAGTTGGAGAAAATTATTTTGAATTTTTAGTATTGGAAGAATCCTTTGAAGTTTCATTATCAAAAGAATCAAAAGAACTTTTTAATGAAGAGATATCTTCTGAAGAAACAAAGTCTTTTTCAAACCAAAATGTTTGTTTTGACTTGTTCAAATTACTTTTACCCTTAGTGTTTTTCTTCTCTAAACAACTAAGGATATGATTAATCTCATCAGAACTTTTACTTTTAATTTCATAAAAAATTACATCTATACTGACAATGAATTTTCCACCTGAAAGCAACATATACCCTTTCTTCTCATCAGAGTATACACTGAAAAGACACTTCATACTTCGGTTTTCTAATTTAGTCCTTTTTTCCTTAGGGTCTAAAGCATAACATGTTGATCCAAAAACCCTAAGATGATTTACCTTGGGTTTAAAACTGTACCAAGCTTCATAAGGAGTTTTTCCATCTAAAGCTGATGTAGGTGATCGGTTTCTGAGATAAACTGCAGTATGGACTTCTTCAACCCAATATTTTGTGCTCAATACTTTGAACTACATCATAGATCTTTCCATGCCCATGAGAGTTCTATTCATCCTTTCAGTAACTCCATTCTGTTGTGGAGTAGAATAATTTGTTAGTTTCCTCTTAATTCCATTGTCTCAACAATAATCATTGAATTCAGTTGAAGTGAATTCTCCTCCATTATCTATTCTCAAAGTTTCAACCTTTTCTTTAGTTGCATTTTCAACCACGTGTTGAAAATTTGTAAACTTTTCAAAAGATTCAAAATTTTCCTTTAAACAGTACACCCAAGTCGTTCTAATGTAGTCATCAATGAAAAGTATAAAATAACGACATCCGTTGAAAGAAGATTCCATTGGACCACATATATCACAGTGAATCAACTGCAAATACTTTGTTGCTCTCTGTGAGCTTGTTGGAAAAGCTTCTCACTTTTGATTTCCAAATGTACATGCTTCACACTTATAATTTTCTCTCTTGAAAGTTGGTAAACCCATTACCAAATCTTGGGACTTAAGTTTCAAGAGACTATCAAAGTTTAAGTGTCCAAATAAAAAATGCCATAATCTGAATGAAGACATTTCAGAATTGACTACTACTGCAAAATCAAGCTTTCTTGGGATAACTTTACCCTTCATTCTTAGTAATTTACCATCGTCATATCCTGTCATTATTGTTTTCAATTTGTCCTTCTCTGATTTAATCTTGACTAAACCATCTTGCATGATGATTTGATTTCTAGCTTGTCGTATTGTGACTAAGGATAACAAAATTTTCTTAAAAGTTGGTACATACCAAACATTTGAAATTCATTTTTCACCAATTCTAGGGAGAAAGACTTTGAATGAACCTTTTCCTTGAGGTGTTGTATCATCAACCAAATAGATGGGATTTAGCTGAACATCTTGATAATTCCAAAATAATATCTACGATAAGTCATATGCTAAATAGCTCATGTGTCCATTATCCAATCATTTTCAAATGAATCCCTCAGAAGAGTTTGGGAAATAACTGATGCTACAAATTCTTCTTGCTGAAATGTTGTAAAAACATGTTCATATTGATCATTCTGGTAATCTTGATCCTCTGCATATTGAGCTGATGGTTGAGAATTTGAATTTGATGTTTGCTTAAACTTTGACAACTGATCATTTCTTGTTAGGCAACTTGATGCATAATGTCCCATCCTTAAACATCTCTTACATCTTACTTGACTGAAATTCCCACCTCTTCCTGACTGTGCATTATTATTGGGAGGATTACTTTGAAAATTTTGTTGATTAAAACTGCTACGACCTCTGCCTTGACCATGACCTTTGCTACTACTTCGATTAGAAGACCGATTCTGAAAATTTCCAAAATTTTGTTTACCTCTTCCTTTAGAACTTCCATCTTTAGTAAAAATAAGATCTTCACCTGATTGTTTTTTTTTGCCAAATGATTTACTATGTTGGGCCAATAGTTCACTAAGCAAATCAAAAGTTATAGTCGATAACTTATTAGTTATTTTCAAAGTCTCAAGAAAATTCTTATAAGATTGAGGCAAGCCATTTATCATAATAGAGACCAAAAAACTATCTTCAAGTTTAAGAAAACCACCCTTGATGATTTCTCGATGAATGTTCATAATCCTTGAAATGTATTCTAATACATCACCATTATCAACTAATCTTTGTTTAAGAAATTTCATTTGTAGATCAATTTTTTGAGATGCAACAGGAGTATCAAAAAGCTTCTTAAATTGATTCCAAGCAGATCATGCATCTTTGGAATTATCAATATGTACAAACATGTGTTCAATTACAAAAGAGCACAATAAAGCAAGTGTTTTTTCATCTTTAATTGCCATTTTTCTAAAGAAGTAGCACCAATTGGATTAGTTGGAGTAGTATCACCATCACAAATATCACACCATAATTCATTATAAATCAAAGTGTTCTTCATGTGTCTACTCCAATATTTGTAACTCTTGGGTCCATCTAACTTATCAGATTTCGTGAATAGAAAGATTAATTTAGACATGATGATAAATTTCCTTATTGCATAATTACAAGGTAATTATCACACCACCACACTAAATAAGCCCTAAAACACCATGAAATATGAACACAAGGCACCAAGAAAGAGTACTCACACCACAAAAAAAGAACACTTTTAAGGGCTTAGCCTTGACCCTTTAAAAGTCTCGTTGAAAAAGGAGTTTGAGAGAGTATTTCACCAGACTCTTCTCAACTTCTGAGCTTTAAGGTTACAATCTTTACAAATAGAAGATGTACCTCCCCTTGAAGTAGTAAAGTCTTCAATAACATGAAGTACAAATTTCTCAAAAGTTGACAACCCAAATTCTTTAATACAAAATTGCATCCCTTTAAAAACCATTATTTAATGTGAAATCCACTTACCACTCTAATTTTGTAAAAAAAAAAAAAAAAATGAACTTTTGTATTAACATAAAGTAATACTTCTAAATCCTTTGAACATTCCTTATATGATTTCATACCACATATGATTTCTTTTAAACCATGTAATAAAACTTGCTTACCTAATGTCACAAAAAGTTCTTTTCAAAAGTGATTACATAAAAAAATTTGTGCACACATAGAGAATGAATATGAAATATGGCTTTCTAATTTGATTTAGTTATATGTAGATAGAGAATGAATATGAATAAGTAGAGAGAAATACTATGGAGAGAAGGTCAAGTCATATGTAAATTGTGTTGATTAAGGTTGGTTGTCATTGATGTCAACCCTTGAAGAAAGAC
>ML806070.1:16555-33828 GCA_009831015.1 Picea engelmannii
TGGTGTTCAAATATTCTCTGTGTATGCATTTTTGAATGTTATGCTCATGAATGCTTTACTCTTTCTGTCATGCAATTGATTTTATGCTATGTATAAATGATTTCCTGTTGAATGTCCGAAATCTGAGAGAGAGAGAGAGAGAGAGAGAGAGTAAGGGAAATGAGTTTCAATTGTTTCTCTATCTGAGCAAGAATTCCTGCAAGGAGTGCAGTTGAATTGTCTGCAAGGAGTGCGTTGACAAAGGGTTCAGAGGTTTGTCTCTGAAAGATCAGATAAGATAGCTTTTGTTCTCATTCCCTCAGAAGTGCAGCTAGGCACAGGAGTCATGCAAGGTGTGCGCAGGCCGAGTAGATTTTTAGTTTTGGTAACCTGAATGATTTGCTGAGAGACTGTTGTTGTAGGTGTGCACAGAGTCAAGGAAGTTCAACACTTGGAAGTGTTTGAGGGTCTGCCGCAAGGAGTGCATGCAGGAGTCTTCTTCAAGACTCAGAGTTGGAGAAATCCTAGAAGGGATAGAGTCTCCATAGCCGTCGAAGGAAGCACAGGAAGCTTTTGCATTGGAATAGTGAGAAGGCGTTGCAATTTTGCGTTGCAGGAAGTTGAGTACCGTGGGAAAACCACTTGGTAAAAAGTTGCAGAAGTCCTTGTGAAAGAAAGAGACGGACGGTCGAAATTCTCTGTGGAGAATTCGCGAAGTCCCGTGAGCCGTCAGATCTCATGGAGGAGAAGGGGAGTTATTGCAAGTTCTTTCTAGGGGTTCAAGCTCAAGAGAAGTAGAGTCGTAGATTCAATCCAACAAGAGCCGTTGGATTTAACTGTGGATTTCTATTTCGGGGTTTCGTGAGTGGAAGTCACAAAATCTTTGCATCAGGTCTTGCGAAATCACGAAGCACGAAGTCCCGAGGGTGAGAGGATTGTGTGGGCCACAGAATCAGCAGGGTGGACAGGTGGCGCACTATCGACACAAAAGTCAAATTTCGTTGACCATTTCAAGGTTTCGTGGAGTGAAGTCCCAAAATCTTTGCATCAGGATTCGCAAAATTGTGAAGTCCGAAATCCCGATGAAATGAGGAGCTGTTGAAAGTCAACCTTGCAAGCGCATCGTAGTTTTGGTAGTTTGGGTTTCAGGAATCGAGGGGACGAGTTGCTTGAAATCGCAACTCCCGAAATAACGATAAGGAGAAAGGCGATATAGAGAGAGAAAAGGCCAAGAGACATAACTTCGGGTTTTAGGGGTCTCTGAGACAAGACGCTTGACCACGGGATTTGTGGAATTGCGAAGTCTGATCTACTGAAGTGCAAAGGGATATTCCTCGAGGTTTTTTTGTGGGTGTAGACTTCCCGAAAGGGAAATAGGAGAGTTATTGTTGATATCTCTTTGGGCTAGTGGAGGAGGAAAGATCATGTGTACGTGGACTTCTGACCTGTGGGTTGGGAGGGCAGCGTGCATCATTTTGGTATCAGAGCACAGAAAGGTTTCTTTTCTTTCTGTAGCAGGGAAAAGGAGAATTCACCATGTCGTCGAGGAGAAGGGACAGGAAAACACCCTATCCACCAGAGGAGAGGGAAATACCAAGAAGAATGGGTAGGCATATGCCTACTCCAGCCATGGAGAGAGAAATGCGTGACCTACGCGCCAGACTTGAAGACAGGGAGACAGCACAGAGGTGTACAGTCGGTGCTGGGGATCTTAGTGATTCTGAAAGTGACAATGAAGTTGAACATGAAGGGGAAGAAGTTGCAGCCGAAGATGCAACAAACGAACGCTTGTATAGGGCTATTGCAAGAATGGGTGCAAGAGCGAAAATGGACATTCCAGTTTATGAGGGAAACTTGGATGCAGAGGAGATTCTAGACTAGATTAGAGCTCTGGACACATATTTTGACTATGAATATGTCGAAGAGGACAAGAAGGTCAAACATGTTGTCACGAGATTAAAGGGACATGCAACATTGTGGTGGGATGATCTACAAGCTGACATACGCTACAAAGGCAAGCAGAAGATCAAGAGTTGGGACAGGATGATCGCAAAGATGAAGGCAAAATTCATTCCCAGGGATTATCAAATTACTCTGTTTCGAAGGATGCAAAACTTGAGATAGAAGCTGATGACAGTGAAAGAATACACTGAAGAATTCTACATACTGAACATCAAGGCAGGTCATCGAGAAAGCGATGATGAAAACATTTTCAGGTACATGAATGGCCTGAGATACGACATTCAATATGAGATGAGCATGATAACCATCCGAATGGTGGAAGATGCTTATCAGATGGCTCTAAAGGCAGAAGAGAAGCTGAGCCGAAAGCAGGGTCAAAGAGGCCGAGGCAGAAGTCAGCCCAAAGGTAAATCAGTTCCCCAGGATAAAAATCAGAAACCCAAGGAGGACTGGAATAAACCTTAGACACAAACTGAGAGAGGTGGAAGCTCATAGCGAGGGCAATATGTTGAATAGAGAGGACAGCATACTGAACAGAGAGGAGATTATTCTGATAATAATATTTTTCCTTGTACCAGAGGTAGAGGAAGAGGAAGAGGTGGAGTGATAACATGCTTCACATGTGGAAAGAATGGACACAAGTCTTATGAGTGTTCGAACAAAAAGAAAGAAGGTGGAGAGGCTCACATTGCCAAAGCTCATAGGCAGAATGTTGAAGCAGAGGATGTTGAAGGCGGAAGATCGTTGATGATGCGAAAGGTTATTTTGACACCAGAGAAAGAGGTGGAGAGTTCAGTCCAAAGAAACAGACTTTTCTAGACTGCTTGCAAAACCAAAGACAGGGTATGCAAGGTCATTGTGGACATTGGTAGCACAGACAATCTCGTTTCAACAGAGATGGTAGAAAAGCTGGAGCTGGAGACGATTGATCATCCAAGCCCATACAGAGTTTCGTGGCTACAAAAAGGACATCAGGTAACTGTCACTAAAAAGTGTTTAGTTGAATTTAAGATAGGAGGATATAATGATAAGATACTCTGTGATGTTATTCCCATGGATGTTTGTCATCTATTGCTGGGTAGACCGTGACAATATGACAGAAATGTGATTCATGATGGCAGAATGAACACATACACCCTAGAGAAGAATGGGAGAACTCACATGTTGCTTCCAATCAAAGATAAGTAGGTGAAACCTGAAGTAAGCAACATTGTACTTCTCATGAATGGGAAGGAACTTCTTATAGAGGTTAATAAGAAGGAGGAACCACAATTTATTGTGGCCAGGAAGCCAAGGATTGTTTTAACCAGCACAAGGGTAGATGATTTGCCAGAAGAGGTCCAGGAGCTACTGGAAGAGTTCGTTGACATAGTAGTGGATGAACTACCTCGTTCGTTGCCACCGATTAGAAGTGTGAGTCATCATATTGATCTCATACCAGGAGCCAGTTTTCCAAACAAAGTCGCGTACAGATTGACGCCGCAGGAGAATGAAGAGGTCAAAAGACAAGTCCAGGATTTGTTGGACAAAGGTTTGGTAAGGGAAAGCTTGAGTCCATGTGATATTCCAACAGTACTCAGTCCAAAGAAAGATGGAGGTTGGAGGATGTGTACTGACTCGAGGGAAATCAACAAGATAACCATCAGGTACAGACTTCCATTGCCAACGATGGACGATCTGATGGATTGCTTGAGTGGAGCAAAAAAAATTTCAAAGATTGATTTGAAAAGTGGATATCACCAGATTCGTATGAGAGAAGGTGATGAATGGAAGACAACATTCAAAACCAACGAAGGGCTGTATGAATGGCTAGTTATGGCGTTTGGCTTAACGAACGCGCCAAGTACTTTCATGATATTGATGAATGAATTCCTCAGGGATTTCATCGGAAAATTTGTTATCATATATCTTGATGATATATTGATTTTCAGAAAAACAAAGACTGAACATCTGAAACATTTGATTACAGTGATGCAGAGGTTACAGCAGGAGAAGTTGTTGATAAATATGAAGAAGTACTCATTCATGAAGACAGAGCTCATTTATTTGGGTTTTGTTATTTCTGCAGATAAGTTGAGGATGGATCCAGATAAGGTGGAGGTGATCAAGAATTGGCCATCACCGAAGAATATCTTTGAGGTGAGAAGTTTTCACAGATTGGCTAGTTTCTACCAAAAATTCATCAGGAATTTCAGTGGAATTAGTGCACCAATGATGGATACAGTGAAGAAGAAGCATAAGTCTTTTCACTGGACAGAAGAGGCTGAGAAGAGTTTTAATTTGTTGAAGAGGAAAATCACGGAACAACCAATTCTATTGTTGCCTGATTTCCAAAGGACATTTCAAGTGAAATGTGACGCAAGTGGATTTGCAATAGGGGCAGTCTTGAGTCAAGAAGACAGGCTGATAGCATACTTCAGCGAGACACTAAATGAAGCGAAAGTGAAATACTCCACTTATGATAAGGAGTTATATGTTATCATTCAGGCATTGAAGAAATGGAGACATTACTTAATTCCCAAGGAGTTTGTCTTATACAGTGACAATCATGCACTGCAATTTGTGACTCAACAAGAGAAGTTGAATCAAAGACATGTTAAATGGGTTGAATATATGAAAAATTTAACTTTTGTGATTAAACATATTTCTGGTATTGCTAACAAAGTTGTTGATGCTTTGAGCTGGAAGTGTTTTCTATTGCAGGAGTTCAGGGTCAAAACATTGGGTTTTGATGATCTCAGGGACATGTACAAGGATGATCCAGATTTTAAAGGGGTGTACGAAGCAGCTAAGAATCCAATTCTAGGAGATAAAAGCCAATGGGAAGAATACATGATCCAGGAAGGATTATTGTTTAAAGGTAATCAGCTTTGTATTCCAAAATGCTCCATGAGGGAGAATTTTCTAAAGGAGAAACACAGTGGAGGATTGGTCGGGCACTTTGGTCACGACAAGACATTCACAAAGTTGAATGAGTCATATTTTTGGCCAGGAATGTGAGCAGACGTCAAAAGGTTCATGGAAAGATGCATAATTTGCCAGCATTCGAAGGGGAGGAGGCAGAATGCAGGGTTTTATCAACAATTGCCCATACCTGAGAAACCATGGGATGCAGTCAGCATGGATTTCATATTGGGGTTGCCAAGAAAAAAAAGAGGGTTTGACTCAATCTTTGTGGTGGTGGATAGATTTTCCAAGATGGCACACTTCATTCCATGTCAGAAGACCAGTGACACAACTCACATTGCGAATCTATTTTTTAAAGAAGTCATTTGACTTCACGGCTTACCAAGGAGCATAATTTCGGATCGAGACACTAAGTTCATAGGACACTTTTGGAGGACCTTATGGAAGAAGCTGGGAACTAACTTATCATTTAGTTCGGCTTATCATCCTCAGACGGATGGACAGACAGAAGTGGTGAACAAAAGTCTGGGAGACTTGCTGAGAAGCCTGGTGACAGAACACCACAGCCAGTGGGATAACATATTACCATAGGCAGAATTTTCTTATAACAACTCAGTTAACAGGAGCATAGGGAAAAGTTCATTTCAGATTGTCTATGGCATGTAGCCGAGAAGAATTTATGAATTAAGGGATTTCGAACAGATTGCAACTAGGAGTGCTAGTGCAGAAGATTTGGCAGAGGCGATGAAGGAACTTCACAGCCAGGTGAAGGAACGATTGCAGAGTTCGAGCCAGGAATATAAGCGGAGGGAAGATCAGCACAGAAGACAACTTCAATTTGAAGTTGGCGATTTTATCATCGCACATTTGAGAAAGGAAAGGTTCCCGAAAGGAGCATATAATAAACTGAACAATGAAGAAAATCGGACCATGCAAGGTCTTGAAGAAATTTGGGGCAAATGCTTACGAGATTGAATTACCCGATGGGATCGGAATTTCTCTTATATTCAATGTCTCAGATTTGTACCCATATAAAGTTGAGGAAACAGAAGTAGGAAATGAACAACCAGAGGTTCAGTGGCGAAAACAGATGCCAGTTGCAGAAAAACTGTAGATGGAGCGCATACTGGACAAAAGGGTTAGCAAGAAGACTAGGCGAAAGAAATAATTTGAATATTTGGTCAAGTGGAAGGGCCATCCAGTTGAAGATGCCAGCTGGCAGAATGAAGCAGAGATCCAGAGGCATGGACACACCATACGCGAGCTCATGGACAGGAGCCCATGAAAATTTTCAAGCAAGGGAGTATGATGCAGGAGCATCTCAAGCGAGCCAGCGCGGAGATAAAAGACAGCTGGAAAAGCACCCAGTGCAAACTTTGAAGATGTATTAAAACATTAATGAAGTCATCAAGTGGAGGCACACTTGGAAAATGAAAATGGACCTTGAGCGATCCGCTCTCGTCCTTAGTAGGTAGAAGGCATTTATGATAGTTAATGCAAGTAGATAGAATTTAATGCGTAGATTAGACAGTTTAGAATGAAAGAGGGAAACTAGATATATACACCCTCATTGTGTATTGTAATAGAAGAAAGAATAGAAGGAGATTATACCAATTGAGAGCATAGAGCATAGAAGAGAAGAAGCAGAGAGTTTGATAGCCGAATTCCATGTACAGAAGTTCTGGATTAATTCAAAAAGGCTTTGATTCAGACTCATGGTGTTCAAATATTCTTTGTGTATGCATTTTTGAATGTTATTCTCATGAATGCTTTACTCTTTCTGTCATGCAATTTCTTTTATGCTATGTATGAATGATTTCTTGTTGAATGTCCAAAATCTGAGAGAGAGAGAGAGAGTAAGGGAAACAAGTTTCAATTGTTTCTCTATCTGAGCAAGAATTCCTGCAAGGAGTGCAGTTGAATTGTCTGCAAGGAGTGCGTTGACAAAGGGTTCAGAGGTTTGTCTCTGAAAGATCAGATAAGATAGCTTTTGTTCTCATTCCCGAGGGCGAGGGGATTGTGTGGGCCACAGAATCAGCAGGGTGGACAAGTGGCGAACTATCGACACGAAAGTCAAATTCCGTTGACCATTTCAGGGTTTCGAGGAGTGAAATCCCAAAATCTTTGCATCAGGATTCGCGAAATCGCGAAGTCCGAAATCCCGATGAAATGAGGAGCTGTTGAAAGTCAACCTTGCAAGCGCATCGGAGTTTTGGTAGTTTGGGTTTCAGGAATTGAGGGGACGAGTTGCTTGACATCACAACTCTTGAAATCGCGATAAGGAGAAAGGAAATATAGAGAGAGAAAAGGCCAAGCAACATAACTTCGGATTTCGGGGGTCTGAGAGACAAGACGCTTGACCACAAGATTCACGGAATCACGATGTCCGATCTCCCAAAGCGCGAAGGGAGATTCCTCGAGGTTTTTCTATGGGTGCAGACTTCCCGAAAGGGAAATAGGAGAGCCATTGTTGAGAGATCTTCGGGCCAGTGGAGGAGGAAAGATCCTGTGTACGTGGACTTCTGACCTGCAGGTTGGGAGGGCAGTGTGCATCATTTTGGTATCAAAGCACAGAAAGGTTTCTTTGCTTTATGTAGCAAGGAAAAGGAGAATTCACCATGCCGCCGAGGAGAAGGGACAGGAAAACACTCGATACACCAAATGAGAGGGAAATACCAAGAAGAAGGGGTAGGCATATGCTTGATCCATCCATGGAGACAGAAATGTGTGACCTACACGCCAGACTTGAAGATATGGAGACAGCACAGAGGCATACAGTCGGTGCTGGGGATCTTAGTGATTCTGAAAGTGACAATGAAGCTGAACATGAAGGGGAAGAAGTTGCAGCCGAAGATGCAGCAAACGAACACTTGATTAGGGATATTGCAAGAATGGGTGCAAGAGTGAAAATGGACATTCTAGTTTATGAGGGAAACTTGGATGTAGAGGAGATTCTAGACTGGATTAGAGCTCTGGACACATATTTTGACTATGAAGATGTCGAAGAGGACAAGAATTTCAAACATGCTGTCACAAGATTAAAGGGACATGCAACATTGTGGTGGGATGAGCTACAAGCTGACAGACGCTGCAAAGGAAAGCAGAAGATCAAGATCTGGGACAGGATGATTGCAAAGATGAAGGCGAAATTCATTCCCAGGGATTATCAAATTACTCTGTTTCGAAGGATGCAAAACTTGAGATAGAAGATGATAACAGTGAAAGAATACACTGAAGAATTATACAGACTGAACATCAGGGAAGGTCATCGAGAAAGCGATGATGAAAAAGTTTCTTGGTACATGAATGGCCTGAGATATGACATTCAATATGAGATGAGCATGATAACCATATGAACGGTGGAAGATGTTTATCAGATGGCTCTAAAGGCGGAAGAGAAGCTGAGCCGAAAGCAGGGTCAAAGAGGTCGAGGAAAAAGTCAACCCAAAGGAAAATCAGTTGCCCAGGATAAAAATCAGAAACCCAAGGAGGACTAGAAGAAACCTCAGACTCGAACTAAGAGAGGTGGAAACTCATAGCAAGGGAAATATGTTGAACAGAGAGGACAGCATACCGAACAGAGAGGAGATTATGTTGATAATAATATTTTTCCTCATACTAGAGGTAGAGGAAGAGGAAGAGGTGGAGTGATAACATGCTTCACATGTGGAAAGAATGGACACAAGTCTTATGAGTGTCCGAACAAAAATAAAGAAGGTGGAAAGGCTCACATTTCCAAAGCTCAAAGGCATAATGTTGAAGCGGAGGATGTTGAAGGCGGAAGATCGTTGATGATGCGAAAGGGTCTTTTGACACCAGAGAAAGAGGTGGAGAGTTCAGTCCAAAGAAACAAACTTTTCTGGACTACTTGCAAAACCAAAGACAGGGTATGCAAGGTCATTGTAGACAGTGGTAGCATAGACAATCTAATTTCAACAGAGATGGTAGAAAATTTGGAGCTGGAGATGATTGATCATCCAAGCCCATACAGAGTTATGTGGCTACCAAAAGGACATCAGGTAACTGTCACTAAACAGTGTTTAGTTGAATTTAAGATAGAAGGATATAATGATAAGATACTCTGTGATGTTATTCCCATGGATGTTTGTCATCTATTGCTGGGTAGACTGTGGCAATATGACAGGAATGTGATTCATGATGGGAGAATGAACACATACACCCTAGAGAAGAATGGGAGAACTCACATGTTTCTTCCAATCAAAGACAAGGAGGTGAAACCTGAAGTAAGAAACACTGTACTTCTCATGAGTGGGGAGGAACTTCTTACAGAGGTAAATAAGAAGGAGGAACCGCAATTTATTGTGGTCAGGAAGCCAAGGATTGTTTTAACCAACACAAGGGTAGATGATTTACCAGAAGATGTCCAGGAGCTACTGGAAGAGTTCGTTGACATAGTAGTGGATGAACTACCTCGTTCGTTGCCACCGATTAGAAGTGTGAGTCATCATATTGATCTCATACCAGGAGCCAGTTTGCCAAACAAAGCTGCGTACAGATTGACGCCACAGGAGAATGAACAGGTCAAAATACAAGTCCAGGATTTGTTGGAATAAGGTTTGGTCAGTGAAAGTTTGAGTCCCTGTGTTGTTCCAACAGTACTCAGTCCAAAGAAAGACGGAGGTTGGAGGATGTGTATTGACTCGAGGGCGATCAACAAGATAACCATCGGGTACAGATTTCCATTGCCAAGGATGGACGATCTGATGGATTGCTTGAGTGGAGAAAAATGGAGACTGAACATCTAAAACATTTGATTACAGTGATGCAGAGGTTATGGCAGGAGAAGTTGTTGATAAACATGAAGAAGTCCTCATTCATGAAGACAGAGCTCATTTATTTGGGTTTTGTTATTTTTGCAGATAAGTTGAGGATGGATCCAGATAAGGTGGAGGTGATCAAGAATTGGCCATCACCGAAGAATATCTTTGAGGTGAGAATTTTTCACAGATTGGCTAGTTTCTACCGAAACTTCATCAGGAATTTCAGTGGAATTAGTGCACTGATGATGGATACAGTGAAGAAGAGACATAAGTCTGGGAGACTTGCTGAGAAGCCTGGTGACAGAACACCACAGCCAGTGGGATAACATATTACCACAGGCAGAATTTGCTTATAACGACTCAGTTAATAGGAGCACGGGGCAAAGTCCGTTTCTAATTGTCTATGGCATGCAGCTGAGAGGAATTTCTGAATTAAGGGATTCCAATCAGATTGCGACTAGGAGCGCTAGTGCAGAAGATTTCGCAAAGGCGATGAAGGAACTTAACAGCCGGGTGAAGGAACGATTGCAGAGTTCGAGCCAAGAATATAAGCGGAGGGCAGATCAGCATAGAAGACAGCTTCAATTTGAAGTTGGTGATTTGATCCTCTCACATTTGAGAAAGGAAAGGTTCCAGAAAGGAACATATAATAAACTGAAAATGAAGAAAATCGGACCATGCAAGGTCTTAAAGAAATTTGGGGCAAATGCTTACGAGATTGAATTACCCGATGGCATCGAAATTTCTCCGATATTCAATGTCTCAGATTTGTACCCAAATAAAGTTGAGGAAACAGAAGAAGGAAATGAACAACCAAAGGTTCAGTGGCGAAAACAGATGCCAGTTGCAGAAAAACCGCAGATGGAGCGCATACTGGACAAAAGGGTCAGCAAGAAGACCAGGCGAAAGCAATACTTTGAATATTTTGTCAAGTGGAAGGGCCATCTAGTTGAAGATGCCAGCTGGGAGAATGAAGCAGAGATCTAGAGGCATGGACACACCATACGCGAGCTCATGGACAAGAGCCCATGAAAATTTTCAAGCAAGGGAGTATGACGTAGGAGCATCTCAAGCGAGCCAGCACGGAGATCAAAGACAGCTGGAAAAGCGCCCAGTGAAAATTTTGAAGATGTCTTAAAACATTAATGAAGTCATCAAGTGGAGGCACACTTGTAAAATGAAAATGGACCTTGAGCGATCCGCCCTCATCCTTAGTAGGTAGAAGGCATTTATGATAGTTAATGCAAGTAGATAGAATTTAATGCGTAGATTAGACAATTTAGAATGAAAGAGGGAAATGAGATATAGACACCCTCATTGTGTATTGTAATAGAGGAAAGAATAGAAGGAGATTATGCCAATTGACAGCATAGAGCATAGAAGAGAAGAAGCAGAGAGTTGTATAGCCGAATTCCATGTACAGAAGTTATGGATTAATTCAAAAAGGATTTCATTCAGACTCATGGTGTTCAAATATTCTCTGTGTATGCATTTTTGAATGTTATGCTCATGAATGCTTTACTCTTTCTTTCATGCAATTTCTTTTATGCTATGTATGAATGATTTCTTGTTGAATGTCTGAAATCTGAGAGAGAGAGAGAGAGAGTAAGGGAAATGAGTTTCAATTGTTTCTCTATCTGAGCAAGAATTCCTACAAGGAGTGCAGTTGAATTGTCCGCAAGGAGTGGGTTGACAAGGGGTTCAGAGGTTTGTCTCTGAAAGCTTAGATAAGATATCTTTTGTTCTCATTCCCTCAGAAGTGCAGCTAGGCACAGGAGCCATGCAAGGTGTGTGCAGGCCAAGTAGAGTTTCAAGTTTGGTAACTTGAATGATTTGTTGAGAGACTACTATTGTAGGCGTGCGTAGAGTCAAGGAAGTTCAACACTTGGAAGTGTTTGAGGGTCTGCTGCAAGGAGTGTGTGCAGGAGTCTTCTTCAAGACTCAGAGTGGGAGAAATCCCAGAAGGGATAGTCTCCACAGCTATCGAAGGAAGCACAGGAAGCTTGTGCATTGGAATAGTGAGAAGGCATTGCAAGTTTGTGTCACAGGCAGTTGAGTACCGTGGGAAAACCACTTGGTAAAAAGTTGCATAAGTCCTTGTGAAAGAAAGAGACAGAGGGTCGAAATAATCTGTGGAGAATTCGCGAAGTCCCATGAGCCGTCAGATCTCATGGAGGAGAAGGGGAGTTACGGCAAGTGCTTTCGAGGGGTTCAAGCTTAGGAGAAGTAGAGCCGTAGATTCAAGCCAACATGAGCCGTTGGATTTAACCATGGATTTCTATTTCAGGGTTTCGTGAGTGGAAGTCACAAAATATTTGCATCAGGACTCGGGAAACCACGAAGCGCGAAGTCCCAAGGGCAAGAGGATTGTGTGGGCCAAATAATCAGTAGGGTAGACAGGAGGCGCACTATCGACATGGAAGTCAAATTCCATTGACCATTTCGGGGTTTCATGGAGTGAACACCCAAAATCTTTGCATCAGGATTCGCAAAATTGCGAAGTCCGAAATCCCGATGAAATGAGGAGCTGTTGAAAGTCAACCTTTCAAGCGCATCAAAGTTTCGGTAGTTCGGGTTTTTGGAATCAAGGGGACGAGTTGCTTGACATCGCAACTCCCGAAATCGTGATAAGGATAAAGGTGATACAGAGAGAGAAAAGGCCAAGCAAAATAACTTCAGGTTTCGGGGGTCTGAGAGACAAGACGCTTGACCAAAGGATTCACGGAATTGCGAAGATCGATCTCCTGAAGAGAGAAGGGATATTCCTCGAGGTTTTGTTGTGGGTGCAGACTTCCCGAAAGGGAAATAGGAGATCCATTGTTGAGATCTCTTCGGGCCAGTGAAGGAGGAAAGATCCTGTGTATGTGGACTTCTGACCTGCGGGTTGGGAGGGCAACGTGCATCATTTTTGTATCAGAGCACAAAAATATTTCTTTGCTTTCTGTACCAGGGAAAAGGAAAATTCACCATGCCGCCGAGGAGAAGGGACAGACAAACACCCAATCCACCATAGGAGAGGGAAATACTAAGAAGAAGGGGTAGGAAGATGCCTGATCCAGCCATGGAGAGAGAAATGCGTGACCTAAGCGCCAGACTTGAAGACATCGAGACAGCACCAAGGCGTACAGTCGGTGTTGGGGATCTTAGTGATTCTGAAAGTGACAATAAAGCTGAACATGAAGGGGAAGAAGTTGCAGCCGAAGATGCAGCAAACAAATGCTTGATTAGGGCTATTGCAAGAATGGGTGCAAGAGTGAAAATGGACCTTCCATTTTATGAGGGAAACTTAGATGCAGAGGAGCTTCTAGACTGGATTAGAGCTCTAGACACATATTTTGACTATGAAGATGTTGAAGAGGACAAGAAGGTCAAACATGTTGTCACGAGATTAAAGGGACATGCAACATTGTGGTGGGACGAGCTACAAGCTGACAGATGTTGCAAAGGCAAGCAGAAGATCAAGAGCTTGGACAGGATGATCACAAAGATGAAGGTGAAATTCATTCCCAGGGATTATCAAATTACTCTGTTTCAAAGGATGCAAAACTTGAGGCAGAAGCTGATGACAGTGAAAGAATACACTGAAGAATTTTACAGACTGAACATCAGGGCAGGTCATCGAGAAAGCGATGACGAAAAAGTTGCCAGGTACATGAATGGCCTGAGATATGACATTCAAGATGAGATGAGCATGATAACCATCCGAATGGTGGAATACGCTTATCAGATGGCTCTAAAGGTGGAAGAGAAGTTGAGACAAAAGCAGGGTCAAAGAGGCCGAGGCAGAAGTCAGCCCAAAGGAAAATCAGTTGCCCAGGATAAAAATCAGAAACCCAAGGAGGACTGGAAGAAACCTCAGACTCGAACTGAGAGAGGTGGAAACTCACAGCAAGGGAAATATGCTGAACAGAGAGGAAAACATACCGAACAGAGAGGAGATTATGCTGATAATAATATTTTTCCTCATACTAGGGGTAGAGGAAGAGGAAGAGGTAGAGTGATAACATGCTTCACATGTGGAAAGAATGGATACAAGTCTTATGAGTGTCTGGACAAAAAGAAAGAAGGTGAAGAGGCTCACATTGCCGAAGCTCAAAGGCAAAATGTTGAAGCAGAGGATGTTGAAGGCGGAAGATCGTTGATGATGCGAAAGGTTCTTTTGACACCAGAGAAAGAGGTGGAGAGTTCAGTCCAAAGAAACAGACTTTTTCAGACTGCCTGCAAAACCAAAGACAGGGTATGCAAGGTCATTGTGGACAATGGTAGCACAGATAATCTCGTTTCAACAGAGATGGTAGAAAAGCTGGCGCTGGAGACGATTGATCATCCAAGCCCATACAGAGTTTCATGGCTACAAAAAGGACATCAGGTAACTGTCACTAAACAGTGTTTAGTTGAATTTAAGATAGGAGGATATAATGATAAGATACTCTGTGATTTTATTCCCATGGATGTTTGTCATCTATTGTTGGGTAGACCATGGCAATATGACAGGAATGTGATTCATGATGGGAGAATGAACACATACACCCTAGAGAAGAATGGGAGAACTCACATGTTGCTTACAATCAAAGATAAGGAGGTGAAACCTGAAGTAAACAACACTGTACTTCTCATGAGCGGGAAGGAACTTCTTATAGAGGTAAAGAATAAGGAGGAACCACAATTTATTGTGGTCAGGAATCCAAGGATTGTTTTAACCAGCACAAGGGTAGATGATTTACCAGAAGAGGTCCAGGAGCTACTGGAAGAGTTCTCTGACATAGTAGTGGATGAACTACCTCGTTCGTTGCCACTGATCAGAAGTGTGAGTCATCATATTGATCTCATACCAGGAGCTAGTTTTTCAAACAAAGCCGCGTACAGATTGACGTCGTAGGAGAATGAAGAGGTCAAAAGACAAGTCCAGGATTTGTTGGACAAAGGTTTGGTCAGGGAAAGCTTGAGTCTGTGTGTTGTTCCAATAGTACTCAGTCCAAAGAAAGACGGAGGATGGAGAATGTGTACTGACTCGAGGACGATCAACAAGATAACCATCAGGTACAGATTTTCATTGCCAAGGATGGATGATCTGATGGATTGCTTGAGTGGAGAAATTTTTTTTTCAAAGATTGATTTGAAAAGTGGATATCACCAGATTCGTATGAGAGAAGGTGACGAATGGAAGACAACATTCAAAACCAACGAAGTGTTGTATGAATGGCTTGCTATGCCATTTGGCTTAACGTACGCCCCAAGTACTTTCACGAGATTGATGAATGAAGTCCTCAGGGATTTCATCGGAAAATTTGTTATCGTATATCTTGATGATATATTGATTTTCAGCAAAACAAAGACTGAACATATGAAACATTTGATTATAGTGATGCAGAGGTTAGAGCAGGAGAAGCTGCTAATAAACATGAAGAAGTCCTCATTCATGAAGACAGAGCTCATTAATTTGGGTTTTGTTATTTCTGTAGATAAGTTGAGGATGGATCCAGATAAGGTGGAGGTGATCAAGAATTGGCTATCACCGAAGAATATCTTTGAGGTGAGAAGTTTTCACGGATTGACTAGTTTCTACTGAAAATTCATCAGGAATTTTAGTGGAATTAGTGGACCGATGATGGATATAGTGAAGAAGAGACATAAGTATTTTCACTGGACAGAAGAGGCTAAGAAGAGTTTTAATCTGTTGAAAAGGAAAATCACGGAACATCCAATTCTGTTGTTGCCTGATTTTCAAAGGACATTTCAAGTGAAATGTGACGCAAGTGGATTTGCAATAGGGGCAGTCTTGAGTCAAGAAAACAGGTCGATAGCATACTTCAACGAGAAGCTGAATGAAGCGAAAATGAAATACTCCACTTATGATAAGGAGTTCTATGCTATCATTTAGGCATTGAAGAAATGGAGACATTACTTAATTCCCAAGGAGTTTGTCTTATACAGTGACAATCATGCACTGCAATTTGTGACTCAACAGGAAAAGTTGAATCAAAGACATGTTAAATGGGTTGAATATATGCAAAATTTCACTTTTGTGATTAAACATATTTCTGGTACTGCTAACAAAGTTGTTGATGCTTTGAGCAGGAAGTGTTTGCTATTGCAGGAGTTCAGGGTCAAAACATTGGGTTTTGATGATTTCAGGGACATGTACAGGGATGATCCAGATTTTAAAGGGGTGTACGAAGCAGCTGAGAATCCAATTCTCGGAGATAGAAGCCAATGGGCAGAATACATAATCCAGGAAAGATTATTGTTTAAAGGTAATCAGCTTTGTATTCCAAAATGCTCCATGAGGGAGAATTTGCTAAAGGAGAAACACAGTGGAGGATTGGTAGGGCACTTTGGTCACGACAAGATGTTCGAAAAGTTGAATGAGTCATATTTTTGGCCAGGAATGCGAGAAGACGTCAAAAGGTTCGTGGACAGATGCAGAATTTTGCAGCATTCGAAAGGGAGGAGGCAGAATGCAGGATTTTATCAACCATTGCCCATACCTGAGAAACCGTGCGATGCAGTCAGCATGGATTTCATATTGGGGTTGCCAAGAACACAAAGAGGGTTTTACTCAATCTTTTGTTAATTTTTCAAAACCCCAACCCAGTTTCAGTCTCGCTGATTTTTCAGCCAAATTTAAATGCCAAACTCAGTTTCAACACTGTTTCAGCATATGTTACAGCCATGTGTTTCAGCATATACTCACAGCGGTGTTTCAGCATGTGACTCAGCACTGTGTTTCAGCATATGTTACAACACTGTGTTTCAGCATCTACTCACAGCGGTGTTTCAGCATATACTCAGCACTGTGTTTCAGCATCTACTCATAGCGGTGTTTCAGCATATACTCAGCATTGTGTTTCAGCATCTACTCACAGCGGTGTTTCAGCATATACTCAGCATTGTGTTTCAGCATCTATTCACAGCGGTGTTTCAACATATACTCAGCACTGTGTTTCAGCATATGACTCAGTGGTGTTTCAGCATATGAAACAGCGGTGTTTCAGCATAAAAAAAACTTAACAGAAAATAAACTTCAAAACTGAAACATGAGGATTTTGAACATCGTTTTCAATGCAGAAATAAAATATCAGCAATATGCAAAACTCAGAAAATATAGACACAAATATTTTCGGTCTAACTTTGACCTTGGAAAAACCCACAAGGGGAAAACCAGTGAGAGAGGGCTTTGTATTATTTATGAGCTTCTGAGAAATTCTTTTACAGCATATTCATCTTCAGATATTTACACAAACTTATCTGGACATTCCTGTAGCTTTGCTCCTCAATTTCTGAACCAGAAATTCGTACAACTGTACGGCAATTACTATTGTACGGACTGTCACGAAATTTGTGCCAAAACTCTGCTAAGACTCAATTTCTGTGCCACTCAATGTTATTCGGAAACCTTGGAATGCTTGCCAATACTCCCAGAAATTGCAGCTGCTGTCTCTTTTCTTCAGCTCGACCTCTATCTTGCTCTCTCTTGTTCTCTCAACAAGAATGCTTGAGATCCTCTTGTTCTCTCAACAAGAATGCTTCAACTTCCCTTGGCATCTCACCAAGAGCCTCTTGGCATCTCACCAAGATTTCTCGAACTACCCAAGAATGGGTGCACCCTCTTGCCCAAGTCGACCTCATGAGGGAAGGTGAGGA
>ML806070.1:52936-65670 GCA_009831015.1 Picea engelmannii
AGGTTAGGCTCCTCCCAACCTATATAAGCAGGCTCTATGATGGTGGAAAGGGGGAAGAATTGAATATGTGAAACTTATGATCTTGGAGGAAACTTACAGTCAGCCAAAGGAGAGTGATCAGTGAAGCTGTTGTCATCCAGGTCATGGATCTTTCAGGCAAGGGTTAGACGAAGAGGACTTGACGAAGTTGTCACATTCGCATCTACGATTGTAAGTACTGCTGTCGTTATTCTCATTAATATGACACGCTTGGCCTGTTTCTTTCTAGTTTGTGTCTGATGCTACATGAACTTATCATTCAATGGTAGATATGTTTTCAAGCTAATATCAATAGAGTAGGAAGTGGTTGTATCTTGCTTTGTCCATAGAACTCAGCGATGAGCAAAAGATTGGAGCGCAACTCGGAGCGTGCAGGGACAAACGTCGATAACAGGTACTTCTATCATCCTTCCTTCTCATGTGTTAGTTTAGATAGATTTGAAGGAAATTCAGTGTCCACGTTAAGCATTTTTCTTTCTAGGGTTAAGGTCAAGCTCTAGCGGTCGATCTACTTGTTTGCAGGCAGATTTTCCTACAACATGAACAAATGCCTTTAATCCCGGTTGAATATGCTTATCAAGCCATTAAATAGGAAACTCCTTCTACTCCCTCTCTTGATGATTCATCTCCTGATCTGTTTCACGTAATATTTCCTACGAATGAGATGATCATGAAATTTATGTCCATGGAAGACACCCCATGGGACGATGGACATCATCGTTCCATTCTCTTCCTAGAGAAACACACCATAGAGAGTTACCAATGGATTTCGACTATGTTGACCATTGTTGTCATTTCCTCTGTTCCCGAGTCGACACACGATGTGTTTTATGAAGAGATCCTGAGTAATATTTCACCCACTATTCCTCTTGACATATCCATTAAACCTGGAGTTATCGAAAATGTTCACATTGGAGCCGCATGTTTTGA
Organism: Picea engelmannii; assembly: GCA_009831015.1. Taxonomy (NCBI): domain Eukaryota; kingdom Viridiplantae; phylum Streptophyta; class Pinopsida; order Pinales; family Pinaceae; genus Picea; species Picea engelmannii. Next base: position 53,906 of record ML806070.1, read on the forward strand.
TGATGAATTCGTCACTTATAAATCTATTTTTCAAGAATTATGTGACGTTTTCTCTTGGATCTATGAAGAGATGTTGATTATTGACCCTGATATCGTTGTGCATGAAATTAAGACCTACCCAGACGCTAAACCCGTTTGGCAGAGACTTCGCCCGATCCACCCTTGTAAAGTTGCCTCTATCAAGCTCGAAGTTGAAAAACTTCTTAAAGTAGGCTTTATATATCCTGTGGCTTTAACCGATTGGGTATCCAATATCATTCTGGTCAATAAAAAACAAGGCACGATCTGTGTATGTGTCGATTATAGGGATATTAATAAATCTTGTCCTAAGGAAAAATATCCAACCCCCTTCATTGACTAGATCGTTGAAGATTGAGCCGAGAGTGAAATATTCTCTCTGATGGATGGTTTCTCTAGCTATAATCAGATTAATATTTTTCCCGTGGATCAACACAAGACTTCTTTCATTTGTCCTTGGGGTACCTTTGCCTACCAAAAATTGCCTTTCAGTTTAAAGAACGTTGGTCTGACTTCTCAACGCACCATGTCTGATGCTTTTCACGATATCAAGCACATCATACAACTATATCTCGATGATCTACAGGACCATTCCATGCACTACCAATATCACCCGGCCCATCTCTGAGCCATTTTCATCCGTTGTCGTTACTATCGTATACATTTAAACCCACACAAAGGTGTTTTTTGTGTGGAGTCTAGCCGACTTCTGGGTTTTATTGTGTCACTTCATGGAATTAGGGTAGACCCTTTTAAGGTTGAGGCTATCCTCAATCTAGCTCCTCCTTCCACACTTCACCAGCTCCAAAGTTTGCAAGGGAAGGAAAAAATTTTGCATCGATTCATCCCGAATTACACTGATTTAACACTAGGATTTACTCGACTATTGAAAAAGGGTTAGAAATGCGTATGGGATGAAACTTCCAACAAAGCCTTCGAAGCTTTAAAACTTTCCCTAACCTGTACACCACTACTTTTCCCACCCAATTATAGTCGATAATACTTCCTCTACCTCATCACTTCGGACTCTACCATTTCCATGGTTTTAGTCCAAGAAGATGATTCACACGATGAACATGTAATTTATTATTTCAGTCGGATTCTCACGACTACCGAAGCCAAATACCTGCATGTGGAAAAAATATCCTTGGAAGTTGTTCAAGTTGTCCAACATTTCCGTCACTATATCCTATTACCCAGGACCACTATCATTTTTTATTGCAACCCTATACAGCATACCCTGACGCATCAATTGCTAGGGGGAAAATACTCCAAATGGATAGTGATTCTCCAAGAGTTTGACTTAGAGTTTGAGAGTGCTAAGTCTAATAAATCATTGGTTTTCGCCGAACTGATATGTGACCTTCCCTCCACTGAGAAAGAAAACGTGACAAAAGATTCCTTACCTGATGAATACCTTTTCTGATCAGTTCTGATGACGTTTGGTATGGAGATATTATCATTTATCTCCAGACTCAAACTTTCCAACCTGACCTTTCTAGTACAGACCGTCGTCGTATACGGTATCAAGCCTGTCAATACATCATTCTCGGTGACACTCTTTATCGTCGTGGTGTTGATTTTATTTTCCGACGTTGTCTCACCTATGATGAGGCTAAGAAAGCTTTGAATGACTGCCACTTTGGAGCATGTGGTGGTCATATGTCTGGGTATTCCACTACCCAAAATATCCTACGAGCCGGGTACTTCTGGCCTTCTTTGTTTAAAGACTGTATTACCACTGTCCAGAAGTGTCATGCTTGTCAAATGTATAATAACAAGATACGCTCTCATCCCGCTCCTTTACACCCTGTAGTTTATGTTGGTCCTTTCGGAAAATGGGGCATTGACTTCATGACATGTAACCCTCACTTGATCGGGGGGTATGGATACATTATCGTAGCCATAGATTATTTCACTACGTGGGCTGAGGCGATGCCTACATTCGATAACACCGGAAAAGTTGCAGCACTTTTCATATTCAATCATATCATCACTCAATTTGGAATCCTACAAGCTATCGTTACTGATCACGGTAGCCATTTTTGAAACTTCATGATGTCTGAGCTTACTAAAAAGTTGGGTCTTCGGCATGAAAACTCAACCCCCTACTATCCACAGGCTAGTGGCCAGGTTGAAGCGATAAACAAAGTTCTTGTTACTATGATTCAACGGATAATAGGAATTCACAAGACAAGTTGGCACATGATTTTTTTTTCATCATTATGGGCCTATCGGACATCCGTGAAGTCTGCCATGGGATTTACGCCTTTCCAATTAGTGTATGGTACCGAATTTGTCCTGCCGATTGAATGTGAGATACCATCTTTGAATCTAGTCGTTGAACTTCTTCCCAACACCTCTACTAAAGAGGAACGTTTATTGTACCTAATGCAATTAGATGAAACCCGTCGTGATGCCACCCTAGTTATTGAAGCTCAGAAAAATCGTGTCAAAGCCCAATACGAAAAACATGTCAAGCCACATGTTTTTTCTGAAGGTGATCTAGTTCTCCTCTACGAACAAGATCGTGATTTACTAGGGGCCGAAAATTTTGAGGCTATGTGGTGAGGCCCTTATATCGTCAAACGAGCGTTGGAGAAGGGAGCTTATGAGTTAGTGGATTATGATGGCATTCCTTTCAGTGAACCCAGAAATGGGATTTACTTTAAGAAGTACTATGCTTAGGGTATCTTTGCATGAGTGCTTGTATTTTACTATATCATACTCTTGTGTGATACTTTTGTGTTCTTTTTCATTATTTGGTTTCAACCCCCAACTGCTTACCTTATGTTGTGCTTGGTTTCCAGATGTCGGTGTCTTTGCTACCCTACATTGGCTTCACCGATGGCACTAGTCGTAGTACTCAAAACTTAGCATCTATTGCTTGGGAAATTTATGCACCTACGAATGAGTTAATCAGTCTACATGGTGTTTTCCTCGGTTGTGCAACTAAGAATATCGTGGAATACAGTGTGTTCATCGAATTGTTAACTGATGTTGTTTCATGTGGGATTCATCATCTAGTTGTATGACTTAATTCATAGTTAATAGTACTACAGTTAAGTAATGTCTATGCTATCCGAAGTCCTACTTTGTTAAGGGTATATTTGTGAATTCACCTCTTGGAACGTTATTTCGATTACATTGAATATCAGCATATTCCTAGATGTCTAAATACATTAACATATGCACTAGCTAATTATGTGTTAGACAAACATTTAAGACACTTATAAATCCAATCACAATTCACATTTAAAGAAAAGTAATCCGGTAGAAGCCTCATGTATATATAACGATAAAAGTGTTTACAAAAAGTGTTTTTTCGTCTGAAGACCAAAAATCAAAAGGTGAAGCACATGGCTTCATATACAAAATAGCATCAAGGATGCTGCTCACGATAACGCAAGACTGCTCGTGCTACCCTACGGAGCAGTCGACTAAGAGAAATAGATACGCCCACAGTATGGTGCTAATAACGTCTCGGGATCTCATCGATAGAGGTATCTAGGACATCTGTTGTCAATCCCTCTAGGTTCTCCTCGATCGCCTCATAATCAGCAGCAACCAATCCTGCTACCTCGACTGTCTCCCCTCGTCTTTGGATAAAGGATGTACCTGGAGGCTGGTGTGGTCCCACATCTATGTTGTCAAAAATATCTTGATTAGTCCTCGGATTAAAAACATAAAAATCATCTCATATTTCAAAAATTTACAAAAACATTATAAAAACAAAAAGTGCTTGTTACCCAAGTTCCCCCACTGAAATCCTTCAGGTAGAACCAAGTCTGGGTCATCTCTGAAGTCTAAACTGGCATAGGCATAATCGTCTAGCATCAATAGTTGAGGCCTCAACCAATCAAAAAATACATCGTTATATTTAACGATGGGGCCAGCCACATGCCAAGCCATGAGGTCACACCACCTCTTCATCCTTGGATCTTGAGGAGCCAGAATGCCCCACTCTACCTACAAGTGTAAATGAGGAACCCTCTCAAGAAAGAAGAACAGTAAAATAGACCCTCCAAATTATTTCAAGTCCCCTTTTTTACACTTTGTCAGTTCTTTCTTCATGCTACGAAGAACTTCATCAGACCAGTTAAACACCCGGGGCTCCATGCACTCTACTACATACTGAAAGTAATTTTGGAGATCCATGTGAGGAGATGCACTCCCCACCATCCATGCAATAGTGAATAGGATCGTCTGAAGGGGTAGATCTCGGACATCCCTAATGGAAATATTACCTTTACGTCTCTCGGCCCCTGGTTCGCAGTACCGACAAACATACTCACTCATCAGAAGACCTCCACCTCTGTTGCCTGTCAGTGTCAACATGGGATCCACAAAGAGATAATCTCATCAAAAAAAGATATCCTTGATATCTAAAGAGAGTGTGTGGACTCCCACGTGAAATAATTTTTTATCCATATCCCACATGTGGACTAAGTACTCAAGTAACCTTACTTGGTCCCTCATGCCCTGGATCTTAAAAAAATTCAGTAACCCACACTGTCAGAGGGAATTTATAGTGCTTGGGTCATTCCTAGCGATGATATCATCATCCTTGTGTTCCCTCTCCCTCCACTCCATCATTTTGATGATCAAAAACCTACATTGGAACAATAAAGGGAAGTTAACATCTTTATTTGCTTCATTGGAAAGTTTCTATTGGCTAAACGCATGTAAAGAATTTTGTATTTTCGTCCGCCACAGGTGAAGTATTATGCATAGTGTGGAACTTCCTCAGGTGAACCAAAGGCCACCTACAGAAACCCATGGTTTCCGCAAGTCCTGACATAGGTCACTTGCGGCGGCCTCTGTGCACACCTATCGGCCTAAACTTCAACTCAAAACTAAATTTTACACCAATAAAAATGAAACTTAATCCATTGAAAAGCAAGACGACAAGAAGATTATTGTTTTGGAGGAATTCGGTCGTCGAATGGTTGGTCATGATCCCCGCAATCGACAGTGAAAGTCTGAGGTAAAATGAGGGTTTTTGGTCAAGTTTTGGGTGAAATGGTAATGAAATGGTAAAAATGAGTTTTTTCCTATATTTATGAACTTTTTACCTTTTCTATTAATATTTCATATTATTTTATTCTTTTTTACCCAAAACCTAAAGGTCTAATGGTATGGTGAGTATTTTGATTTTTCACAGGAAAGGAACCAGGATCCTGAATGATGCGATACTGATATTTTTCTTGATTTATTTTTATGTTTCTCACATGTACAAATACTTTTTAGGTTTTTCAAGAAAAACCTCGAGCTCAGTCTTTGTTCATTCTCGCGCTCGAAAATCAATGAGAACGTAACCGAGTATACTTTTGTCATCTTTTTGTACTCGTCATGGTAACATGAAAATAACAAAACTCATGGAGTATCCTTAAAGCTCTTTTCACGCTCCATAAAAATGAAAAGATTGTCGAGTGACCTTGTTCTTTTCATGCTCATAAAATTATTTGAAGAAAATGTTTTATGGGCGGTAGTTTATCACTTTTTCGGTCTCATCAAACTAATTTACGAAAAAGGAACTGAGAGAGTTCTCTTTAAATTTTTTCAGACTCTATAAACATGAAAATCCCCCGAGTTTTCTATCTTTGGACTCATTAAATAAACATCGAAAGACCCATATGGGACCAAACCACTCCTTCTTAGGGTTTGTTAAACATACTCCGAGGGACTCATCCGAAGGATGAGCTTACATCAACAAGCATATTTTATCCTCCTCAAGCTTGCGTAAAAATAAAGAGGTACTCACAAGAAATGGTGGAGGAAAATTTGGGAAAGAAATGTGTCTCAGCATTTGTATTAGTAGTAGTAATAGTCACTCTTGAACATGACACCCCCTTTATCTTTATATCCGGGTTGGAAAATCCATTTGTCTCTCATTTGACTTTCTGCAAGTTCATATCTTGGGTCGTATTTGAGTCAATGTTGCCAAGACCATTTTTCATGTCGTTCATATGTTCAAGAGAAGTCTAAACAAGCCCTCTATCGAGTCAGCCATCTGCAGTTGTCATTTCCTACCATGCCAGCCTTCTCTGTGTCAGTTTCAAATCATTTTCATACTTTGATCTACCCTGAATCTGTTACTTATTTTGAGTCATTGATGGGGGATACATCAAGGCCCTCCTGTGATGAGTCTTTTTCTATCGACGGCAACTCATTATCTGGGAATAAGACTTAGAAATCATTTAGTACCTTAGATCCTACATGCCTCAATGGCAGGTTTCTTTGATTTCAACAGTGGATTCACATCATTGGTCCCTGATTGAGGGATTCTATCGAGTGCTCGACTTCATCTCATTCATTTTCATTAGATGGATTGTACTAAGGTACCTTGGGATTCATTGACATTAATGGTGATTTCCCTTGCACTTGTTAACAATTTTCATTAATGACTGATCATCAAGTGGTCTCTACCATGTTCAACTTCAGCACCTGTAATCGCATGGCTAGATTCATACTTACGGATGACGGGATTGAAGACCCTGGATCTCTTTGTTTCGATTCAGGTTGCGATGTAATGTTTATGATTTGTATTGACACATATATCCACTTTGTATGTCTCGTGGCTATGTCCAAATTTGATTTTTCTAGAGCATAGATTCACAGTGTATTCTTGGTGGCTATGCAGAATCTTGGTGACATGGATCCACATTAGTGTATGATTAATGGCCATGACTCACATTTATGGTTGAATCATTTGTAGTCTGAGCATGGTAATGCCTATCTCAAAAATGGTATAATATTGTGCAGATGCTTGGTTGTTTGCAGGTTCCTGATTGGTGTGCTCCTTGTTCTCGACACACACTCGCATTTTACAAAATATTTCGGTTGTCATGAGTTCCAGCCTCATACTTTGGAGGGAATTCTATTACCCATTATTTTGGTCACCCTGGTGATATTTCTACAAGCGTGTGTTCAGGCTCTCAAAAGGATCTTTTGCATGAGAAAAGTAACTAGTTTCTCCCTCTACAAAGCTTGTTTTTAGAAGGTCGTCATAGGCTAGGAGTATTACACAGTGTAGAATGTCTGATTTCCGCAGGCTACTCTAAACCTGGATTGCAGAGTTTTTGCATGCTGCTCTATAGGCAGGGTGCGGTGGCATTTTAAAACTAAGAAAAGGGACGAATTTCATGAAGGTTCTAGAAGGGAATCTTCTAGAATTCTACGTGGCATCCATATGGTTGGGATCCTACTGGCTTCTCTAATTTGGTGGGATCACCCTAATCTCTTTAACCATCTCTCCTTCTCCTATATAATGATGGATTTCTCATGGAAAAGGTTAAGCATTAAGCAAGCAAGAACAAGGAATGAATTAAGTTGGAATAGGTTGTGAATTGTGTGAGGACCTCTACTCCAGATGCTTGAGGGATTCATCTCAGTCCATCAAGTTATTGTGGATCATCTTCATGCAAGCTTGGAGCAAGTGTGTGTTGGAGAAAAGGGCCATCGAAAGGGAACTTGGCGACATCAAGGTTGTTTGGTTGTATCTTTCAGTTTCTCTTAATATAATACAGTGGCATGTTTCTTTCCCATAAAATCATTCTCATTTTATTACATGATTCCTTGATCATATGTATAATTATTCATTGAATATACTATTATTGCTTTCACTTTGGTTGGTTTGTGTTTCATTGTAGAATCAATAGCACAAGAGCATTGGAGCAAAGCAGGGACAACAAAGTCATAATGAAGTGATATTCAAAGGTATGTTACTCATCCTTTATTTGACAGTAGATTCAATGATTAGAGCTTAGGGAAAGTGCCATGTCTTGTCTTGTTTTGTTCTAGATCTAGGTGGATCTATGGAGATCAGTTTATGTCCACATTTACCAACATATCCAATAACAAAATTGCCTTATAAATGTATATTGTAATTTCATAGTAAATCTAGACCATTCATTATAAGGTCGCAGATATGACAGTAGAAGTTATGTTAGGGTTTTTTCCCTAGAAGGAAATCCTATTTTATGAGGGAATTTTATTGCGGCTATGTATCATTGTGAATATTGTATTCAGAGATAGGAGACTATGAGAGAAAGAAGAGGAAGTTATAGCGAGTGTGTTGTAGGTTGTATTCCTTCATTTGTTGGATAATAATAAAGGAAGGACCTGGAAATTTCACTAAAGTACATAGCCCACAATGGGTGAACCATGTATATGTTTGTCTCTATTATATTGTGTATCTTTTGTGTTTTATTTTTACATTTTTCTTATTTTATTGCTCTACGATCTTGTTTTTCCAACAACTGGCGTCAGAGCGAAAGGTAACTCGCAGGAAAAGAGGATTCCTGGTTCGAGTGGGAGAAATGTGTTGGACAACTAAGAGGGGGGGGTGAATCAGTTGTTTCCGTGCTTAAACAATTATGGTTCTTTTAAACTCTTTGTAGAGACACTGAATGCTAATCACAATAATGCAGGGAAATAAACAATGGCACTTTCAGCATCATTCACATATATGAGAAACACAGAGACAAATATTTCTAGAGGAAACCCATGCAGGGTAAAAACCTCTTTTTCTTTATATGATAAGTAATGGTTACATTATTTACAATATCATACATATGAGAACCAACTCATAATGAGGCTACAACCTCAGCTTTGCAAGCTGCAACTTGTTGAGAGCACCAACTCTCTGTTTTCTCTAGCACCAACTAAAAGGAAGCACCGACTCCCTGGTTTCTCTAGCACCAACTAGAAGGAAGCACCAACTCCCTGTGTTCAAGCACCCACTTGAACCTTTGAGGACACAAGTCCTCCCTAGCTCCACCCAACCACCCTAAAATATGAATATTTTCTACTGAAACTTATTATAGTGATATGATGTTCAACAATGGCTTACCAGACTCATCACTGTTCTGCTACATTTCGTTGCTTTGTCTACCTCATTGCCTTTCTGCACACATCACTTGTGTTGTCTATTCTTCTGCTTTTTATGCTCTGTGCGTCATGTCCATTCACTGCACAGTTCCTCTTCTGTGCACTTCAGCTGCTGCACTCTCCTTCTTCTTCACACATGAATCACCTTCACTAACAACATTCACAACAACCTCTGATAGTAACAGAAACAACCTTCTCTTCTCTATACTGTGTATTTATAGCTTATGTGCACCTTGTGCATGCAATGTTCGCAATTACTCTGTATGTTGACTCCGTGTCGTTATCCTCCACCTCTCGAGTGTTCTGTCTGATCATCATCATGACTCTTCAGCTTCTCTGGTGGTTCGCCCCGCGTGTCCAGCATCACTGTATGTTATCCTGAGATTCCTCAACCTCTCTGGCAGTTTGAGACTCTTCGTCTTCTCTGTGACAATCGAACTCACTTTCTTTGTTTCAGTTACAGGCCTCAATTCCCATCCATCTGTCAATCCCTTCTAAGAATATTCTTCCTTCACCGGATGAAGCTTGGAGACTCTTCATCTCCTCTGGCGATCACACAGCGGTCTCTTCGACTTCTCTAGCAGACATCATCAATGGTTTCTGGCAGTCTCACTGCATCGTGCCTTAGTAGCCCTCCGATCTTGTTAAATTCATCTACATCGTTGGATATGCGGCGAGAAAATCTAGACGGTCAGTATCTATGCTCTCAGATCTATGGTCGGGATTCGATTCCGGAGCCCCCTTGCCATTCTATCTTTAAGCGGAGGGGGGGGGTCCAGAATTGGGCGTGCATCTCTCGAGCAGTTAGGATTAAAGCACCTAGATCAACGACGCTCAAGAGATTTCGGNAATACGGGGAGGGGGGGGGGTCCGGAATGGTGGAGTATTGACGAAGGGCCCCACTCTTGTCGTGTCACCTTCTATGTCGTTCTCCACCTAACCGTGCGACAAGGCTTGGCTCCTCCTTGTCTTCTAACATATGTCCATCTCTCGCTGATGTGACCAAGGGCTGTGACCACAGCCTTATGCATAAGGCGCTTTCACGATTTTGCATTTCGCGAGTCTGGAGATGAGGCATCTCGACTCTCTAAGTTGCGATCCCCGATACCTCGTAATGGCGTGGGATCAACGGTCCTGATCAGAGCTTGATTCTACGGCTGCGATTGCATCGCAATTTCTCATATCGCGAAATCGGCATTCTTGTTGCATTGTTTCTTTGACATCTCTAAGTTATGATCCCAAAAACTACGATATGGAGTTAGATCAACGGTCCAGATATGAGTTTGATTCTACGACTGTGATTGAATCGCCATATCGCATATCGCGATTTCGGCATTCTTGTTGCCTTGTTTTCTATTCCTCTTGAAGTCGCGATCCGTGAAACTCTGATATGGTGTCAATCTACTGACATCATACATGGATTGACACGTGTTGAATACTGCCACGTGTCACTCTGATTCATGACTTACATGTGCTTGAAATGTTGAATCAGTCTGACACTTGTCATTACCGGATTGTACCACGTGTCCCTAACTGATGTGGTCTGCTCTCGTGAGTTGGGTCAACGGTCTAGATCACATCTTGATCTGACGGTTCAGGTTAAGTCAGGATTTCACACATCGCGATTTCAGGGTTCCTGATGTCAATAAACTTTGACATGTCCAACTCTCGATCCCTGAAACTCCGACAAGGACTGGGATCAACGGTCCATATTTTTCCTTCATCCAACGATCGAGATTATATCGGGGTATCACATATCACAATTTCGCGAGTCCTGTGGTTATTATTCTTTGACTTCTTCAACTCACGATCCTCAAAACCCCTTGAGATGGACGGTCCTCCTACTTTTAAGATTTTGTGAGCCCATTTTCTCCTTGCACTTTAAACACCGTGCAGGTTTTCCCCGATCCAACGGTGGTCGGATCCTGCGCTCAGATCTAACGCCTGAGATCTATCCTCCTCTTCCACGCGCACTCTTCTTGATTTTATTCAGATCTGACGGCCCTCATGTTGTCGGGAATTTTTGGATGGGATCCAACGATCAATGACGCTTCTCCTCCAAGATTACACATCCCTTTTACTTGGAAGAATTTTGACTCTGCGCTACTTCCTCCTGATCCTACATTGTTCCTGTTTTTCCATCGATGCACACTCTGATCCTGCCATATTCACTGTTGTACTTTCCATCAATGACAAGCATACGCTATATGTTAAGCATTTGCCAACAATCTCCCCCTTTGGCATTGATGGCAACTAAGGCACCCAAATTATTTTCTCCCCCTTTGACATCAATGTCAAAGAAGGGACATGATCCCCCTGAGCTGTTGCAGTAATTTTAGGAGGCATTAGATTTTCAAACAATACAAAACTCCCCCTAACAAGATGGACTTTTTAGGTCTGAAACGAAATGACACCCAGCTTCTGTCTAAGATATTCAAACGGTGTCTTGTCTAGGGGCTTAGTAAAGATGTCTGCAATTTGTTCTGTAGTGGGAATGTAATGAACCTGAACAATCTGATTGGTGACCTACTCTCTCAGAAAATGATATTTTATGGGAATATGTTTTGTCTTGGAGTGGAGGATAGGATTTTTAGACACACTTATGGCACTAGTGTTATCACAATGAATTGGGATCGGTGCAGTGTATTTTACCTCTAAGTCTGCAAGTGTCTGAATCATCCATAATACCTGTGTGCAACAGGTAGTAGAAGAAATGTACTCTGCCTCTGTGGTTGATAAAGAAATGGAACCTTGCTTTTTACTAAGCCAGGCTACTAAGGAGTTACCCAAGAAGAATTCTCCTCCACTGGTGCTTTTTCTCTCATCAACACAATTTGCCCAATCTGCATCTGAAT
>ML806070.1:65770-91456 GCA_009831015.1 Picea engelmannii
CAGCTTCCGTGTTTCAGCATCTGCCTTCTCGAACCATGTAGCTGCTTCGTGTTTCGGCATATGCATCCTCGGACGGTGTAGCAGCTCCGTGTTTCAGCATGTGCTTCCTCGGACTATGTAGCAGCTTCCGTGTTTCAGCATCACCTTGGACAGTTCTGTGTTTCAGCATCGGTCTTGGATACTATTCTGCAGGTATAGACACTTATGCACTTCTAATCAATGGTTAAGACCAAAAGTAATGTAAAATATCATGCAAAACAAATTAAACGTGTAGTAATGAGAAGGGACGTTATGTACCTTGGAATGATCAAGTGGAATGATAGTATAAGTCAAAATGTAGGTGATGAAGGGTAAAATAATAGCAAAAAGTATGGGCAAAAAGGGTACAATATGTGGTCCTAACAAAGGGCACCACTCCTGTCGTGTCACCTTCTGTGTCATTCTCCACCTGACCGTGCGACAAGGCTCGGCTCCTCCTTGTCTTCTAACATCTGCCCATCTCTCACTGATGTGACCAAGGGTTGTGACCACAGCCTTATGCATAAGGCGCTTTCACGATTTCACATTTCGCGGGTCTGGAGATGAGGCATCTCGACTCTCCAAGTCGCGATCACGGAACGATATGGCTGAGCTGGGCAGCATCAATGGATTTCGATATTTCGAAAGAAAATACAATGAAAGAGCAGATGGACACATTGGCTAAACTATATGAAAAACCCTTGGCGTCCAATAAGCTATTTCTAATGAAGATATTATTTAATATAAATATGTCAAAAGGTGGGTTTGTTTCAGATCATTTAAATGAATTTAATACGATTACTAATCAGCTAAGTTCTATAACAATGAACTTTGATGATGAGGTCAGGGCTCTTCTAATTTTGTGATCATTTCGAAAAAGTTGGAATGGCTTGTTCATGGTTGTAAGTAACTCTGTCTCTGATTCAAACACTTTAAAATTTGATGATATTGTTGGTGTTATCCTTAGTGAAGAAATGTGACGGAAAATCACAGGTGAGACATCAGCTAATGCGTGAAACATGGAGAATAGGGGAAGACAAAATGATAGAGGAAAGGGCTCAAGGAACCACGGAAATTCTAGGAAGGGAAGATCGAAATCCAAACTAGGAAAGATAGAGTGTTGGAATTGTGGGAAGAAAGGACATCTGAAGAAAGACTACAAAGCTTCAGAGAAACAAAGAGATGGACAACACGAGAAAAATAAGGAAGCAAATGTAATAGGTGATGTGTTATAAGATGTTTTGATTCTTTCTGTAGATAATATTTATGAGTCTTGGCTAGTATATTCAGGGCTTCATTTCATGCCGCACCCCATAGGAAACATTTTCTAGATTATGTTCAAGGTGATTTTGGGCAGGTTCATTTGGGTGTTGATGCACCATGCAAAATTGTTGGAATGGGAAAGGTAAAAATAAAGAAAATGAATGGAAACCAATGGTTGTTGAAAGAGGTAAGACATGTTCCAGATCTAAGGAAAAATCTAATTTCAACAGGGAATTTGAAAAGTGAAGGTTGTATATCCATATTTACAAATAAAGTGTGGAAGGTCACCAAAGGATCATTGGTGATAGAAAAAGGAGAGAAGGTAGATACATTGTATTTATGTACTGGTAATACTAACCCTTCTATCTATTTAGCTTCTACATGAGTGGATACATCATTGTGGCATCATATTCTTGGACACATGAGTGAGAAGGTGATGCAGATACTTCATAAAAGAAATTTGCTGCCAAATATAAAACAAATTGATTTGGATTTCTATGAGCATTGTGTTTATGGAAAACATAAGAGAGTCATATTTCTCAAAGTCGAAAAATAAAAGAAGAGTATCATCTCATGTATGGGGACCAGCTCAGGTATCATCTCTTGTAATTTTTCTCTATTATGTTACTTTTATTCACGATGCAACTAGAAAAGATTGGGTTTATTGCATTCGATAAAAATCTGATGTTTTGATACTTTTAAGAAATGGAAAGATTTGGTTGAGAATGAGATGGGAAAAAGGTTGAAGTGTCTTAGATCAGACAATGGAGGTGAATATTGCAGCAAGGAGTTTGATGATTATTTTTCATACCATGGGATTCTTAGAGAGAAAACAATTTCAAGAACACCACAAGAAAATGGTGTGTTAGAAAGGATGAACAGGACAATCATGGAGTGTGCAAGGAGTATGAGATTGCATGTTGGTTTACCCTTACAGTCCTAGGTAGATGTTGTAGATATTCTTGTTTAATTAATAAACAAAGAACCTTCAATATATTTGGATGGTAGAATTCCAAAGGAGACATGGATAGGTAAAAAGGTAAACTATTCTTTTTGAAGACTTTCGGTTGTGAAGCATTTGTCCATATTGATAGAGAAAGTAGAACAAAGCTTGAGGCAAAATCCAAGAAGTGTACCTTTATTGGATACGGTGTTAATGATTTTGGTTATCACTTATGGGATTATAAAAATCACAAAATCATTAGGAGTAGAGATGTCATATTCAATGAGAAGGTCATGTACAAAGATTAGTTGCAGGGAAAGAAATAGGAAAAACAAAAACCAGAATACATAGTGCTTGATGAGATCACTGAAAAAGAAATTCTAAAGGTACCAAAATATCAAAATGTAAAACAACAGGAGCAACATGTACCTCAAACTCCTACAAGTGATGTTAGAAGATCTACCAGTTTAAGTAGACCCCCTGAACGATACTCTCCTTCATTGTATTATTTATTGTTGATTGATTTTGGTGAACCAGAATGTTATGAAGAGGCAATGCAGATAGACACTAAAAACAAGTAGGACCAAGGCATGAAAGAGGAAATGGATTCCCTGGTAAATAAAAAGACTTGGGATTTGGTTCAGTTTCCTACAGGAAAAAGAACATTGTAGAATAATTGTGTTTATAAGTTGAAAGAAGAATATGGAGGCAAAAAGTGGTACAAGGCTAGATTTGTTGTAAAGGGGTTTGCACAAAAGAAAGGTATAGATTTTGATGAAATATTTTCTCCTATTGTTAAAATGACTTCAATTAGGACTATTTTAAGTCTTGTGGAGGTAGAACATTTACTTCTTGAACAATTAGATGTAAAAACATATTTTCTCCATGGGGATTTGGAGGAAGGGATTTATATGCAGCAGCCACAAGGGTATGAGGTCAAAGGGAAGGAAAATTTGGTATGCAGGATGAAGAAGAGCTTGTATGGCCTAAAGAAAGCTCCAACATAGTGGTATTTGAAGTTTGACAGGTTTATGACAAAACAAAGTTATAGTAGATGTCATTCGGATCACTGTGTTTTTTTTTAAAGGATAGAAAATGGAAGTTATGTTATCTTGCTATTGTATGTAGATGACATGCTTGTTGTAGGGTCTAATATGCAGGATATAAATGTTCTCAAGAAGAAATTAGCTAATTCATTTGCGATGTTGGTATGATAATAACAAGAGATAGGAAAAAACACAATTTGACATTATCTCAGGGTGAGTACATAGAGAAGGTGTTGGAGAGGTTTAGAATGCAGAATGAAAAACTAGTTAGTACAACTTTGGCCAGCCATTTAAAATTAACCAAAGAAATGTGTCCCAAGACACATGAGGAGATAGAATACATGTCTAGGGTCCATTATTCATTAGCAGTTGGCAACTTGATGTATGTGATGGCTTGCACAAGACCAGATATTGCACATGCAGTGGGAGTTATGAGTAGGTATATGAAAAATCCAGGTAAAGAACATTGGGAAGTAGTAAAGTGGATTCTCAGGTATTTTAAAGGTACTGCTACTCATGCATTATTTTTTGGAAGTTCAAACACTGTTCTACAGGGATATGTTGATTCAGATATGCAAAGATAGTAGGAGGAGCACCACATGGTATGATTTTACTGTAGGTGGAACAACAATGAGTTGGATTTCAAAATTGCAAAAGGTTGTTGCACTTTCAACAACAAAGGCAGAGTATGTTGCTGCTACAGAGGCTAGTAAAGAGATGATTTGATTACAAAGGTTTATGGAGGAATTGGGAAAGAAGCAAGAGAATAACAGGTTGTACTGTGACAATGAGAGTTTCATTCATCTAGAAAATAACTCAGCCTTCCATTTGAATACTAATCATATACATCTCAGGTACCATTTCATATGACCCATCTTGGAAGATGGACAATTGAAGTTGGAAAAGATACACACTAGCCAGAATCCTGCAGACATGTTAACAAAGGGAGTAACCAAGGAGAAACTCACTTCCTAATTATCTTCCTACTTCATAGTTCTTTGTTTTTAGTTGTGTTTATACCTCATGAAGACTGTACACCCCTAAACGTGGGGGGGTTGCATGGGGGGTTTCCCCCCCTGTGGGGTCCAGGGGAAAGCATGCCCCCGGTGGTGGTTTGGGGGAGAAACCCCCGAAGGAAAAATTGCCTTGTAAATGTATATTGTAATTTCATAGTAAATTTGGCACGTTCATTATAAGGTCGTAGATCTGATGGTAGAAGTTATGTTAGGGTTTTTTTCCCTAGAAGGAAATCCTCTTTTACGAGGGAAATGTATTTCGGTTGTGTATCATTGTGAATATTGTATTCTAAGAGAGGAGATTGTGAGAGAAAGAAGAGGACGTTACAATGGGTGTGTTGTAGGTTGTATCCCTTCATTTGTTGGATAATAAAAAGGAAAGACTTGGAAATTTCTCTGGTGGACATATCCCACACTGGGTTAACCACATATATCTTTGTCTCTATTGTATTGTGTATCTTATGTGTTTTATTTCTGTATTTGTTTTTATTTTATTTCTCTGTGATCCTATTTTTCTAACAGAAGGTGGCTACAACCACCTATCCTTTCCCCATCCAACCGCCCTGAAATATAAGTGTCAAATGAAGAAACCAATTTCACAACGTCACTGTGAGATATACCACTATAAATTTGTACCAATCTATTCCAACAACCTATAACCAACCTGTATCAATATCCTGTAATCAATCATGTACCAGAAGTAATCCTAAACCAATAAATACCAATAGGTACACGACCTGTAATTGTTGCAGCTCGCGTATATATGTTCCCTGAATATATTGAAGCTTGTGTATGTACGCAGCCTGTCTATATTGCAGCCTATGTACACCTTCAAAAAGTTATGGTTTTCCCCTTTTCTGAAACTTGGACACTTTGTTGCCTCTGTCACATCAACCCGTAACCTGTCACTGTGTCCAATATGTAGTTGTTCCCTATGCATACATCATCATACATATCCATTAACCAAGTGCATCTATGTCTCTCTATTAATGTTCCATACGTGTATACAATCATGATCAAGTGTAATAACCATCACATGGACTAGACATCGAACCCTCACTAATATGGAGCCTCACACTACACAAACAACTTCAACAGGGTAGTTGGCATGTGAAGGTTGTATATCTATATTTACAGATAAGGAGTGGAAGGAAAAATCTAATTTCATCAAGAGAATTAGCAAGTGAAGGTTGTATATCTATATTTACAGATAAGGCGTTGAAGGTAACCAAAGGATCACTGGTGATAGCAAAAGGAGATAAGGTAGGTACATTGTATTTATGTATTGGTAATATTGATTCTTCTATCTCTTTCGCTTCTAAAGGAGTGGATACAACATTGTGGCATCATAGGCTTGGACACATGAGTGAGAAGGGGATGCAGATAATTCACAAAAGAAATTTGTTTCCAGATCTTAAACAAATTGATTTGGATTTCTGTGAGCATTGTGTTTATGGAAAACAGAAGAGAGTCGGATTTCTCATAATCGGAAAAGAAAAGAAGAATGAAAGGTTAGAATTTGTGCATACAAATGTATGGGGACCAACTCAGGTATCATCTCTTGGTGGATCTTGTTATTATGTTACTTGTATTGATGATGCAACTAGAAAAACTTGGGTTTATTGAATTCGACAAAAATATGATGTTTTTGATACTTTTAAGAAATGGAAATCTTTGGCTGAGAATGAGACAGAAAAAAGGTTGAAGTGTCTAAGATCATACAATGGAGGTGAATATTGCATCAAAGAGTTTTATTATTATTGTTCATACCATGGGATTCGTAGAGAGAATACAGTTCCAGGAACACCACAAGAAAATGGTGTGTCAGAAAGGATGAACAAGACAATCATGGAGCATGCAAGGAGTATGAGATTGCATGTTGGTTTTCCCTTACAGTTCTGGGCAGATGATGTAGATATTTTTGTTTACTTAATAAATGGATGACCTTCAAGCTCTTTGGATGGTGGAATTCTATAGGAGGCATGGAACGGTAAAAAGGTAAACCATTATTTTTTGAAGACTTTCGGTTGTGAAGCATTTGTCCATATCGATAAAGAAAATAGAACAAAGCTTGAGGAAAAATCCAAGAAGTGTACCTTTATTGGATATGGTGTTAATGATTTTGGTTATCGCTTATGGGATTATGAAAATCACAAAATTATTAGGAGTGGAGATGTCAAATTCAATGAGAAGTTCATGTACAAAGATCAGTTGCATGGAAAGAAACAGGAAAAAGAAAAACCAGAATACACAGTGCTTGATGAGATCACTGAAAAAGAAATTCCAAAGGTACCCAAAAATCAAAATGTACAACAACAAGAGAAAAAGGTACCTCAAACTCCTTCAAGTGTTGTTAGAAGATCTACCAGGTTAAGTAGACCCCCTGAACGATACTCTATGTCATTGTATTATTTATTGTTGATTGATTCTAGTGAACCAAAATGTTATGAAGAGGCTATGCAGGTAGACACTAAAAAGAAGTGGGAGAAAGGCATGAAAGAGGAAATGGATTCCATGGTAAATAAACAGACTTGGGACTTGGTTCAGTTTCCTACAAGAAAAAGATCATTGCAGAATAAATGGGTTTACAAGTTGAAGGAAGAAGATGGAGGAAAAAAGTGGTGCAAGGCTAGACTTGTTGTAAAGGGGTTTGCACAAAAGAAAGGTGTAGATTTTGATGAAATGTTTTCTCCTGTTGCTAAAATGACTTCAATTAGGACTATTTTAAGTCTCATGGAAGTATAATACTTTCATCTTGAACAATTAGATGTACAAATATATTTTCTCCATGGGGATTTGGAGGAAGAGATTTATATGCAGCAACCAAAAGGGTATGAGGTCAAAGGGAAGGAGAATTTGCTATGCAGATTGGAGAAGAGTTTGTATGGCCTAAAGCAAGCTCCAAGGCAGTGGTATTTGAATTTTGACAGGTTTATGACAGAACAAGGTTATAACAGATGTCATTTTGATCACTGTATTTTTTTTAAAAGGCTAGAAAATGGAAGTTATATTATCTTCCTATTGTATGTAGATGGCATGCTTGTTGTAGGGTCTAATATGCAGGATATAAATGTGCTCAAGAAGAAATTAGCTAATTCATTTGTGATGAAGGATTTGGGTTTTGCAAAGAAAATCCTTGGTATGAGAATAAGAAGAGACAAGAAAAATCACAAATTGACATTATCTCAGGGTGAGTACATAGATAAGGTGTTGGAGAGGTTTAGGATGCAAAATGAAAAATTAGTTAGTACACCTTTGGCCAGCCATTTCAAATTAACTAAGGAAATGTGTCCCAAGACACTGGAGGAGATAGAATACATGTCCAAGGTCCCTTATTCATCAGCAATTGGCAGCTTTATGTGTGTGATGGTTTGCACAAGACCATATATTGCACATGCAATGTGAGTTGTGAGCAGGTATATGATCAATCCAGGTAAAGAACATTGGGAGGTAGTAAAGTGGATTCTCAGGTATTTGAGAGGTACTGCTACTCATGCATTATGTTTTGAAGGTTCAAACATTGTTCTACAAGGATATGTTGATTCAAATATGGCAGGTGATAAAGATATAAGGAGGAGAACCATAGGGTATGATTTTACTGTAGGTGAAATAATAGTAATATGGATTTTGAAACTGCAAAAGGTTGTTGCACTTTCAACAACAGAAGTACCGTATGTTTATGCTATATAGTCTAGTAAAGAAATGATTTGGTTACAGAGGTTTATGGAGGAATTGGGTAAGAAGCATGAGAATAATAGGTTATACTATGACAGTGATATTCCCATTCATATCTCAAAGATATTAGCCTTCCATTAGAATACTAAGCATATATAGCTCAGGTATCATTTCATACAATCCATCTTGGAAGATGGAAATTTGAAGTTGGAAAAAATACATACTAGCCAAAATCCTACAGACATGTTAACAAAAAGAGTAACCAGGGATAAACTGAGATCCTTCTTAGTTTTAGTTGGTCTTAAAGAATGAAGGTGAAGATGAAAAATTTTCCAGGTCCAAGAAGGATCATATTCCAGCAGATACAACAACAGTGGAGTTGTTGAGATCAATCTCCAAGTGGGATATTATTGGTTATGGAGCCTAATTATCTTCCTGATTCATAGGTCTTTGTTTTGAGCCATGTTTATACCCCATGAAGAATGTACACCCTGGAATAATGTACACTCCTCCACGTGAGGGGGTTGCAAGGTGGGATTTCCCCCCCTACGGAGTCCGGGGGCAAGCGGGCCCCCAACGGGGATTCTGGGGCGAAGCCCCCGAAGAAAAAATTTCCTTGTAAATGTATATTATTATTTCATAGTAAATCTGGATCGTTCATTATAAGGTCGCAGATATGATGCTAGAAGTTATGTTAGGGATTTTTTCCCTAGAAGGCAACCCTCTTTTATGAGGGAATTGTATTGCGGCTATGTATCATTGGGAATATTGTATTCTGAGAGAGGAGACTATGAGAGAAAGAAGAGGAAGTTACAGTGGGTGTGTTGTAGGTTGTATCCCTTCATTTGCTGGATAATAATAAAGGAAGGGCCTGGAAATTTCTCTGGTGGATGTAGCCCACACTGGGTGAACCAAGTATATATGTCTCTATTGTATTGTGTATATTTTGTGTTTTATTTCTACATTTGTCTTATTTTATTTTTCTATGATCCTATTTTTCTAGCAAATTCCCACATGCCCGACACTAAAGCCACTTGTGGGAATACCTCTCGAAGCTAAAAAAAACATCAACACTCCCTCTTAGTGAGGGAATTATTCTCACCCACTCCAGTATCAGATGGAAATAACTCTGTCTCCCACAATGAATGGCTATGCTTCCCACACTGGATCGGCTACCACAATTTATGTCCAATCCACCTGATTGGTTGCTCCCTCTGTCACTGAAGTCACGTAAGAAACTATTTTTGTATGTCATAGTTCCTCCTCAAAGGACACACTGCTTCTAAAAGCCTCCTACTTTTGATCTTCCCACCTAGATTCCTCAACCCATGACTCCCTCCTAACAATATTGGAAGAATACTCTCTCCCACCTAAAGGTATACTTCCTCTAGATGGTAGACTCTCCCTTTGAGCCTGTTGACTCCCTATGAAGTTGGAATCCCTCTAAATAAATTGACTCCATCTGAAGTTGAGATCCATCTAAGTCTACACAATATTCATATTTACCTGCTCCCTATTCATTATCACTAATACTACTAGCCATAGCTCGCATAGGTTGGTCCATCAACCTATATAGTTTGGTCTCTCTAACTCTGAGAACCATTTTTTTTTCAGAGCTATATCCTCTACACATGAATAGCATCTTTCCATCCTGGAACAAAACAACATAGCCCTTCTTCTCAATCATTGAGACTAAGAGCACACTCCTCCTGAGTTCTGGAACCCATAGCACATTTGTCACTCTTAGCACATCTCTTGACTCTGTCTGGAATTGCTCTATTCCATATCCCTGCACTGTATGCATAGTCCCCATACCAAGCTCCATGAACATACCTTAGTCTCTATGAATCTCTCAAACAACTCTCGTGTTCTTGTCATATGACATGCGGTTCCATTATCCACCAACTAGGTCCCACTATTTAAAATTATACCAGAAAGGGCGGAGACTAATAAGAAATCTCTCTGAAGATTATCTACAAAATCATCAACCTTTATTGTTGATGCTTTCTACTTCCTTCCCCATCTCTTCTTCTGTGGACATTGTGAAGCATAATGACCAAACTCATGACAAGAAAAACACTTGACCTTGCTAAGGTCCTTCTTCCTCCTTGGCTCTAGAGATGTCTTTATCTCTGGAGAACCACATTTATGATTTTCATTCTTGGACTCTAATTGAGCCTCCTCTTGGATGAAATCGATCCATACTCTGTCAAAATATGGAAACTACTCTCATGCACAAATCACCTGCACAAATGGTTCCCAATAACCGAGCAGACCATTCAATGCCACATTCACCAACTCAGTATTGTTGACTACCTCACCAATGGTTGTAAGATGATCACGAATTTAAGTGATCCTCATGAATTAGGTAGCAATTGTATCTGAACTAGACATCTCAATAGCTCTGAGATGGTGTCTCAATATCAACTTACAACTTGGATTCTCTCTTTGGTACAAGCCTACCAAAGCATAATATATATCCTTGGTTGTCTTCTTCTCGAAGATATGAGGAACCAAGTGATGTTTCATTGATTCAAACAACACCCACTTAGACTTCACTTCCTTCTTCTGATGTGCTTCCAATTCTTTCGGATCATTAGTGTTAGCACTAAGAGTCACCCTCAGATTGCAAGAGGATAAGACCAATACCCATCATAATCTTTGGTGGATGTTGGTTTTATGAGTGGAGGTCAAATGGGAAAAACTCAGTACAGAAATGATTTTAATCACAGAAACTGGACAAGAAATGCACAGGGAAGTGAGGTCCTCATTAACTTCAGTCAGTGATTTGAGTTTAAGTGTGAATAGAAGGAATACTTAGTGAGAGAGATGAACAAGAATGCTATGAGCATCCAGCCTTCAAGTATCTTGGTGAAGAAAAACTCAGGCTCAAGAGAACTCTTGAACTCAAGTTTCTGACACTGAAATATGTCATAGAAGCATACCAATCAAACCTACATTATCATGCAACTACAACAACTCGGCTGAATCCTCCATGCCTGAGCCTTTCAGCATAAAGGGAAATAAGGTAACAAGGAAGCTAACTAAAATTGGTCACAACACTATTGTAATCAAACCTACATCACAAAGAACCAAAACCCTCGACTAGACCCTCCATGTCGGAGTCGTTCAGTACAGTTTAAACAAAGAGATGAAAGAAGATGACTTTTATTAATGTGAGAGTCTCAAATTTGATACATAAATAGAGAATAGTTCTGGCATCAAAATTACACAGTAGGGAGCTCTGCTCAACCAGTTGACGACCTTAACAAAATATTGAACTGATCTATTTATACTCAGATCATTCCATGGCTACGAGGGGTGTGATCTGGCCATTCCACTCAAAGCCTTTCATCTGTGCCTTCTTTTATCAGATTGTGCGTGTATCCTCTTGTCAGACACAAATTCAACTCATCATGGGCCTATAGGAAAACTCATCCACCGTGGTACCTCAGGATGAAATCTCTGTCTCCATGGCTAGACCCTCCATGCCTTTTATTTATGGAGTGAGTCGAGGTTTCAACCACCACTCCTTTCTCATTAACTGATCCTTCATCGGGACTAGGATGAGGCTTAATTCCTAGGGGGATGCCACGCGTTGCTTTTGGATTTGATGTTATATGAGAATGTGATTGTGGGGTCGTCAAAGGAGGTTTGGATTCACACTGCTTTTGAGCCCACAACCCACCACCTTCTGCCACATATTTCTTTCTCTATACCGTGGTTTCAATTGCGGGACCACTCATGAATTTTATCGTTCGGGCATGTTGTGACCCCACAATGAAACGTGGTCATTGATCTAATCGTGATATGAGATCTGGGTGCACCTGCTAAATTTAGCACCATCGCTAGAGTTTATCCGCATGCCAAATTTAGGTTCATTCTAACTATGCCTTGGATATGGTGCTACTTTGGTGTTGAACCAGAAGACTTCCCGGAGGATGATCTGAAATGGTGGTATGATGTCACTATGTTGATGTGTCGCAGAAAGGAAGATGGAACACGTCAATTGAAAAAAAGTGGATGATATGCCCAAAGGTGCCTAAAATGAGTGACATGTGTCAGCGCTAGACGTATGCCACATGTCTATAAAAGATGAGCATCATGTGCCGGAACTGTAACCCACAGCCGAAACACTTCAGGAATTTGAAAACATGGAAGAAGCGAGAATGTCGAAGCTCTGGAGTCCGAAGAAGATCTGAGTCACTGGATCTGGGAGGACATGCCGTAGAGATCCATGCACTTTGTGAGAATGTGCTATAGAGGAAAATAAAAAAGAGAGGATTCCAAACTCCCGAAACCCGAAATGGTGAAGCAAATCATGATCGTTCGTTGGAGACAGACGTGCGGCAAAGATATGCGTACTCAGGAGCGAGAGGACAGAGGAATCATTGACCGAGATTCATCTAGAGTGCCCAAGAGATACGAAGCTGAAACTCTGGTCGTTGACGGCATAGACACGTGGCAGATATCTGTGTACTCCGGTCAAAGAACTTCGGAGAAAATCGAGAGGAGAAGCACCAAATATGATGAAACCTGAACTCCGAAGTAAACTGTGCCTATTCGTTGGGAAAGTACATGCGGCGCTTGATCTTCAATTATGGGGATTTTGTCTGGCACTAAACTTCGTGCAATTTTATAATTTTGAATTCTTGAGGGTTGCTAATATGAACTTCACAGCAGATCTCCGCCATTGAAAACTAAACTTGCCTGTTTTCTTGATTCGAGTCCACAATGGACCGCTTTGAGTTTTGTGCTTTGTGCCCATGGTTGTTTCTTGTGTAAACAAAGACTTGGACATCTTGTTGTGGGATCGGGAAAAAAAAATGACCATTAATTGAAACAAAAATGGTGACGAGTGTTCATCCTTCGAGAAAAATAGGAAAGCTTTGGGTCGAGACTTATTCAAGTAAGATACCAAGGGAAGCTAGGTCGTTAAACAAAGAGGGGAAACAAAAAATGACTCTACCAGTCGAAGGAAAATATTTTAGGACCTGGTCTACGGAAGAGAGA
The DNA here is from genome assembly GCA_009831015.1 of Picea engelmannii. NCBI lineage: Eukaryota > Viridiplantae > Streptophyta > Pinopsida > Pinales > Pinaceae > Picea > Picea engelmannii. The sequence continues at coordinate 78,745 of ML806070.1, forward strand.
GAGATATGGGGCAAGGATCCAAAATTTTGTATTAACAACAAACTCCTACGATTCTTGACAACTTCATGTGATAACATTGGCTCCATAGGGGATGGCATGCTCCCTGTGAACTGCCAAGAACGTGTAGCTTCAGTGCCTTAGCTTTTGGGTCATCGAGTCTCTTATTCAAAATAGAAACAAAAAGGAAGTGGTAATTACAATGGTGGAAAGACAATCATGGCTTAAACAAAATAGTTTTTCAGAAAGTGCCCATTGACTGGGCCACTAAAACTTCAAAATCCTCCAAGTTCTGCAACTTATAAGTGTTGTTTGAAAACACCTCGGAAATATTGAAGGGACCAATCCATAAGGCTTCAAATTTACCATGTTTGTGTTTGTATTTCTTGGGGGCATCCCACTTGAGCACCAGATCCCCCAACTAAAAATATTCCTTGCTTGTTGTTATAGGAGAATCCCCCTGCAGACAAGTGGATTCCCTCTTAGGATCTAGACACCTAAGACCAAGACAGAAAGGGTGCTAATGTTGTGTTATAACCCTATAATTTATAGGATCAACTGGTGACTGAAATGTTATCTCTTTAAGTGTTTTTGTTTGTCAAATGATTTTCCATTATGAAAATAATTTGAGAAAAGAAAAGAAAAAGAAAAAGACTAAAAGAGGGCATAAAAGAAATTCAATGGAGCCCCATGCAATAACAATGATTTGGTCCATACCGTTCAAGCATGGCCAAGTTCTTTTAAATTGATGTTGATAGGAATAGTGACTAAGATTGGATAAACTAATTAATCTTAGCCAAGTGATTTAGGTTAGTTAGTGAATAAATCTAACCAATCTGCCTAATCTTGGTCAGATAACCCCAGGATAGAGTAATTTCTTAGTCCAACAGTTTAATCTGGACTAATTGTCATAGGTAACTAGGTTAGAGCATAGGGTAGTTTTCTTTATCTCAATAAAACAAGCATGATGATCAATATTGAACCATATCTTTGAGATATAAAAGGTTTGATGTCTAACCCCTTGGTGATAAAAACATGGAAAAGCTTGGGAAAACCCACAATGTCCACTTATCCTAAGTTTTTTGGAGCGCATATGCCTTCGCACTCACAGTTAATCACAGCAAATAGATGAACGACATGAGAGAAGGCACCCAGATTTACGGTTGACAGGTTTTTCCAGACCCCCCCCCCAAACCGTTCTACCTTTAACGGTGGGGGGGGGGCGGGGGGTCCAGAATCAGAAATAACAAAGGCACAGATACAAATGGCTCGGATGTTCATGCTTAGATCCACAACTTAGATTGGATTCCGAATCCCCCCCGAACATTATGCCTTTAATGATGTGGGGGGTCTGGAATGTTGGTTAAATAGCGCTCACAGATCTTCGATCCAAGAGCAGGCGCGCTGATGGACAGCTCATATTTTTTTTCGAACCCCCCTGACCATTATGTGTTTAACGGAGGGGGGGGGGTCCGGAATGGATTGTTTTCTAGTGGGCCCCTTATCTCTACGTGGTAGGAACCTATTGGGTCAGACTCCCACTGCCTCCCAAGGTCTGACATACCTTGTCAACCCATGACGTCATTATCCACGTTTTTCCCCTAGAGGTCACATCTCATTACTCTATCAGTCCATTCCCCTTGTTCACCCTTTACAAGTCCTCTCACCATGGTTACTCCCCAATCAACTCCCGCAACATCACCCATCTGTATTCTTCAGTCATTGTCCCCTGCCATCTCACACTCTAAATGACCCGTTGCCCATTTATTATTGCCTAACCTATCTGTTAACCTGTTGACCTATCTCTCGTGCCCAACAGGTATATGTTTGCTCAAAAACTACCTTCACCCTTCTTTCCCTCATCATTCACCCTGTCACCACACTAGAGGATTTTTCCCCATTTTCCTCTCCATTACAGTTAACTATCCAAAGCCACCATCATCCCCACTAACAATTTTTTGTTTTACGGGTATTTTTACAACGATGGTGCAAAAATAAAAAAGAACAGAAGCTGAGGAAAATCCTTTCCTCCTGCCCCATGTCGATCTCGACAGGATCCATCTGGCCGACAAAGACCATTTAATCGCAGACACCAGATGCAAGGTCGACTTCGTGGACTTGCAGTCATTTCTCAAAGAGGTTTTCCTTGACCAGAGCGACAAAATTGGGCTCTGGGAATCAAACCTTCCCTTGTATCTTTTCCCCCAGGTTCACCATTTCCCCAAATTCACCCTCAAATGCCAAGCTCATTACCTTCCCGACCAGAGAGTCGTAGTTTCTTCATCAAGAGAAATTATTTTCCTCATTACACCTGAAACCATTGACCAGATGTTGCAGATACCCAGAGTCGAATCCGTCTCACCGTTCAATCTTGAAATTATCACAGAATTGTATCAGAAATTATCTTTCCCCCAAAGAGCTCAGATTTTCAATCTTTTTCTCCCACAGGCCGCTCAACTCCCCACTACAAATCCCTCGTATCCTTCATCCCTGTTCTCAGTGAAGGGAAACCAGGTCATCTCGTCGCTTTGCGCCCTCCTCGGGTATTTTTCGAATCAGTGGGTGCATGAACCCATATTCAATTTTCTATCCATCTTCTCCACAGATGAGAAACCCACCACTCAGTTTGACTACAGCACCTTCCTGGCAGACAACATTCATGAGCAATTCTCAAATTTCGCCACAGAAGGCATGTTCCGGTATTCCTCAAAACTGGCTTACGTGTTCCTATTCTTTCAAGCGAACAAATTCTCCTTTTCGATGCAGAAGATGAACAAGGATGGAAGGCCACAGGCGGTGACAGCGTGGACTTCACTACTCAAACAGAACTCTACAGAATTCAACCTCAAACAATTTATCGAGCAGTTCTACCATCATGTGGTGAGCATGCTCAGTGGCAGACCCGAGCCAAGAATAAATGAGGAAATTCAGAGGATCCTACACCTCTCGGATCTTGCAAAAATGGGAGACTGGTACCTATACTAGGACCACACAGAGATTAGAGTGTATGGGTGCGAATTGGCTCCATACAAGTTGCACAAGTATTTTTCCATGAGGATATTTGCCCTGGAATACATAAGGAAAATGATCAATTCAGATGACATACATTTTGTGTCTCTGAAGAAGAAGCAGCAGCTCAGAATCAAAGGGCAGATTGGGTCTTTCATCTGCAAAAACTGAGGTGCCAGGGATGAAGCAGACAGATTGCTTAAAGAAATGAAGTTTTTTGCTAGCTTCATATGGCACTATGACCCCTGCAAAATAATTTCAGAGATGAGAGTTAAGAATAAGAATATCCCATATGTCCACACATCCAGGAAAAGATCAGATGCTCAATCTCATCATGGAGCAGAATGCACAGTTGAAGGAAATGGAAACGGAATTGGAAAAACTAGTGAAAGAAAAGGAGAATTCAAAGCCCATGGAGGTCATTCCGCTGAATGCAGTTCCACTCATAGGAGTGAGCACATCATTTGTAGAATAAATTCCCTCAGAAACTCCACTGATAGCCCTAGAGAAGACTGTTGAACTGGATAAATCCATGGAAGAAATGAATTTGCAAGAGACAGAGATTAGCAGACTCAAAAAGGAGATTGAGAACCTTCAAGAACTTAAGTCTTCTTACCAAACTAGATATTCCAAGGAAAAACAAACATCAGACTAGCTCAAACAGGAATTGCAACATCTTCAGAAGCAAACAGTGGCAGGCAAAACACTGGCTGAGGTCAAAGAAAGTGTCTGGATGGACATCACCAAGTCCATGAATGAAATATGGCCAATGATACAAATCATGTTCGAGCAAAACAAGTTGGTGCAAAGAAGTCAGCAATCCATCGAGAAGATAAGAGCAGAACTGGGAGAGATGCCCATAGAAGCTACTAAGATCATCAAATTTCTGAATTCCAAAACCAGAGAGGAGCTAGAGGAGTTTAAGATTGAAGATAGGTAAGACATCATCCTTAAGTTCAAGAGGGTCCTGACCAAGACAGGACTGATGCTACAGTTGGAGGAAAAGGTCCAAACCATGGACGCAGGAGTGCAAAGATTTTTCAGCAAGATCGAAGCTCTGTAAGTGAAAGGCCTTCCTGGTATGAGAGTTATAAATGACAAGTTAATGACGATTGCTGATTACAAAAAGAAACTAGCCACTGTGGCTAAGGATAGCTCAAAATTCTCAGGAATACAAGGCAGTATCACGGGCAAGGCATTCTTAGATGCTTTACAGTTAGACATCAGTATACAGCATGAGATCCGGTACATCTTCATCATCAAGACAACTTTTTCCAAGTACACAGAGATGGATGAAGTATACCGAAGATTGCTCAAAGTCAGTGTTCCCAGTCACCTTAGATCGGAAGAGCTTTGCAATCTGATCGAGTAGTCGATGAGGTGTCCAAGCCCAGTCGGCTATCCAATCAAACGAGGTTGTGCAGAGGCCTCACCAACGGTTCACCCCATAAATCAGCATGAAGTTTCAACACATCATCAAGCAGTTTCCTAAATTTTTGTATCTTGTTAAGTTAGTTAGCTAAATTTAGATTTGCCACGTCTTGATCTTTAATGACAGGGTTGTATGTAATTTTGATTATAAATACTTCAAACTTTGAAGTACTGAGGGTTGATCTTTACGCCCTACAAGCTACAAGACTGTAATTTTTATCAAGAGATCTTCCATTAATATAAAGAGACGTTTTCACAGGATTCTCGCGTGTTATTCATTGGTGATGTTTTCTTTTCTATGTTAAATGTTCCTCTTGATCAGTTATCATATTGTTTTCTAATCTAAATCTTTTAAAAGTAACGCATGTTGCAGAATTTATCTTTGTATACCCTGTTTCAGACTTTGAAAGATTTTAATGTTTATCTTCTGATATTACAGTGAATAAATTCTTAAATGCTTCTTTACTTTAATGGATATTTCTCATCTTTTCTGTTATTCATCATTTTATCGCTAAAAGAATCCAACGAATGCATTATCTTTCCCTATGAAAAGAATCTTTAGTTTCTGGTTTAGATTTATATTTTCATAACACAGACCCCATAGCTCAATGGATGCGTAAAGCCCCTTCAGCCAACTCGACAAAAACAACAAACCAATCAATCTTATTTATTTAACTAGCCCAATATCTCAACGATAGAACATAGCTAAATCATACAGAGAGATCCCTCTCTGAAACTGGTAGGGCTAGATTCCAGTTTCGAAGTGGTTGGACAAAGTTACTGCTCGTAGATTTCTTCTTTCCTGACAACCTCTGGGAATTTACAGAGCATTAACATAGTGGTGACTCCACTGGGGAACTGAACAAACTTTCAAACCCCACGTTTTCTTTTCCCTAGAAGAAGACTTTGTTTCTGAACAAATTGTAAATCTAAGAAAGAAATAATGTTTAGAGGTTGTTAAAAGCTTGTGCATATTAATTTCGGACTCATAACATTAAAAATATATATATAAATTAAAAATCTGGCTCCTAAAAGAGTTTATACTCGATCTCACCCAGACCCAGAACCTGCAATAGCGACTGATAATATAGAACAGTTACTTAGAAAGAAGGTCATTACAGAAGGTTCAGGGAGTCATAGTCTCCTTCACAAGTCCTTTTCCCTCCCAGAGGAACTCGCTACCCTTCAAGATCTTGACTTTGACACCATTTTCGAACAAAGAATGTTTAGAAGGAAATCTGATAGCTTCGTAACTGAAATCGTTTTAGACCCAAAAATCCTGCAACCCCGGACCCCTGAAATACTATCTCCCACTACAAAACCTCAAACCGCTCACTTCGTACCAGCAAGCCCCTCCTCCTCCTCATCTTCTGTCACCGCCCCACCTATAATTCAAGTTGTTGTCCCACCTCCTCCACCTATCATGGCAGCCAGATATGCTCCCTTGGTGTTGGTTGCACCTCTACATGCTATGCCCCAGGATTATCAAACGAGACTTCCACAATTCGATGGAACAGGGCCCTTGAGCGCACAGCAACACGTTGATAAAATGAATGACTATTTTGATCTGCAAGAAGTAGATGAAGTTGACGTTCAAATGAGATTGTTTGCGTAGATTTTGACCGATGACGTTAAGACATGGTACAAAGGTTTATGTGTTGCCTCAATGCTCGACCTTACAGTGTTTCAAAGAAGTTTTCTAGACAGATGTGAGGTAAAGAAAAATCCTCTCCAAATCTTGTCAGAATACGAAAACATCAGAAGGAATCAAGGTGAGACAGTTCAAGATTATTGCACCCGCTTCAATAATATGTACAATGCAATTCCAACCGATATTAAACCCCCACAAGGTTTAGCACTGATAAAATTCTCTGGCGGTTTTGACGCTGATATGTCATATCAATTGAGGGAAAGAAACTCCACCACCCTGGAAGACATGCAGAAAAGCGCAATAAGTGTGGAAGCCAACCTGTTGGCTAAAAGGGCATAGCAGAGGACCGAAAGGAGAGTCACGATTAAAGAAGAACCTTCTACATCTTCTTTTGATGCCAAGTTGGATTCCTTAGCTAGAGCAATGGAAAGGATGATGGAGAGACTTGCTGTATCCAAAAGAAATCCTCCTAGAGAAAATCAACCTGCTCCACAAATTCGAAATCCTAACTTCAGAGGAAATCCTCCTCAAATCAAGTAGAGAGATCCTAGGGATCAAAGAGAATAGAGGGGTCCTAACCAACAGATCAGACCACCCCTACAGGAAAATTATGCCGATGAAGGAGAAGAGGTAATTGAAGAATTGGATGACACACACATAAACCTCATGGGAATCCACGATAACGAAGTTATTTTCCTCACTCAGGAAGAGCAAGAACTTTTCCTTCTTTCTCAAACGCAGGTGAGCGAAGAAGATGAAGAGACTGAACAGAAGGCATTTGAAAATGACATTATGGAGGTACACAGGCAATACAATTTGTGAAGTAAGAAGACAGATGAAAATTCCCCAAAAAAGGTAACTGAGACGAAGAAAGTGGTCGAAACTAAGAAAGCCCCTAAGCCTCCTACCAAGAAGACCCCTGAGAAAGGTAATGTTGAAGCTCCAGCAAAAAGAAGCCTTACCATTTTACAAAGATCAATGCAAACTGAGGTTTCATCAACCAACCCACCAAATACTTCTGCCTAGAAGACTATGGTGGAAAAATCAGAATTGTTGAGCCAAAGTAGGGCACCTACTCTTTTCAGCCTCGAAGGGGAATTAGCCAAAGTGAAAATTTCCATTCCCCTTTCCGAGTTGATGAGTAAGGACACTTACCGATCACAGGTGATCAAAGTGTTGAGCATTGAACCTGATATAGGCACGAAGTCCTTAACTGTTGGATCAACGAATCATTTGGACACTGTAAATCTTACCGACGATCAACCTGAACTTCTATTTGGCCCAGAAGTTGATGGTCAGACTGAAAATGGTGTTGTTGCTCCTTTTTACATCAGCCTTAATATACACGACTTGATTCTGCATAATGCTATGTTAGACTCAGGTGCTTCCCATAACTTGATGCCTAAAGCAGTGATGGAAAAACTAGGACTCGAGGTCACCAGACCTTACAAGGACTTACACTCTTTTGACTCCAGCAAAGTCAGATGTATCAGATTGATCAAGGACTTATGTATCACTCTAGTTCAAATTCTGACAAAAATCATGGTTATGGATGTTGTGGTCATAGACATTCCCCCGAAATATGGTATGTTGTTTTCCAGGTCTTGGGGGGGCAAGTTGAAAGTTACTTTGTAGTTTGATATGTCGTATGCCACCATCCCAGTATTCGGGCAACAGAGAAGATTGTACAGAGAAACATTGATGAAATATATGGTCAGCAGCCAAGAAAAGCCACATAACTATCCTCTGTACTCTGCACACTCTAACTTGGAATCTTTTATCCTGTATAACGACGGTGATACAGGAGAGAAAATCGCTCAGATGGAAGAAGATACACTTGATCCGAAAGAAGGTCAAGAAATCGCTGAGGTGGAAAGAAAGAAAAACATGATAAGTGAAGAATTGCCAGTAGATTTCTGGAGCATGGACTTCGATGGAGCTGTAAGCAAAGAAGGAGTTGGAGCAGGAGTTTGGTTGTACAATCACAAATCCAGGTATTCAAAAAACCATTCTTACAAATTAAATTTTCAATGCACTAACAACATTGTCGAGTACGAAGCTTTGATGCTCGGTCTGAAACTTCTAAATAAATTCGGTGCCAAACAAATCATGGTAAGAGGCGATTGTGAATTAATTATCAAACAAAACAAAGGTGTGTATGCAGCAAAACATCCTCATCTCAGAGCTTATAGGAATGTTGTTTTGGATGCCCTTAAATGTTTCACTGAAGTTGATTTACAGGTTATGCCTAGAGGACATAATATTTTAGCAGATGGTTTAGCTACGTCAGCAGCTACATGCAAGATACCTTTTCGTTCCACTCACCCATACACGGTGGAGGTGAAGTGCAAACCGACTGTCCCAGACAACATCAGATACTGGCAGGTATTTGGGAACGATGACCAAATTGAAGATTTTCTACAATGCAAAAATGATTTCGAGTGTACAAACATAGACTTAGAAAACGAGAATGAAAATGTAGATAAATCTGATTTTGGAAATGATAGTGTAAATAAGAGAGATTCAGAAGAGTTAGGTGAAGACGAGATAGAATCTGATGATTTGCATTTAAAGAGTAATGTTTTACCTAGGGGTTTAGTTCTTTTAGAAGACCTTTTTTATTTTAATGATGTAGATGAAAAACCAAAAATTGAAGCTAGTGGTAAAGAGGATGAAGACGTTAACATAGGGACAGAAGAGAAGCCCAGGATAGTAAAACTTTCTAAATCCTTACCTCCTGAGCAGAAACTCAAGTACATTGAACTTTTCAAGGAATATGCGGATGTTTTTGCTTGGGGTTATGAAGATTTAAAATCTTATGACACAATCATCATACAACATAGGATCCCGATAAAAGAAGATCAAAAACCTTTTAGACATAAACTTAGGAGAATCAATCCCAAGTTACTTCCCCTGATAGAAAAAGAAATTAAAAAGATGTATGATGTTAAAATCATAGTTCCCTTTGTTGGACAACTAAGAGGGGGGGGTGAATCAGTTGTTACCGTGCTTAAACAATTATGGTTCTTTTAAACTCTTTGTAGAGACACTGAATGATGATCACAATAATGAAAGGAAATAAACAATGGCACTTTCAGCATCATTCACATATATGAGAAACACAGAGACAGATATTTCTCGAGGAAACCCATGTAGGGTAAAAACCTATTTTTATTTATATGATAAGTAATAGTTACATTCTTTACAGTATCATACATATGAGAACCAACTCATAATGAGGCTATAACCTCAGTTTTGCAAGCTGCAACTTGCTGAGAGCACCAACTCTCTGTTTTCTCTAGCACCCACTACAAGGAAGCACCAACTCCCTGGTTTCTCTAGCACCAACTAGAAGGAAGCACCAAATCCCTGGTTTCTCTAGCACCAACTAGAAGGAAGCACCAACTCCCTGTGTTCAAGCACCCACTTAAACCTTTGAGGACACCAGTCCTCCCTAGCTCCTCCCAACCACCCTAAAATATGAATATTTGCTACTGAGACTTATTACAGTGATATGATGTTCAACAATGGCTTACCAGAATCATCACTGTTCTGCTACATTTTGTTGCTCTGTCTGCCTCATTGCCTTTCTGCACACATCACTTACGTTGTCTGTTCTTCCACTTTTTATGCTTTATGCTCCATGTCCATTCACTGCACAGTTCCTCTTCTGTGCTATTCAATTGTTGCACTCTCCTCCTTCACACATGAATCACCTTCACCAACAACAACCACAACAAACTCCAACAGCAACAACAACCCCATATCTTCTATGTACCATGTATTTATAGCTTATGTGCACCTTGTGCATGCAATGTTCGCAATGCCTTTGCATGCTGACTCTGCGCTGTTATACTCCACCTATCGAGTGCTCTTTCTGATCATCATCGTGACTCTTCAGCTTCTCTGGTGGTTCTCCCCGCATGTGCAGCATCACTACATGTTATACTGAGATTCCTCAGCCTCTCTGGCAGTTTGAGACTCTTCACCTCCTCTGTCAGTCATCCCGAAGTGTCTTCGAGTTCTCTGGCAGAACCCATCAGTGGTTTCTGGCAGTTACACTGTATCGTGTTACAATTGCCCTCCGATCTTGTTCAAATTCATCTGCACCATTGGATATGTAGTGAGAAAATCTGGATGGCCCGAATCTGTGCTCCTAGATCTACGGTCGAGATTGGATTCTGGAGCCCCCTTGCCATTCTACATTTAAGCGAAGGGGGGGGGTCCAGAATTGGGCGCGCATCTCTCGAGCAGCCAGGATTAGAGTGCCCAGATCAATGGCGCTCAAGCGATTCCGGACCCTCCTTGCCTTTCTGCCTTTAATATGGGGCAGGGGGGGTCTGGAATGGTGGGGTATTGATGAAGCACCCCACTCCTGACGTGTCACCTTTTGTATTGTTCTCCATCTGACCGTGCAACAAGGCTCGTTCCCTTTTGCCCCTCCTCGTCCTCCGACATCTATCCATTTCCCGAGTGGTGTAAATCTGCTGACATCACAAGTGGATTGACACGTGTTGAATACTGCCACGTGTCACTCTGATTCGTGACTTACATGTGCCTGAAATGTTGAATCAGTTTGACACTTTTCATTACCTGGTTGTGCCACATGTTCCTAGATGACGTGATCTGTTGACGTGAGTCGGGTCGATGGTCTAGATCACATCTTGATCTGACGGTTCAGATTCAGTCGAGATTTCACACATCGCGATTTCAGGGTTCCTGATGTCAATAATCTTTGACATGTCGAACTCTCGATCCCCGAAACTCTAACAAGGACTGAAATCAATGGTCCAGATTCAACCTTAATCCGACAGCTCAGATTACATCGTGATTTCACATATCGCGATATCGAGATTCCTGATGTCAATAGACTTTGACATGTCCAACTCTCGATCCCCGAAACTCCGACAAGAAGTCAGATCAACGGTCCACATAACCCCCTGAGATGGATGGTCCTCCTTCTTTTGGGATTTTTTTAGCCCTCTACTCCTTGCACTTTTAAAGATCGTGCAGGTATTCCTCAATCTAACGGTGGTCGGACCCTGCGCTCAGATATGACGCCTAACTTCAATTAGCCCTCCGGCTAAGCTCGTGGTCAACGTGACCTCCCCCTATATGACTGCAGCCAAACCTCCTCATCGGGGTTTCGGACTTTTCAATGTCGAAACATGTATGTCCTCAGGATTCGCGATCCCTCGAATCCCGACACGCTCTTTATGCACTAGATCTCCTGGCTAGGCTCCTAGCCCATATGACCGTTATCCCCGTGACCGTAGTCTTACCACTCGTCGGGGTTTCGAGCTTTAATGTCGCAATGCATTGGCTCACGGGATTCCTGATATGTGAAACTTTGATGAGTCAACTCTCCTTTCGGGATTTCACCTTGTATTTTCCTGATGGTAAACCTCGTGTAGCTCCTGTCCGATCTGACGGCTGACGGGATTTCTGAATGAGATCCAATGGCTCTCGATCTCTCCCTTCTGTAGGATTCTCCTAAGCTCCTCTTGGACGTAGAAACCAACGGTCCAGATCTTCTTCTTTAGCTGATCTGACGGCGGTTGTGCTCCCTCCTGAGCTTTGCACACTTTCCTCCCAACCTTGGGAGAATTACAAGTTCTCAAAGGCCTCGACCTTTGTCTTCCTTCTCCTCTTAGAACTCCTGTTTCTTGAGCTTTGTTGCGCGCGTTCTCCTCGACGTTGTTCCTCCTAAGCTTTCGTTGTTCCTTTTTTTCCATCGATGCACACTCTGATCCTGCCATCTTCACTGTTGTACTTGCCATCAATGACAAGCATACGCTACCTGTTAAACATTTTCCAACAATCTCCCCCTTTGGCATTGATGGCAACTAAGGAACCCGAATTATTTTCTCCCCCTTTGACATTAATGTCAAAGAAGAGACATGCTCCCCCTAACAAGATGGACTTTTTAGGTGTGAAACGAAATGACACCCAGCTTCTGTCTGAGATATTCAAACGGTGCCTTGGCTAGGGGCTTAGTAAAGATGTCTGCAATTTGTTCTGTAGTGGGAATGTAATGGACCTGAACAATCTGATTGGTGACCTGCTCTCTCATAAAATGATATTTTATGGGAATATGTTTTGTCTTGGAGTGGTGGACAGGATTTTTAGACACACTGATGGAACTTGTGTTATCACAATGAATTGGGATCGGTGTATTATATTTTACCTCTAAGTCTGCAAGTGTCTGAATCATCCATAATACCTGTGTACAACAGGTAGCAGCAGCAATGTACTATGCCTCTGTGGTTGATAAAGAAATGGAACCTTGCTTTTTACTAAGCCTAGCTACTAAGGAGTTACCCAAGAAGAATGCTCCTCCACTGGTGCTTTTTCTCTCATCAACACAATTTGCCCAATCTGCATCTGAATAAGTAGTCAACTGAAGACTTTGATTTCTGGGATACCACAGACCATAAGTCATTGTTTCTTTTAGGTACCTGAATATCCTTTTGACACTTATAAATGACTCTGTTTAGGTGCAGCCTGATATCTTCCTACCATTCCTACAGCATGCATTATGTCTGGGCGAGATGCTGTGATGTACAGCAGGCTTCCTATCATTGATCGATATGAGCTTTGATCAACATCATGTGAATCATCATC
>ML806070.1:108170-175416 GCA_009831015.1 Picea engelmannii
AAGGACCTGGCAATTTCTCTGGTGGACGTAGCCCACACTGGGTGAACCACGTAAATCTGTGTCTCTCTTGTATTGTGTGTCTTCTGTGTTTTGTTTCTGCATTTGTTTTATTTTATTGCTCCGCGGTTCTGTTTTTCTAACAATTGACACGTGTTGAATACTACCACGTGTCACTCTGATTCGTAACTTACATGTGCCTGAAATGTTGAATCAGTATGACACTTGTCATTACCTGGTTGTGCCACGTGTTCCTAGCTGACATGATCTGCTGACGTGAGTCGGGTCGACGATCTAGATCACATCTTGATTTGACGGTTCAGATTCAGTCGGAATTTCACACATCGCGATTTCGGGGTTCCTAATGTCAATAATCTTTGACATGTCCAACTCTCGATCCCCGAAACTCCGACAAGGACTGGAATCAATGGTTCATATTCAACCTTAATCCGACGGCTCAGATTACATCGCGATTTCACATATCACAATATCAGGATTATTGATGTCAATAGACTTTGACATGTCCAACTCTCGATCCCCGAAACTCCGACAAGGAGTCAGATCAACGGTCCACATAACCCCCTGAGATGGACGGTCCTCCTTCTTTTGGGATTTTGTGAGCCCTCTACTCCTTGCACTTTTAAAGATCGTGCAGGTATTCCTCGATCTAATGGTGGTCGGACCCTGCGCTCAGATCTGAAGCCCGACTTCAATTATCCCTCCGGCTAAGCTCGTGGTCAACATGACCTCCCCCTATATGACCACAGCCAAACCTCCTCATTGGGGTTTCAAACTTTCCAATGTTGAAACATGTATGTCCTCAGGATTCACTATCCCTCGAATCTCGATGCGCTATTTGCACACTAGCTCTCCTGGCTAGGCTCCTGGCCCATATGACCGTTATCCCCATGACTGTAGTCTTACCACTCGTCGGGGTTTCGAGATTTTCAATGCCGCAATGCATTGGCTCACAGGATTCCTGATATGTGAAACCCCGATGAGTCAACTCTCCTTTCGGGATTTCACCTTGGCTTTTCCCGATGGTAAACCTCATGTAGCTCCTGTCCGATCTGAGGGCTGATGGGATTTCTGAATGAGATCCAACGGCTCTCGATCTCTCCCTTCTGTAAACTTCTCTTAAGCTCCTCCTGGACATAGAAACCAATGGTCTAGATCTTCTTCTTCATCCGATCTAACGGCGGTTGTGCTCCCTCCTGAGCTTTGCACACTTTCCTCTCAACCTTGGGAGAATTACAAGTTCTCAAAGGCCTCGACCTTTGTCTTCCTTCTCCTCTTCGAACTCCTGTATCTTGAGCTTTGCTGCGTGCGTTCTCCTCAACATTGTTCCTCCTGAGCTTTCGTTGTTCCTGTTTTTCCATCGATGCACACTCTGATCCTGCCATCTTCATTGTTGTACTTGCCATCAATGACAAGCATACGCTACCTGTTAAACATTTTCCAACACCCTTACAATTTTCAAAATGGGTTTCAAATCTGGTCCCAACCCGAAAGAAGTCTGGGGAAATCAGGCTTTGCATTGATTTCCAAAACCTGAACAAAGTTTCTCTAAAGGAAAACTACCCATTGCCAAAAATGGACCACATCTTACAAAAGGTAGTTGGATCCAGTCAAATCTCCTTACTGGATGGTTTCTCAGGCTATAACCAGGTTCTCATTCACCCAGATGACCAAGAGAAAACAACCTTCACAACACCTTGGGGCACCTTTATGTACGTGCAAATGCCTTTCGGGTTGATGAACATTGGGGCCACTTTCCAAAGAGAAATGGACATCGCTTTTGTGGAAGAACTTGGCAAATTTGTTGTCATTTATCTGGATGAAGTAACTGTGTATTCCCAATCCGATGACGAGCACTTAAGACATCTCAGATGAGTATTTGAGAAATGCAAGAAATTTGGGATTTCTTTGAATCCTAAGAAAAGCATTTTCAGATTAGAGGAAGGTAAACTGTTGGGGCACATAATCTCTAAGGATGGAATTAAGATAGATCCCAGCATAATAGAAGCCATTCAGAAATTAGAACACCCAAGGAATATCAAGGAGTTACAGTCTTTCATTGGAAAAATAAATTTTCTGAGAAGATTCATACCTAACCTGGCCACGCTTCTCAGGAACATCACAAACATGTTAAAAAAGGACACAAAAATAAAATGGGACACTGAATCTAAACAGTCTTTTGAACAAGTTAAACATGCACTCACATAGGCTCCAGTCTTGATCAGTCCTGATTTCACCAAAGATTTTTACCTTTTTTCTTTCGCTTCTGAACATACCATTGCAGCTGTATTACTACAGAAAAACGGTGAAGGGTATGAATAGCCCATAGCCTTTTTCAGTAAAGCATTAAGAGATGTTTCTTTGAATTATAAAATAATGTAGAAACAAGCTTTCGCCCTGGTGAAAGCCATAAAGGATTTTAGAGTATATATTCTCCATTCCCACACCATCGCTTATGTTCTGAATGCGGTAGTAAAATACATTTTAACTCAGGAAAATCCAGATGGCCGAAGAGAAAAATGGATTGCTATCATTCTGGAGTATGACATAGAGATTAAGCCTACCAAACTGATTAAAGGTCAAGGTCTAGCAAAGTTAATGGTTGAATCCAATTTCCATGCTCTTAATATTAATTTCTTAGTTGCAGTAGATGAACAGGGAGAGCAGGCAACTCCAAGTGTGAAAGAGGTATTTCTAAACTCTCCATGGTACGCAGACCTGATATTTGTTTTTCATAACTTACAAGCTCCCCCTGGTCTGACCAAAACTAAAGCTAGTTTTTTGAAATTGAAAGCATCAAAATTTTGCATTCTAGAAAGCAATCTATATTGGAAGGATCCTGGAGGTATTTTGTTGAATTGTCTGTTAAAAGATGAAGCTGACAAAGTATTGCTAGATTTTCATGCAGAAGACTGTGGTGGTCATCTGAGCTGGAAGACCACAGCTAATAAAATTCCCAGAGTTGGTTTCTATTGGCCTACACTGTTCACTGATGTGCATCAGAAAGTGACTTCGTGTCATAAATGTCAGGTTTTCGAGGGCAAAAGGAAGCTTATTCCTTTGCCCCTTAAACCAATCTATGTTGAAGCTCATTTCCAGCAACGGGGATTAGACTTTATCGGAGAAATACATCCTCCCTCTTCCATCCAGCACAAGTGGATTCTTACTGCCACAGACTATTTCACAAAATGGATCGAAGCTGTACCAAGCAGGAAAGCTAATGATTCTCTAATTATTAAATTTCTTAAAAATAATATCTTGTCTCATTTTGGATGTCCTAGAAAGATTATAACTGACAATGCAGTTGCTTTCCGATCTAAGAAGCTCATAGATTTTTGCAACCAGTATCATATTGGTTTGGGTCATTCCACAACTTATTATCCTCAGGGAAATGGGTTGGCGGAGTCATCCAATAAGACCCTGGTGAACATTATTAAGAAGACTTTGAAAGAAAACAAAAAATCATGGCATAACAAGTTGGTTTTTGCACTATGGGATGACAGACTGACCACCAAGAGGTCAATTGGTATGTCACCATATCAGCTGGTCTATGGCACTGAAGCAGTTTTTCCCACTTCCTTAGGAGTTCCTGTCATGAAATTGTTGCAAGAGATGCAAGCCGAGCCGAATGACTCCCAAAGAAGGATAAACCAGATGATCCACTTGCAACAATCTAGAGAAGTACACAACAAAACTCAAGTTGTCCAAGAAAGCATTAAGAAGATCTTTGACAAAAGAACTAAAGAAGATGACTTTGAACTAGGTGACTTAGTTTTGAGATGGGATGCCCGAAATGAAGATAAGGGGAAGCATGGAAAATTCGGCAGTCTATGGAAAGGACCTTACATGATTCAAGCATTCAGAGGAAATAACGCCTTCTTGCTCAACAATAGCGATGGGAAAAATATGCCAGGAGGACCTGTGAATGGCAGAATGTTGAAGCACTATTCACCTCCTCAGTAGGGACCTACAGTCACATTTTCCATTGTACAAACCATTTTCATTTTGTTTACAAGTTTTTGAGTGAAATAACTTTGATCAGATGGTTGAAGCCTGCAGAGGAAGCCTAAGCCACTGAACATTGTCTTCCAGTTTTCAAAAATAAAACCAATCAAGCAAGAAAGTCGACTATGGAGAAAGTTTTTCAGAACATTAGGAATCAGGATTCTTGGCACTTCACAAGGAGAGTACCATCCCCAGGTGGAGCCACTGTTATAACCCTATAATTTATAGGATCAACTGGTGACTGAAATGTTATCTCTTTAAGTGTTTTAGTTTGTCAAATGATTGTCCATTCTGCAAATAATTTGAGAAAAGAAAAAGAAAAAAAGAGAAAGAAAAAGAAAAAGACTAAAAGAGGGCATAAAATAAATTCAATGGAGCCCCATGCAATAACAATGATTTGGTCCATACCGTTCAAGCATGGCCAAGTTCTTTTAAATTGATGTTGATAGGAATAATGAATAAGTTTGGCTAAACTGTTTAATTTTAGCCAAGTGATTTAGGTTAGTTAGTGAATAAATCTGACCAATCTGCCTAATCTTGGTCAGATAACCCCCGGATAGAGTAATTTCTTAGTCCAACAGTTTAATCTGGACTAATTGTCATAGGTAATTAGGTTAGAGCATAGGGTAGTTTGCTTTATCTCAATAAAACAAGCATGATGATCAATGTTGAACCATATCTTTGAGGTTTAAAAGGTTTGATGTCTAACCCCTTGGTGATAAAAACATGGAAAATCTAGGGAAAACCCATAATATGCACTTATCCTAAGTTTTTCGGAGCGCATATGCCTTCGTGCTCACAGTTGAGCATAGTGCATAGATGAATGGTCGGAGAGCAGGTGCCCAGATCTACGGTTGACAGGTTTTTTCGGACCCCCCCCCGACCATTCTACCTTTAACGGTGGGGGGGGGGCGGGGGGGGTCCGGAATCGGAAATAACAAAGGTGCATATACAAATGGCTCAGATGTTTTCGCTCAGATCCACGGCTTAGATTGGATTTCGGACCCCCCTGATCGTTCTGCCTTTAATGATGGGGGGGGTCTGGAATGTTGGTTAAATAGCGAGCACATATCTATGGTCCAAGAGTAGGCATGCTGATGGACGGCTCATATTGTTTTTTGGACCCCCCCCCCCCTGACCATTCTGTGTTTAACGGAGGGCGGGGGTCTGGAATGGATTGTTTTCTGGTGAGCCCCTTATCTCTACGTGGTAGGAACCTATTGGGTCAGACTCCCACCACCTCCCAAGTTCTAACATACCTTGTCACCCCATGACGTCATTATCCACGTTTTTCCCCTAGAGGTCACTTCTCATTACTCTGTTAGTCCATTCCCCTTGTTCACCCTTTACAATTCCTCTCACCATGGTTACTCCCCAATCAACTCCCGCCACGTCGCCCATCTGTATTCTTCAATCATTGTCACCTGCCATCTCACGCTCTAAATGACTCGTTGGCCATTTATTATTGGCTAACCTATCCGTTAACCTGCTGACCTGTCTCCCGCGCCCAATGGGTATTCATTTGATTAAAAACCACCTTCACCCTTCTTTCCCTCATCATTCACCCTATCGCCACACCAGAGGATTTGTTCCTCGTTTTCCTCTCCGTTATAGTTAATTGTCTAAATCCACCATCATCCCCACTAACAATTTTTTGTTTTGCAGGTATTTTTATAGCGATGGCGCCAAAATAAAAAAGAATAGAAGCTAAGGAAAATCCTTTCCTCCCGCCCCCTGTCGACCTCGACAGGATCCATCTAGATGACAAAGACCATTTAATTGCAGACACCAAATGCGAGTTCGACTTCGCGGACTTACATTCGTGGCTCAAAGAGGTTTTCCTTGACCAGAGCGATGAAATTGGGCTCTGGGAGTCAAACCTTCCCTTGTATATTTTCCCCCAGGTTCACCATTTCCCCGAATTCGCCCTCAAATGCCAAGCTCATTACCTTCCCGACCAGAGAGCCGTAGTTTCTTCATCAGGAAATTATTTTCCTCATTACACCTGAATCCATTTACTAGATGATGTAGATACCCAGAGCCAAATCTGTCTCATCGTTCAATCTTGAAATTATCACAGAATTGTATCAGAAATTATCTTTCCCCCAAAGAGCTCAGATTTTCGAGCTTTTTCTCCCACAGGCGGCTCAGATCCCCACTACAAATCCCCCATATCCTTCATCCCTATTCTCAGTGAAGGGAAACCAAGTCATCTCGTCATTCTGCACCCTCCTCGGGTATTTTTCGAATCAGTGGGTGGATGAACCCATATTGGGTTTTCTGTCCATCTTCTCCACAGATGAGAAAACCACCACTCATTTCGACTACAACACCTTCCTGGAAGACAACATTCATGAGCAATTCTCAAATTTTGCACAAAAGGGATGTTCTGGTATTCCTCAATACTGGCTTACATGTTCCTATTATTTCAAGTGGACAAATTCTCCTTTTCGATGCAGAAGATGGACAAGGATGGAAGGCCACAAGGAGTGAAAACATGGACTTCACTGCTTAGACACAAATCTACAGAATTCAGCTTCAAACAATTTATCGTGCAGTTCTACCATCCCGTGGTGAGCATGCTCAGTGGCAGACCCAAGCCGAGAATAAACGAGGAAATTTAGAGGATCCTACACCTCTCGGATCTTGCAAAAATGGGAGACTGGTACCTGTACCAGGACCACATAGAGATCAGAGTGTATGGGAGCGAATTGGCTCCATACAAGTTGCCCAAGTATTTTCCCGTGAGGATATTTTCCCTGGAATACATAAGGCAAATGATCAATTCAGATGACATACATTTTGTGTCTCTGAAGAAGAAGCAGCAACTCAAAATCAAAGGGCAAATTGATTCTTTCATCTGCAACAGCCGAGGCGTTGAGGATGAAGCAGACAAATTGCTTAAATAAATGAAGTTTTTTGCTAGCTTCATATGGCACTATGACCCCTGTGGAATAATTTCAGAGATGAGAGTTAAGAATAAGAATATCCCATATGTCCACACATCCAGGCTTGAGATAGAAAAGTTCGCCAACTAGACAGAATGGGAGCCAAACAATCTGGTTGAGACAGAACAGCAGGACCTTTTGGTCACTGTCTCACAGACGACTACACCACAGGCTCCCAAGGAGAAAAGGCCCAGGCAGGATATTTCACCTTCCATCACTGAAGTATCGTCTGAAGAGTTCCAACTACATACCAAGAGGCCAAAAACCAGTCAGGCACCCGACACGGATGGTGAAAAGGAAATTCAATCCACTGCAACTATGGAGGTTGATCGGTCGTTCCTTAGTACAATCTGCAAACAAACCATGACTACAGTGTTTCCCAAGAAGCCTACAGATACTCTACCATCCAACCAACTGAGAAAAATAGGACTAAAATTGAGTATTTTTGAGAAGTATGATCTGATCAAAAAGAAAAATCAGACGTTGACTAGCAGCACGTATGCTTAGTTCTGGAAGCAAACATCATCTGCAGAACACAGACTACTGTCTGCATTCGACACTGAGAAGGGTTGAATGCACATGGCGTTTCTGCAAGCACAGGTTCCAGACCCAAAAGTAATCACTAATTACAAGAGGGCAACATTTGAATTTCAGACTAAAGATGTGCATCCAGCTGATCAAATGGATCTGCACAAGCAAAGTGGAGAAATTGTTTTCTCCACATTGGCACATGCTTCTACTACTACCTCCAAGTTACAGGTATCTCTGAGCAACGTCAAGACGCAACTGAAGTTAGAAAAAATATCATCCTTTACCAAGGATAACAGGATTAAGACATTGGAAGAACAGGTCCTCAAGATCGGATATGATCCCTCGAATGTGAAAGCAGTCAAGGAGATGCTCAAAAAGAAAAATGTCGATATTGCATCTCTGAGGAAACAGTTGAAATTTCCACCAACAGAAGATTCACAGGCAAAGGAAATAGTGGAGACAGAGGGGAAAAAAGATGATATGCTCAAGCTCATCATGGAGCAGAATGCACAGTTGAAGGAAATGGAAGCGGAATTGGAAAAACTAGTGAACGAAAAGGAGCAGTCAAAGCCCATGGAGGTCATTCTACTGAGCGCAGTTCCACTCACAGGAGTGAGCACAGCGTCTGTAGCATAAATTCCCTCGGCAACTCCACTGACAGCCCTGGAGAAGACTTTTGAACTAGCTAAATCCATGGAAGAAATGAATTTGCAAGAGACAAAGATTAGCAGACTCAAAAAGGATATTGAGAACCTTCAGGAACTCAAGTATTCTTACCAAACTAGCTATTCCAAGGAAAAACAAACATCAAACCAGCTCAAACAGGAATTGCAACAGCTTCAGAAGCAAATAGTGGCAGGCAAAACATTGGTTGAGGTCAAATAAAGTGTCTGGATGGACATCACCAAGTCCGTGAATGAAATATGGCCGATGATACAAATCATATTCGAGCAAAATGAGTTGGTGCAAAGAAGTCAGCAAGCCATTGAGAAGATAAGAGCAGAACTGGGAGAGATTCCCACAGAAGTTGCTGAGATCATCAAATTTTTGAATTCCAAAACCAGAGAGGAGATAGAGGAGTTGAAGATTGAAGATAGGACAGACAGCATCCTTGAGGGTCAAGAGGGTCCTGACCAAGAGAGGACTGATGCTATAGTTGGAGGAAAAGGTCCAGACCATGGACGCAGGAGTGCAAAGATTTTTCAGCAAGATCAAAGCTCTGCAGAAGAAAGGCCTTCCTGGTATGAGATTTATAAATGACAAGTTAATGACGCTTTCCGATTACAAAAAGAAACTAGCCACTATGGCTAAGGATAGCTCAAAATTATCAGGAATACAAGGCAGTATCATGGGAAAGGCATTCTTAGATGCTTTACAATTAGACATCAGTATACAGCATGAGATCCAGTACATCTTCATCATCAAGCCAACTTTTTCCAAGTACACAGAGATGGATGAAGTATATCGAAGATTGCTCAAAGTCAGTGTTCCCAGTCACCTTCGATGGGAAGAGATTTTCAATCTGATCAAGTAGTCGATGAGGTTTCCAAGCCGAGTCAGCTATCCAGTCAGATGAGGTCATGCAGAGGCCTCACCAATGGTTCACCTCATAAATCAGCATGAAGTTTCAACACATCATCAAGCAGTTTCCTAAATTTTTGTATCTTGTTAAGTTAGTTAGCTAAATTTAGATTTGCCATGTCCTGATCTTTAATGACATGGTCGTATGTAATTTTGATTATAAATACTTCAAACTTTGAAGTACTGAGGGTTGATATTTACGCCCTGCAAGCTACGAGACTGTAATTTTTATCAAGAGGTCTTCCATTAATAAAAAGAAACGTTTTCACAGGATTCTCTCGTGTTATTCATTGGTGATGTTTTCTTTTCTATGTTAAATGTTCCTCTTGCTCAGTTATCATATTGTTTTCTAATCTAAATCTTTTAAAAGTAACGCATGTTGTAGGATTTATCTTTGCATACCCTGTTTCAGACTTTGGAATATTTTAATGTTTATCTTATGATATTACAGTGAAGAAATTCTTAAATGCTTCTTTACTTTAATTGATATTTCTCATATTTTCTGCTATTCATCATTTTATTGCTAAAAGAATCCAACGAATGCATTATCTTGCCCTGTGAAAAGAATCTTTGGTTTCTAGTTTAGATTTCTATTTTCATAACACACACCCCGTAGCCCAATGGATGCGTAAAGCCCCTTCATCCAACTCGACAAAAACAACAAACCAATCAATCTTATTTATTTAACTAGCCTAATATCTCAAAGATAGAACATAGCTAAATCATACAGAGAGATCCCTCTCTGAAACTGGTAGGGCTAGATTCCAGTTTCGAAGTGGTTGGATAAAGTTACCTCTCGTAGATTTCTTCTTTCCTGACAACCTCTGGGAATTTACAGAGCGTTAACACGTTGGTCACTGACATCCTTTTAAACCTAGCTAAACTAATGTATAGAGAAAGGAATAAAGGTGTACCTTTTTAATGATGTTCATTCTTGCACAATTCGAGTTGAGCTTTGATCCCCAAGCTCCTCGATAAGTCCTGCAAAACAAACAAAGACAGAACAAGCTTCCTATTCTACTAATATTAGCTTAAAACCGGATCTATCTAATAGAGACAAATTCATGTAGAATAAACACAACCTTGAAAGAAACAGGACAAGCACATATGTATATTAATGAAAACAAAGCAAAGTGCTTACAACCATCATGTAGATGCAGCAGCTTCACCAAGCTCTCTTTGTCCAGACCCTTGCTCAAAATTTCCAAGATCAAAATGAATATTCTTTCACTGATAAATCTCCCTTATGAGATCATAAGTTTGATGCCTCTAAACTGCCATGTCTTTTACCATGAGAAGACCTCCTTATATAAGCTTTGAGAGACCCAACCACCTTAGAGATTCTTGGGATAGGTTGAGGATATTTCTCCTTCAGTTGTGGATCCTCCCTAATATCCAGCCTTAACCTTAGATTCGAATCCAACTGATTTCCAAGATGAAAAGGATTTTTTCTTGATTTTCCTCAACAACCCAAAATTTGCTCAAACAGGCCAATGCTCCCCCAAAAGGGTGCACAGATCATTGAAACGCTCCCCCAAAGAATGATAGGGAGCGTTGGCACTCCCTGGAAGTGCATATAGGAGCGTTGCCCAAAATTCCTTCAGAAAATCCTAGCGCTCCCCCAGAAGGATGTACAAGGTGCTAGAACACTCCCCCAAAAGAGGGTAGGGAGAGATGGCACTCCTTGACAGTGGTTAGGGGAGTGCTACCTAAAATTCCTTCAAAAAAAAGCAACACTCCCCTAGAATGGTGTCCTGAGTGTTGAAACACTCCCCCAAAGAGGGGTAGTGAGCGTTGGCACTCCCTGACAGTGGGTAGGGGAGCGTTTCCCTTCAAAAATCATTTTTAAGTGGTTTTTTCCATGGCAAATGATTTGTACTCCTCATCATATGATTTCTCCTTCTTAAACCAATATTGAGGGTGTCTCAAGTGTCCTTGTGATGTCGTTCGAGACACGACATGGGCAATATGACTGTATGATGTCTGCGACACTTGTGACACTTATGGCTAAAAAGCGACACTTGTAATGACGACATTAGGTCATCATTGAAGTGAGTAATTTTGATGTGTAACAGATTGCCCCCCAAAGTACAAAGTTAGAAGATGGAAAATGATGACTAAAGTACTTTGTAGACTTTTTCAAGCAAGGGTATGGACGCAAAGAACCTGGTAGAAGTTGCACACAACCATCAAACAAATATTATGATATGTTTCAAACCCAAGGCAGGCATACCTATGCTTGGGTGATAAAGAATTGCAAGGTATGGCTGCCATAAGATACATTGCAGATCCATAATTGTATTAACAAAAAGGTATAGCCACCAAAGATACAATGTGGATCTATACTCCCATGACATGAATTGATCGTAGCCATGAAAAATACACAATGGATCTACGAGACGACAAGACATAGCCACGGACCAACACAAAGTGGATCTATGTGACAGTATATCTGTCAATATTCAAGAGAAACTCTGTCGCAACCTGGGTATAGTACATATTAGAGTGATTACTTAACCCAGGGTCTTCTTACTGATCCCGATGCGGTATGACTCTAACCATGTGAATAGATTTCCTGATGTTGAACATGGAAAAAACCACTTTATTACCAGTCAATGAGGTAAACTGTTAACAAGTACGAGAGAAATCACCATTGATGTCAATGATTCCCAAGGTACCCTAGTACATCCCAATGAATGTGAATGGATGAGATGAAGTCAAACATCCGTGCAATCATCCGATCAGAGGTCAATGATGTAAACCCACTGTCAGATGCAAGGAGGCCTACCATTAAGGCATGCAAGTCCGAAGGTACTAACTAGTTTCTAAGTCTAGTTCTCAGATAATGTGTTGAAGTCGACAAGAACAGACTCGTCGAAGGAGGGCCTTGATGTATCCCCCATCAACGACACGAAACGGACATAGAGATGTAAATTGTTGGATCAAATGAACATGGACCAACATGGGCATTGAAACAAGAAATTTGTGATGGTTGACTCTCAAGGTAGATACTTCCCTTGAACACTAAGGCACGATAGCATAAACATGACATGGACCAAAACATGATAATGCAGTGGATACTGTGACTTTCGTCAGGTGACCCAAAGGAGTAAGGAAACTCAAAGATTAGTTCAGTGCAGATGTTTAGTGTATTAAAATGTGTTCAAAGACAAAGTGCCATGCTCAAGGGCGACTGTAAGGGTGACTGGTGATGTTTTCAAAAATTGCTTGACTTGATTCCTTCAAATATTTCCCCCATCCAAATAGACGAGTACCTCTTTTTAATTTAATGAGATCGAGGAGGATAACACATGCTCGATATAAGTTACCTTCAGTAAGTCCCTCTTCCTTTGTTTAATGAATTGGAAGAAGTAAGGGTTCGGTCCCATATGGGCCCTTCAATGTATGATTGTTTAATGAGTCCAGAGAAGGTAAAATCGGTGATTTTTCATGTTTAGAGAATCTGAAAAGAACTTAAAGACGACTCCAGGGTTGTCCTTTTTCGTAATTTTAGTCTTGCAAGGCCGAAAAAGAGAAATTATCACTCGAAAGACGCCCTTTCAAACCTTTTAATGAGTGGGAAAGTAAGCAATATCACTCGAAAATCTTTTCATGTTTAGAGAGTGTGAAAAGAGCTTAAAGGAGACTCTGGGGGTTCATTTTTCGTATCACCTTTACGAGTATGAAAAAGTGATAAAATTCTAATCGGTCACATTCTCATGTATTTACGAGCATGGGAAAGAACAAAGACTAAGCTCGGTATTGGTTTCATTTTTACACAATCTTGAAACAAAATTAAACTATGCTTGCAAATTCCCAACATAATTTCCAAAGGTAGGGATACCCATGGATGGTTGGTACTCTACCCCCAGCTTGAAAATCTAGTGGGTTGACTCCAAAATGATAATCAAAGGCTGGAGACATGCCCCCCAAGATTCAATTCATTCACTGACTTTGAGGTTGTCACCAATTTCTGTACCAGATGGAGAAAAAGGATAAGGGTGGATGAAATGAAGGTTCAAACACGAGACCTAAGGAAAGACTTGAATTGTTAGGAGAGGTGATTTTTTCATTTTTTAATGAGCTTGACACAAAAAAAGAACTATGCTCAAGGCTTCGGGTTCAATCCCCAAATTTTTGTTTCATTTTTTAACGAGCTTGTTACAGAGAGGAAAACTATGCTCATGACCTATGTTTCATTTTTTAACAAGCTTGCTACAGAGAAGTGAAACTATGATCGGGGCTTCTGTTTCATCTTTTAACGAGCTTGCCACAGAGAGGAAAACTATGCACATGACTTATGTTTCATTTTTTAACAAGATTTCCACAGAAAAGAAAAAATATGCTCGTGGAATCTTCTTGATCATGGCTTCCAAGAGGATAACATTATGGAAGGACACCATGTCAAAAGATAAAACTCAGTCATGGCTTCCAAGATATCTTCACTGGATGGAAGAAGAATGCTCTGGAAGGAACACGTGTCGAGGGTCGCGTCAGGGGTAAGGATATCAAGCTCCAATAGCCCTACCGAAGAGATCACCATGTCAACTACCATATCTAAGTCATCTTCATCAGTAGCTGGAAGCATGGGATACAACATTGCATAATTGACCTATGGCAGGGGTGATACCGACTGCATATAAGAACTTAGGGAGGTCATTAGGTTGATGGTAAAGTCAAGGCCAATGAACGAAAGTTGATCAATAGTCACCATTCTTCCATCATGAGGGAAATATATCACACGAAAGAGAGTGGACACAATAGCTTTTATGGCATAGACATAATCTCACTCAAGGAGTAAATCAAAATCAAAGGGGTCCTGGACTACCATAACATCAATAAAGACAATTATCCCTCCCAAAGTTACGGGGAACTGAGGAAGGATCCCTAAAGGGTGAATGGTTCTTCTGTTAAAAGAGAACAAAGTCTGGGTAACTGGCACAAGCTGAGGATAACCCAAAGCTTTCCAAGAAATAGAGGACAAAATACTAACGGACAAACCTTCATCTAGCAGTGCATGAGGAACATCCCGACCACAAACCTGTACTGTAATCTTGAAAGGAATGTGAGAGGGAAGATGAGGTTGAGTTATCACACCCCAATCAAAAAGGATGGCCTCATTTCTTGGAGGGGGTTTCGCGGGAGAAGGAGGAATGCCCCCCAGCATGGTAGATTTTGTATCAACGAGAAAAACATGGGAAATATCGGGTTTACTCTCTAGCGAGAGAGTAGGATCGATTGATAATGACATCAAATGGACCACTTGGGTTGCACTCTCTAACGGGAGAGCGGGATCGATCGAAGATGGGATCGGATCAACCAATTTGTCAACTGGTTCAACTAAGGACGTGACCATATTGATGACAAGATCAACTGGACTGACCGATGAAAGGACCAAAGAAACCACTTTGGCACTCATCAAAGGAGGAGTGGGATTGACCACATTGGCACTCTTTAGATGAAGGGTGGGACTGACCAAGGATGGGACTAGATCAGTCACTTGGGTTTCACTTTTCAGATGAAAAAAGGGGTTGATCAATGATAGAACTGGATCAACTACTTTGGTTAGTGGTTCAACCGAGGATGAAACTAGATTGACCACCTGATCAACTGGACTGACCGGGGATGGAACCAGATTGACCATTCCATCAACTAATAATGGGTTGGGGGAAATATTATGATAATCAGTTGGGATTTGAAGCTTTGCCAAAAGAGAAGAAGCCTCGTCCATACGAGGAAAAAGGTGAGAATAATGATCACCTTCGCATAACATACAAGGAAATTTGACATTTGTCTTCTTCTTACCAACCTTAATGTCACTAGTTGATGGGGTGTCACCAGCATGTCCAGCAGGGGACGATGACGTGGAGGACCAAATTTCTAAGACCTTGGGAAGACTAGGGCAATCCCTCAGAAACTGGTCACCCTTACAAAGACTGCAAGGGAATTTGGGTTTTAGATTCTTTGTTTTAATCTTGTCGATCTCATCAGCACTCCCAGTACGATTAATAATAGTTGGTTGCTTGGATCCAACATCTGATATGGTTGGAGAGTTGGTCCCTTTCCATTTCTTCTTCTTCTCTTTTCGTTTTTTCTTCTTCTTATCAATATGGTTACTTGCTTGAGATCTTTCACTAGGCAAAGAAGGAGAAATGGAAGGAGACCTGACGAGCGAAGAAGGAGAAAGGTCGACATGAGGTTGATGTGTGTGTGGTGTTCTTACAGCTGAAGCACTAGCATTCGAAATCACCGGAGTGGAAAACAACCATACTGGTAACCCAATTGTGAGACCTGGAAGGCTCAAAGTAGCGATGTAAGGAGGACCAACGTTTCCGTAAGAAGGAAAAACAAAGGTTTCCCCTGCCAAAGGGGTTCCTTCATTGGTCATTCCGAGAGCTGACACCATAAAAAATAAATATCCAACCTAGATTTCGCTAGAGAGAACAAACAACACATGCTAAAAATCTAGTAAGCAAACAAGCAAACAAAACCTTCTCACAATGAGCACACTAGTTGGTGATGAAATCCAATGTCGTGGGAATAAAGTAAGAAGGGGTTGACATATAGTGGGTGGAAAAGTTACATTGACGACCTGCTTAACAGACTTACGCCTTGGTGCGAGCTCCCACACATAATCGTGGGTATACCCTCCAAGGAGCCTGAGTGAGTTTGGCCAACGTTGATTCCAAGTACCGTGAAGACTTTCCCCTCCACGGTCACCTTGTGTAAAGACCCTAAAGAGATAGACCACTAAGGTTACCAACTACAACAGTGATGCCTGCGGAAATAGTCGATAGTCTGATCCACGCGCAAGGGCAGGGTATCTGGCCTGAAATCAACTTGAAAGGATTCCACTCATCATTGTGGGTATACCTTCAAGTGACCCCCATAATACGTGCAATCTCTACACTAATACCAACAAAGCAGGGTGAGTAACTCTGCCAGTCTTAATGCGACCTCAGGTTTGGCCCTTGTGTGAGAAGGGCTTCCTAGGACAAAATGTAGCAATTGGATTTCACCGCTCCCTAACACAAGATTCTATGTTTGTTTGCATCTTTGGAAAGTTATCTTTCACACCTATTCCAAATCCCTACAACTAATCTGATGTAGGTTTGCTACCAGAAAATATAAAAATGTATAATCAATTTTTAGTTTAGCGCTTTATTTTTAAGGCTATTGTTACTCAAAAGGAAAATGGCGTGGACAATATGGTGTTTTGACCGACTCGAAATTTATGAAAAGAGAATAATATGCAATCTTTTCAATTCTATGAAAACTATTCTACGAGAAGGACAAAACATTCATCATTCCAGATGCACAATGTCCCAAAATGCCAAAAAGCATGCAATTTCGCTACTTCAAATGCAAGCTAGTCTCAATACCCAAAAGTGAGAATGAATCTATGTTCTTTGTTTGATTATTATGTATACAAAAAGTAAATACAAAACTTTAAATGCTCCACTACTTTCAATCAGGAGAAAGATTCCTATACAGATTCAAAAGACAAGAAGCAAAAAGGGCTACAAACAAAGCATGCACTCAAGGCAGTGAGGTATGAAAGAAAACAATTAGAAACTTGTTCTAACAAGTAATAAAACCATAAAGGATTCTACAACCAATCAAGCATTCAAGGAATACAATAAAATGTAGAGAAGAATCCAAGAAATGATAGGGATAAAGAGAAACCACTCAAAACTGTCCCAACAAAACGCAGCTAGAAAAGGCAATTTCACATTTCTGAAAAAGGTTTCAAGCTCCAATCAATACAAGAGGGAGTGATAAGCATAAAAAACCATCAAAAAACAATGCAAACAACTTCACAAACCAATCACAGACTCTAGGTAAAGAGCTCTACAAAACAGGCTGCAAAAGACTGAGCAAAAGAAGGCAAAAACTCTCAAAAAAGAGACTAGTGCTCCCCTAGAAGGGTGCACAAAGTGTTTCAACGCTCCCTAATAAATTGTAGGGGTGAGTTGGTGCTCTAGTATTTCCTACAGGGGTCTTTGGTCCTCCCAGAAACTCCGAAAAAGAGCCAAAAACCATGCAAAAACTCACCCAGAATGCATGAAAATTAGTGAAATTGCTAGTGAAGGTAAGAGAAGGTTAATGGATGGTGATCAAACAATAAAAGTGATCTGAAAGGAGGGTAAAGTTCAGGGAAAAACCAAGTAAATACAAATATATGTCGATCCCCAATGGATTTTCCAATTGTTTTTACAGGAGAATCCCCCTACGGACAAGTGGATTCCCTCTTGGGCTCTAGACTCCTAAGACCAAGACAGAAAGGGTGCTAACGTTGGTCACTAACATCATTTTAAACCTATCTAAACTAATGTATATAGAATAGAAAGAAATGTGTACCTTTTTAATGATGTTCATTCTCGCACAATCCAAGTTGAGCTTTGATCCCCAAGCTCCTCGATAAGTCCTGCAAAACAAACAAAGACGGAACAAGCTTCCTATTCTACTAAGATTATCTTGAAACCCGATCTATCTAATAGAGACAAGTTCATGTAGAATAAACACAATCTTGAAAGAAACAAGCCAAGCACATATGTATATCAAGGATGATTTTAAGGATGGAAATTTATTTTAAAATGAACCTTGGCGAATCTTACTAATCCTTCATATGGCAACTATAAATGATTGGCGATATTTTTGTAAAAATATTCAAATTTCTAAGGATTTTATATAGTTTTTATAAAATTTTGGTGATTTTTAAGGTAAAATAATTTTATCCTATAGAATTTGGGAGAATCATTTTTAAAATAGCGAATCTCGTTTTTGGAAAAACCATGGAAAATTAGCCCATGAGCAAAATTTAGCCCCTAAAATCATCCCTGATGTATATTAATGAAAACAAAGCAAAGTTCTTACAACCATGATGTAGATGCAGCAGCTTCACCAAGCTCTCTTTGTCCAGACCCTTGCTCGAAAGTTCCACGATCAAAATGAATATGCTTTCACTAATAAATCTCCCTTATGAGATCATAATTTTGATGCCTCTAAACTGCCATGTCTTTTACCATGAGAAGTCCTCCTTGTATAATCTTGGAGAGACCCAACCACCTTAGAGATTATTGGGATAGGTTGAGGATATTTCTCCTTCAATTGTGGATCCTCCCTAAGATCCATCCTTGACCTCAGATTCGAATCCAACTGATTTTCAAGATGAAGGGGATTTTTTCTTGATTTTCCTCAACAACCCAAAATTTGCTCAAACAAGCCAGCGCTCCCCCAAAAGGGTGCACAGAGCATTGCAATGCTCCCCCAAAGAAGGATAGGGAGCATTGGCACTCCCTGGCAGTGGGTAGGGGAGTGATGCCAAAAATTCCTTCAGAAAATCTAGCGCTCCCCCAGAAGGGTGTACAGGCTGCTACAACGCTCCCCCAAAGGAGGGTAGGGAGTGTTGGCACTCCCTGACAGTGGGTAGGGGAGCACTGCCCAAAATTCCTTCAAAAAACTCAACGTCTCCCTAGAATGGTGTCCTGAGTGTTGCAACGCTCCCCCAAAGAGGGGTAGGGAGCATTGGCACTCCCTGACAGTGGGTAGGGGAGCGTTTTCCTTCAAAAATCATTTTTAAGTTGTCTTTTCCATGGAAAATACTTTGTACTCCTTATCATATGATTTCTCCTTCTTAAACCAGTCTTTGAGGGTGTCTCAAGTGTCCTTGTGATGTCATTCGAGACATGACATGGGCAAGATGACTGTATGATGTATGTGACACTTGCGACACTTGTGACACTTATGGCTAAAGAGAGACACTTGTAATGATGACAATAGGTCATCATTGAAGTGAGTAATTTTGGTGTGTAACACTTGCCCTCTTGTCAAAGGCTCGTTTTATTTTCTGTTGATGATCATGCGCTTTATCAAGCAGTTGCTCCCTGGTCTATTGTACTTCTACCATCTGTTGTATCCTCCTGACCATATCATCGAGTTCTCCTTGGTAGTCCTGGAGGAAATTTTCCACATGCAAGGCAAGTTGAGTAGGAAAGATAGCCTCAACCCCATACACAATCTGAAAAGGGGAAACACCAAGTGACCTCTTTGTTGTAAGGCTATCAACCCACAAGGCAAATTTCAGCTTTGAGTCCCATGCTTTCTTGTTGTCTTCTAACAATTTCTTGATGATATTTATGAGGCTCTTATTAGAGGACTCTTCTAAACCATTTCCATAATGGTAGTAGGGAGTAGAATGGATTAAATTAATCTCATACTGCTCATAGAAATTAATTAATGTTTCATCTCTAAAAGAGGCAGTATTGTCTATAACAATCCTACTTAGACAGCCAAACCTGGACATGATATTCTAAAGAAATCTAATGATTACCTTGTGGGAGGAGCTTCTTGTAGAAATAGCTTCTATCCATTTGGTGAAATAGTCAGTGGCAGTCAGAATCCACCTGTGTTGGCCACTTGAGGTTGGGTGGATCTCCCCAATGAAGTCAATACCCCATTATTGAAAAGGTCCAGAAACCACTACAGGTTTCAAAGGAAAATATTTGAACTATTGCTTTCCAGACAAATTTTGGCATTTGACACAAGCTCTAATCTTTGCACAAACATCAGTAAAAAGGTTGGGCTAGTAATACCCATCTCTGAGGATCTTATAAGTTGTAGTCCTCCAAAAATGGTGCCCCCCCACATGAGATGTCATGAAAATCAGTCATAGCTCTTTGGGCCTCTTGTGGGTCCAAACATCTCAGTAGAACTCCCAGAGGATCCTTCCAGTACAAAACCTGATCAATGAGACAATATTTGATTGCTTTGATTTTCAAATATCTTACCTTGTTTTTGTCCAAACCATCAGGAGGTCTCAATTTTTGCAGGAAATATATGATGTCTTTATACAAGGTGCATTCTTCTAAGTTGAGGATGACATGAGATTCTTTATCAGCAATCTCAGTTTGATGATTTTCTGAGTGTCTGTTCATGAAATTAACCCCCAACACATTGCAATTTGATTCAACCAGTAACCTAGCTAAACCTTGTCCTTTCACCAATTTGGTGGGTTTTATTTCCAGGTCGAACTCTAGAATTTTGGCAATCCATTTTCTTCTCTTCCCATCTATATCAGGCTGGATCAATATCTATTTTACTAAGGTTAAGGGGACATATGAAATAATCTTTGAATGCAGAACATAGATTCTGAAAGTCTTGAGGGATTTGACCAAAGCATATGCTTGCTTCTTCATGATATCATATCTCATTTCTACATCCCTCAATGCTCTGCTGAAAAAGGAAATAGGTTGCTCTAACCCCTCTGTATTTTTCTGTAACAAAACAACAACCAGTGTATCAAATGAGGCAAAAGAAAAAATCAAAAATTCCTTAGAATGGTCAGGGCTGATGAGCATAGGTTCTTCAATCAAAGCCCTCTTGATTTAGTCAAAAGAATTTATGGACTCGGTAGTCCATTTCACTTCATTCCCCTTTCTAAGCATGGCTATAATGTGCTTAACCAACTCAACAAAATTATAAATGAACCTCCTCAGAAAGTTGATTTTACCCTAGACAGATTGAACCTCCTTCTTAGATCTGGGAAAAGATAAGGCCTGGATGACCTCTACTCTGATTGGATCAATCCTTACTCCTTTTGCTGACACAAAATGCCCCAATAATTTACCCTCTTCCATAGCAAACAAGGATTTCTTAGGATTGAGGGAGAGACCAAACCTTCTTCACTTCAGGAATACTTTCTTCGGATGATGACAATGCCCTTTATCGGACCTTGAGAATATTATAATTTCATCCAAATAGATGACTACAAATTTAACGTTTTCCTCGATAAAGGCAATGTCCATGGCTCACTGGAAGGTTGCTCCATCATTCATCAATACAAAGGGCATTTTTGCGTACATGAATGTACCCCAAGGAGTAGTGAAAGTTGTCTTCTCTCTATCTTCAGGCAAGACAACGATCTAATTGTAGCCATAGAAGCCATCAATCATAGACATACTGGATGAACCAGTCACTCTCTGCAAAATGTGCTCCATATTCGGCAAGGGGTAGTTATCCTTTTGTCAAATTTCTGAAATCAACACACAGCCTGATTTCCCCATTTTTCTTCCTCACAGGCACTAGATTAGCCACCCATTCTGAATATCTCAAAGGAATGATGATCTGGGCATCCAATAGCTTCTTTACTTCCCTTTCCATAATAGGAAGCAGACTGGGGTTTATCTGTCTGAGTTTCTGCCTGAAAGGTTTGGCCTCTTATTTCAAAGGGATTTTCTGTTCCATGATGTCTGTGTCATATGTTCTTAAGTCTTCATATTTCCAATAAAAAACATCAGCAAAGTCCCTCAAAAGCTTGACATACTCAATCCTTTTCTCCTTTGATAGACTGCTAGACAATTTGACATACTTGGGATCCTCCTCTGTTCCTAAATTCCATTCAATCACATCAGCCTCTTCAGTTGAGCTTTTAACCTTTACAGCAACATCATTTATGTCAAACAATCTCTCCAAGGGGACAAGTCCCTTTGGAATATGGTTTCTTGGAAACTGAACAATATGATGGTCAACAATCTATTCAGAAAAGCATCAACATGAGGGATTTCTTCAGCATCTTGATCTTGATCAATATGCAAATCAGAAAATTCATCTACAGTTTCAAGAAATCTTTTCATTTCAAGATCATCCTCAAAAACCTTCCAATGTTTGACATTGTTAGGAATAGAGGGTTTGTATTTTACTTCCACCTCATACTTGATCTTTGGGGGCAAAGGGACCCTAAAATTACTTGCTAATACATCCAATGAATCTTCCATAGAGTTCTCCTCCCTTCGAACAAATGAGATATTAAAATCCAAGAAGAAACTATCAACAAGACCCCAGACCTCATTTCTGTAGGCCCTTAAACTAGGGTGCTTAGCTTGATACAAATTTTTGACCTGATGGATAATTAACTCGGCATCTCCAAACACTGCCAGCTCCTCAATCTCCATGTATTTAGCAGCTCTCAAACCCAAAACAAGAGCCTCATATTCTACCACATTGTTTGTTGTTTCAAATTCAATTTTAAAAGACAAGGATATGGTCTCATGGGTAGGGGAAATGAAAACTACCCCAGCCCCAACACTTTCCCTGGAAGAGGCCCCATCAAAAAACATTTTCCAAACAGAAGTATTTGGAGGAGGGTCTTCAAAAGAGGTGATGGGTTGTTTTCTAATTTCAATAGGTGCTTGAGATCCATCAATGAGTTGTAACATATTGGTTCCTAAATCAGTATCAACTGCAAAAATGGGTTGATTGGTCGGATTTGCTTCATTACTGATGATGTAATGAAGTTGTTCTTCCCTATAAATCCTTCTATATTCCCCACCAAACATAGGAATAGTGGCATATGAAAGATCCATCTTCAACGTTCCCCCCAGTCTTTTAATCCAATAGCTAGATAAGAGCATCCCAAACTTAGGGGGAACATCAGCAACCACAATATCCATGACCACACTTTTCATTGGAAACTGGAACAAGGAAACAACCAAGTCTTTGATAACCCTGAGGCACTTCACCTTCCTGGAATCAAATGAGTACAGGTCATTATAAGTTTTAGTAACCTCCAACTCGAGCTCCTCCAGGGAAATCTTAGGCATGCGATTGTGAGATTCCCCTGAATCCATCAAGAAGTTGTGTAGAACCTTATCGTGGATGTTCAATGAGGTATAGAAAGGAGGGAAGGAGTCATCTTTATCCTCTACCAAAGGTCCCAATATGACAGCAGGTTTTTCATCTTGTAGGTTGACCGAATCTGTGGGATAATATGAAGGCTCGGGCTGCAGCACTTTGGAGAGGTACCTCTTGAAATCCTCATGCTTGACTAGCTCCAAGAAAGGTACAGGGATATTAATCTTTTGAATCTCATTCTCAAAGATAAACGAGG
Source organism: Picea engelmannii (assembly GCA_009831015.1). Classification (NCBI taxonomy): domain Eukaryota; kingdom Viridiplantae; phylum Streptophyta; class Pinopsida; order Pinales; family Pinaceae; genus Picea; species Picea engelmannii. The sequence continues at coordinate 131,139 of ML806070.1, forward strand.
AGGGAGGCTTGATAATTTCCTTTTCTTCTAAGATAGGGCTTCTAACCACTGTTTAGGGTTCTTGTGCCTCTTTTTCTTTGTCGCTAGCTTCCACCTCCTTAATAGGATGCTCTGTTCTAGTGGGTCACTCATGAATGTCAGGATTTCCCTCTTTCTTCTTGGACTTGAGGTTGTATCTATTTGGATTTCCACTGGTCCTTTCCCCTTTTCTCATCTCATTTAGTTGGCTATCCATGAGAGACTCTTCATATGTAGACTGAGTTAAATGAGGGGATGAAGAGGTGCCACCAAGACAATGGATTTCAGGATCAGATTATTCTTCCTCTCCTTCCTCATCGGTAACTAGATTATTTTGGATAGGGGATTGGATTTTTTTGTCATCCCTATCCCTATTTATTTGATCTCTCTGGATGATATGAGGGGCATTATTTGGTCTCCTGAAATTACCCATGTTGTAAGTATTTTGGGCATTCCTATAGCCCTGTTTCCCCTCAAATTTCAATTTCTCCATTTCTACAGAAAGTGATTTTACCAGTTTTGTTAACTCATCAACTTGAGGTTGGGAAGCAGAGGAACCAGAGGTCGAATCTTTAGCCCTACCTTTTCTCCTGTCTCTATCAGCCTTACTCCTAATCTTATCAACTGCCAATATATTGGATTATACTTCAATGGCTGCATCTTGCATATGAGCCAAGGAGGTAGCTCCTCTTTCTCTTAACAGGAGGCAAAACTTAGGGTCAAAAGCGCTAGCATAAGTGATCTTGGAAGAGGTTTTAGTAGGCTTAATTTCAGTGGGGATCTTATTGTACATCTTATTAAACCTCTTGGATAAGTCTGAAACGAAATCCCCTTCTTCTCTCTTAAGTGATCCAAACTCTGTAATATAATAAAGAAAGTCTTTTTTATCCCCCCAGTGTCTCGAAAATGAATCATCCAGAGCTTCAATCCCATCAATAGATCCAGGATTCAAGCCCCTAAACCATTTTCTAGCCTCAACATCAAGGCCTGCACAAAAACTCTCAGCCAAACATCTTCATTTTCAATATTAAGATTATTTGCATAATTGTAAAAAATTGAAAGGTGTTCTTCAACAATATGTCTTCCTCTCTTGTAAACTTGGGAATATACTTGAGGTAATCTCCAACTGGGAGGGAATTCATAGGTTGAGGTAAAATGAGAGGGGCATACATAGTAGCCACTATGGAATCCATTATGTTTCTAGGAAGATTAGCACCTACCATTGGAATGTGAACTATAGCAGAACTAGGGGGAGATGGAGTTTGGACAGGTGGGACTGGAGTTGTGTTTCCAAGGGAAAGGGGAAACAGTTGATTGTTGGAGGAGAATAATATGGGGTTTAAGGGAAAAGAAGTTTCCCCCTCATTAGATACTACAACTTTGACAGGAGGAGGAGTAGGAAAACCCAAAGTGGGACAACCTTCTAAGATTCTGGGTCTGAACCACTTTACAAACTCAAGGGAAACAGGGGTGTCGAAGATTTCTTCTAAATGAGGTCTAGAAGGGGAGAATTCAACAGGGAAACTCCCAAATTTAAACTTCTGGAAACTCTAACAGATGGTATAACAGGAGAATTAGATGCAGCTATTGGAATTTTTAAAGAAGAATCATGTAAATTACCAGAATCACCTGATACAGCAGTTGAAATCCCTTCTTGAGAGGTCTTTCCTTTTCTTATCATATTTTATGGGTCAGCTTCAGGTGTTTCAAGAGGCAATTTTGGATTAGACCTCATGTATCTACTATTGGGTATGTGTTATATTCTTTGCACGAGTAGTAGTGTCATGTATTTAGGTGGTTTTTCGGCACATGGTTTTTGTCGATGGTTTTTCTATTTCTGGTTAAGGAATTAGGGTTTTGGACTAATCCAGTTCATTGGGTTAGGGTTTTGGATGTCGTTGGCTCCTATATCTATATTGTATTGTAAACAATGTAACACCATGAATGAATATAGAATATGTTGGTTTTCCCGGTTTGGGTTTCCAGGGGAAAAATCTTTGTGTAATGTTTGTATTTTCCATTGTATCTTTCTGCTCTTTTCTAAATATATGTTTGCAGTAGATATTGTACAAGGTTAGAATTTAAATTTGGTATCATAGCTTTATTGTCTTCAGGGGGACGCCTTTTTGGTCAAGGGTTTGGCTCAGGACTGTGATAAGCCTTGTTACAGTGGGAGATCTGCGATATTGTTTTTCAGGTGAAAAGAAATGGCAAGAAATTCAAAGATGGAGATCGAGAAGTTTAATGTGAAAATATTTGAGTTGTGGAAGCTCAAGATGGAATATCTTTTGGTGGACAGAGATCAATGGATCACGGTAGATCCAAGTACTGCACCTACAGGAACTTCTGCAGATGACTGGAAAAATATGGATCGAAAGGCAAAAAGCACAATCTGATTGTGTCTCTCTGATTTAGTATTACTGAATGTGTCAGAGGAAGCTACAGCCAAGGATTTATGGGAAAAGTTGGGGAAGTTGTATCATTCTAAGTCCCTGGTAAATAAAGTATTCCTGAGAAAGAAGTTGTATAACTTGAGGATGAGAGATGGAGACTCGGTGGCAGATCATTTGAATGCCTTCAATACTGTGGTAAGTCAGTTAGTATCTATTGAGATTAAAATTTCAGATGAAGATAAATGTATCATTTTGTTGTGCTCTTTACCAGACTCATGGGATATTCTGGTTGTGGCCATAGGTAGTAATACAACTTCTTTGAATTTTGAAGAAGTGGTCTCATCCTTGTTGTCAGAGGAGATGAGATGGAAGAATATGGAAGGACATAGCACAGACACATTATTTGCAAGAGGGCGTTCCCAGGAAAGAAATAGATCTAATTTCTCAAGTAGGAGATCTAAGTCTAAGGGTAGATATAAATCTCCTGGAAAGTTTGTAAGGGTATGTTGGAGGTGTGGAAAAGAAGGGCACTACAAGAAGCAGTGTAGATCCAAAGTTGAGAAAAAGAAGGGATCTGAATAATCTTCTTCTACAGAAGAAAATATCTCCAAGGAAGAAGGAGGGGATGTGTACTTGGCCTCTTCAATCAAACATGCATATCATGAGGCATGGTTGATTGACTCTGGTGCATCCTTTCATATGACTCCCCACAGGGAGTGGTTCTGCAAATATGAAAAGTATGATGGAGGTAATGTTTTCTTAGGTAATGATTCGACAACCAGAATCATAGGAAGAGGAAGGGTCAAGTTGAGGCTCATAGATGGAAGGATTAGAACACTTCCTGGTGTTCTTCACATCCCAGGTATGGCCAGAAATTTGATTTCTATAAGAAAAATGGAAGATGCAGGGGTAAAAACAATTTTTGAAAAGGGAACTTGTAGGATGGTTCAAGGAGCAATGGTGTTGATGAAGGGAGTTTGGTTTGGAACTCTATATAAGATACTAGGAAGCACTATTAGTGATGGGTGTAATAGCTCCATTGTTCCTGATATTGGAGTTGAAGAAGAAAGAACTCCTATAGTCTCTGGAAAAAAGGTTATGCGATGGCATCAAAGACTGAGGCATATCAGAGAGAAGGGTCTTCGACTACTACACGGTAAAGGTATGGTTGAAGGTATGTCTAACTGCTCTCTAGATTTTGATTTCCGTGAACATTGTCTATATGGGGAGCAGAATCAATTAAGATTCCCCTCTGGTGTAACGAGGGCAGAAGGAATTTTACAACTAGTTCACAGTGATGTTTTTGGACCTTTGTCGATCCCATCATTGGGAAAATCTGTGTACTATGTCTCATTTATAGATGAATTCTCACGGAAAACTTGGATATATTTCCACAGGAAGAAATCTGAAGTATTTGACAAGTTTAAAGAGTTTAAGGCTCTTGTTGAGAATTAAACAGAGAAAAGAATTAAGGTGTTGAGGATAGATAATGGTGGAGAGTTCTGCGGGAATGAATTTGAAGAATTCTGTAAGAAGTGCGGTATAGAAAGGTAGAATACTACTCCATATACACCTCAGCAAAATGGAGTTTCAGAAAGGATGAACAGGACGTTGATGGAAAAAGCAATGTGCATGCTCAGTGGTGTCAGGTTAGGGAAAGAATTCTAGGCAGAGGCAGTGGGTACTGCATGTTATTTGGTCAACAGATCACCCTCATCAGCGTTGGGTGACAAGACTCCAAAAGAGGTATGGATTGGTAAGGAACCTTCTCTCAGACATCTTAAGGTATTTGGTTGCAATGCATATGTTCATTTTCCAAAGGAAAACAGGAGTAAGTTGGATAAGAAGGCTGAAAAATGTATCTTTATTGGATATAAAGATGGTCTCAAAGGTTATAAGCTTTGGAACCCAGAAACTAAGAAGGTAGTGTATAGCTGAGATGTGGTATTTAGAGAAATGAAGGATGTTGTTAAACAAGAAGTCCTACCAAGTAAGGAAGAACAAGAGAAGATAGAGTTTGATTTAAAGGATGATGAATCAGAATCTACAAAAGAACATGAATCAGAAGAAGAAGATCCTCATACTCCAGTAATGAGGAGATCAGATCGAGAAAGAAGGCTACCGGAAAGGTATAGTCCATATGATTTTTGTTCAAATTTTTCTTTGTCTATTACTGATGATGATCCTAGAACTGTCAGGGAGGCAGTGGATTCAAAGGATGGAAATCTCTGGAAAAGGGCCATGGAAGAAGAAATGGCATCTTTCGATAAGAATGAGGCTTGGGATCTAGTGGAGTTGCCAATTGGAAGACAACCCATTAGCAGTAACTGGGTATTTAAAAACAAGTTGAATGCAGAAGGAAAAGTGGAGAAATACAAAGCTCGGTTAGTACAAAAGGGTTATTCCCAGATTGTGGGAATTGATTTTGGTGATATTTTTTCTCCTATTGCCAAGTTAACCTCTATAAGATTGTTACACATGAAATTTGCACACCTAAGTACTTCGCCCTAAGTGTCATAAAGCGTCGTATAAGTGTCACATACACCTTGACACCATGGAATAACCTATGTCACAATCCCTAGTCAATGTGAATGAGGGATATATTACATGAAGGCAAAGAAATACTAAGTACACATGAATTATTATTAATATTCTTGGAAAAGAAATTGATTAAGTGAGAGAATCAAGTGCACATGAATTATTATTAATATTCATGAAAAAGAAAGTAATTATGTGTGAGGATCCACCTCAAATTTGGTTTCCTATTTTTTAGGGAAGGTGGAGGATCTCATGGATGGTTGAAATATTTCCTCCTTAAAATCCTTGAGAGATATTTCCTCCCCAAAATCCTTAAGACATATTTTCTCCCTAAATATCTTAGAGATCCCTTTCTTAGTGGATATGATGAGAGATTCTCTCCATGGTGGTTAAGTCTCCAAATATTATATAATGAGGGATTTCCATGGAGGAGGGGGAATGGAGATTGAAGATTATACCAGAATTATGATCTCATGAGTGCTATGTTATTTGGAACATCAGCATTCTGTGCATGGACCGTTTAAGCAAGGGTTTGGACAAGGGGAACTTGATGAAGTTGTTGCCCTCACATCTATGGTTGTAAGTTTTCTTCATTGTTGTTCTCATTAATATAATATGCTTGGCCTGTTTCTTTCAAATCTGTGTTTGATCTCACATGAATTTGTCTCTAACATATAGATCTATCTCGAGCTAATCTCAATAGAGTAGGAAGTTGGTTGTATCTTCGTTTGTCTACAGGGCTTATCGAGGAGTTTATGATTGGAGCTCAACTCGGACTGTGCAGGGACAAACACCGGTAAAAAGGTACTTTTTTTCTCCTTCCTCCTCACACATTATTTTATCTAGATATAAAAGGAAGTCAGTGTCCATGTTAAGCACCTTCTATCTTAAGAGTTAAGAGTCTATCTCTCAAGAGGAGATCTACCTGTTTGCAGGGAGATTTTCCTACAACAGAAATTGGCGACTTCGTTGGGGATCGAATCGAAACTTTCATTTTTGGTTTTCCTCACAAACCTTGTCTTTCCCTTTTTTCTTTTTAGACCTTGTTCACCCTATATGTTTGATTTCATATGTTGATTGAATCCTTATTCCATCACATACACTCTGAATGCCAAAGTTCAACTGAGATTTTGGAATTTTTGGACAATTTTATGGGTTTTAGGACACCAGCGCTCCCCTACCTTGTTATCAGAGCGCCAGCACTCTCTGAAGGTCTTAGACAAAGTGTTATAACGCTTTGGTTCCCCTTACACCATAGCGCCAGCCTTTCTTTGTAAAAAAACCTTTCCAGAATTGTATTTTCTGAGATCCAATCTATGTTTTCCCTTTGCTCAGCTTCTTTGTGCTTCAAGGCTTCTTCCTATTGGCCTTTGACACCCTTCCTTATGAGAAATAAGCACTTTGTTGTTCAGATTTTGTGACCTTCTTCCTTATTTTGAGTTTTTCTGCTGTTGATAACTTGGGATCAATCCACTGCTTTCTTCTCTCTTATCTGACTGAGTGGGAACTCTGGTGAAGGGCATCAGAAATCTGTGAATCATCTCATTTGGTTCTTCAAGGTCATTGTTCTTAAACATCTCTCTTTTGTGTGAATTGTTTGATTTTCTTTGTTATCTTTTGTTTTCTCTTTGCTTCTTGTTTCAATCATAGCAAGAGGGTGTGTTGTCTGTGCAAAATCTGCTTATGCTTGTCTGAATCTCCTTGATCTGAAAGGGTAGTTGGCAGGAGAAGTTTTGCATTGAATTAATCATCATTTGCATACAAACAACAAAGATACATCTTAGTGATTGGTTTGCATATTAGAAGGCATTTCTGAAATGTTTCAGCATTACATTGAATTCAATTGAGAACAAATTGATTGAGGACATTCCATATTAGTTTTTTATAGTGAAAACGACTCTTTCTCTTTCCCTTAAATAGGCGTTCATTGAAAAGAAACGATTGCTTATCATATTTTATGCATCTTTTTGGGAATTGAGTCATCATTCCATCAGTTTCACTTTCATACACCCTTTGAGTAAAGAACAGTTGTAAAACGAATGCTAATTTAAAATTATCTAGAACATTTTATTTTTTTTAGGATCTTCCACCAACAGTAGACTAGGGTTAGCACTTTGGATTAGGCTGTGAGTACAACTCTCCAAAGTTTTCAAAACAAACATTAGCATCCTGAGCTAGGGAGAGTCAAATCCAATTGTCGTATTGGTTTTCTGGGATCCCCCTCTCACACAGGGGTTACGCACGAGGTCGCATTCGGGAGAATTACGGAGATTATCCCTCTATGGTTCAACTGTTTGTAGTGGTCGAATCATATATTGGGGGTCACTTGAAGGTATACCCATGATTATGTGTGGGAGCCTCTCGGGTTGATTTCGGACTTGTTATCCTGCCCATACGTTTCAAATCGGACTGTCGACTATACCCGCCCAGGGACTCACTGCGAGTTGGTGTCTTTAGTTGCCCTAATCTTTAGGTACGTACACAAGGTGACGGTGAAGGGAAGTCTCATTGTACCTGGAATAGACATTGGTCAAACTCACTCGGGCTCCTTGAAGGGAAAATCCACAATTACTGTGTGGAATCTTGCACCAAGGTGAAAGTCCATTAAGAAGGTCACCATTGTGACTACTCCACCATATCCTAGCCCCTTCTCGACTTGATCACGCGACGTTGGATTTCATCACCAACTAGTACGATCATCGAGAGAAGTTTTGTTTGCTTGGTTGATTCCTAGATTTTATTACCGTATGTTGTTTCTTTTTGTTAGTTGGCCCTAGATTTTTAGTGTGTTATGTTATTCTCCACGATTGAGCCTGTAGACGATAAAGGTATTCGTCGATCATGTAGGATGCAAGGGCTACCTCCGTAAGGCTATCAACCCTTACCTCCTAACCCTCCAGAAGACAACTACCGTAGAGAGGTAGAAAATCAATCTGACACTGGAAGTATTATTGCTCCTCCGTCAGATAAATCAGAAGGCGCTTTGGTTAAGGTTGAAAATCCCACTACATCTGTGTCGGTAACCCCTCTCGAACCACTTTTGGTTCATTTAGACTCCCTTGGGAACATCGTAGACAAAGAGGTCCCACGATTACCGGAGAGGACTTTTACCGAAACATATATGGGATCCATAGAACCAATCTTTGGTGATGAGTATAGGACTCATGTTCGTCCTAGCACCGTAGTAGATACCAATCCCACACCTGCTCGTTCTGTATGGAGGACTTCATAGGGATGCGATCTCTATGAACATTTCGAATCCTTTCGCCAACCCTTTCATCCTCATGACCCTCCTAGTGAAACAAGACCATCTGGTCAAACCATGAATCACCTAGTCGATCAGGTTATTAACCCTACTGTTACACCAGCACAAGTCCATCCTAATGCTGGACTCATCATCTCTACTCATCTCCAAGGCACTTCAATCCCTACCCCCGTTTCTACAAGCTTTTACTCTACAGCTCCATATGTTCCACATGATCATGCTAGGACATCTTCTCACCCGACAATGCAGACCCCTTCTGGACAAACACAATCGGTTGGAGGGAAACCACCATCTAACGAACCTTTCCCTCCTAGAGGATTACCTTTCCATGGAGGTCCTACCCCTCCCAGGGGACATCCCCCTTTTCATGCTCCTCCTGGAGGGCACCCTCCATTTGCCAATCACACCCCGGTAATTAATCCACCGCTGGCAGGGGGGAAGCCTTCATTTGCTAGAAACCCTCCACCATCCTGGGGAGTATCTTTAGGAGGCACTTTTATTCAACCCCACATTGGGGGGCACTCATATAATAATCCACTAGGCAGAGTATCAAATCATGTTCCTTCCGGAACATCTTATGGACAACCTTATCTGGGTGGCATCCCAAACACCACCTGGAGTTCTCCAGGACCACAATCTTATCCTCCTCATGGGTCTAATGTGTATCCGCCTCCAAGATCTACTCCATACCATCCTCAAGGGGAAAATTTTTATCCTCCTCATGGGCAAGTAAATCACCCGGCCTATAATGCTCAAAACCCACCGGGTTACGCAAATTTTTTGAATCCATCATCGAATCCTTCTTATCCTGGCCAGCAACAACCGTATGTAGGAGGACCTACTAGTTACAACTATCCACCTAACACAGTTTATGGTCCTACTAGTGTTCCTATGATGCACCAATATCATCTACAAATTAACCGACAACTACCTTTCCTTGCAACCCTGGATCTCCCAGACTTGTCTCGGTTAACTAATGATCCTATCTTTCATTCACCGGTTTGGTCAGTTATTCCAACTAAACTTCCTTCTGATATTCCGAAATTTGATGGAAAATCTAGCGAAGATCTAAACAACCATGTGATGACATTCCATTTTTGGTGTTCATCAAACTCCCTCATGGATGATTCTGTACGTTTGCGTTTTTTCCAGCGAACACTTACAGGCTCGGCAATAAAGTGGTATATTGAACTACCACGTGATTCTTTTCATAATTTCAATTCCCTTGCCATGTCTTTCCTCACATACTTTCAACTACCTATTTGCTACGAGACAGGTACTGAACTCTTGACCTCCCTTCGTCAAACTGACTCTGTGCATATCTCTAACCATATTCATGAGTGGAGGTGACGACGAAGGATGATCAAGGAAATCATTCCTGACATATTATTGGCGGAATGGTTTACTAAATCACTTTTACCCACAATCGCTCGCGATGTCGCTATGGGTGGTGCGGTCACTGAGGAACAAGCCATCGCTCGGGCTCAGTACTTAGATTTGGTTTATTCACAATCTGGTACTTTGTATGATTTTCTTCCGAATGTTGCTCAAGATAATACCGATCCATCTAAGTCGTCATCCTCATCTCATGCGGATGGTGTTATCGGTTCTGTCAAAACTCAAACTATTTCCCAATCGACCACACTCTCCTCTACCTCCCCCCAAACTCAGATCTTTGAGGTGAATGCAGTTCAATCTGCCCCTTCACAGCAATCCGGAGGTAAGAAGAAGACAAAGAATAAATCAAAAAATAACAATGAACAACCAAAAAATCAAGCTCAAACACCTGCTACCAAACAACAAACACAACGGAAACTGAAATTCCCGTGTATCATTTGTGGTGACGATCACTACACTCGAGACTGTCCACTTCTCAATGAAGTGGCCAAAATTTTGCAAGGAAATTCACAACCCGCTGTGCTTACTCAGCCTTTTCAACAGCAGCAATCCATGGTTGCTCAAATCCCCTCTCCTGGGGGCAGTTCTAGCCATCCTAATGATGCGGCCTCGTTGAGTGCACATATTTATATGTTTAATGGGATTAATTTGACCACTCTCTCTAAGACATACGACACACCAGGTAACCCTGACAAAGGAAAAGACATTAATGGTACTGGTACTTTACCGGATCCATCATCATCCTCCGTTAGCATTCCATCGGTTAATCCTCCATCTGGACCACTTCAGATTGAGAAACCCATGTTCAACTCTATCTTATGCCCTCCTAAGAGCACTATACGTAAACCTACCTTTAATCCTAGTTCACGTGCCTCCCAAAACTACAACATTGTTGAAGATTTAGCTCAAGCACCATGTGCTATGTCTGCATTATAATTTCTACAGCACTGCCCTAGTCAATGTAGCACGCTCTTGGCCGCTATTGGCACTGTTGATCCTGAGTCATCCAACCACATCATGTTTAACCTAGACAATTATATGTCTCGGCTCTCCCACCAACTTTCTTTCCAAGTTGATGTTGTTGTTCACAATCAACAAATACACCGAACTATTCTAGATGAGGGAGCCTCAACTTGTGTCATGTCTTTGGCGTGTTGGAAAGGTTTAAAATCTCCTGCACTCAATAAATCCCCAATGATGTTACGTGCCTTTGATGGGCGAGGTTTTCATCCCCATGAGCTTTTACATTCCCTGCCCATCCAATTGGGTGGAAAAACTGTTACTGTTGATGTCGAGGTGGTCGATGCTCCCCTCGATTACAACTTGTTACTTGGAAGAAGTTGGTTTTATGCTATGACTGTCATTGCCTCATCGGTCTTTCGATGTGTACAATATCCTCATCAGGGAAAAATTGTCACTATTGATCAGTTGGATTTATGCACAATCGATGCTCGCGCTCCTGCTACCAACAATATTCCTTTCTTGGGAGACCACAAGATCACGTATGAAAGCGTTGGTGTTGGCTTACTAAAATATTCTAGCCTCATGGGTACCTTCCCTACACCACTTCCACGGACTACACATCATATTTCCACCGTCGATATGATTTCGACTGCGGCTTATCAATCTTTGGAATCATCTGACCCTTGGATTGTACCTCGTCCATTGGAATTCAATGCACTAGGTGACACCATGCCACTTAGTCAACCATCATACGTTTCTATCCAATCTTCTTCTCCCTCGTCGGATGACCAACATCTATTGGCAACTGACAATTCCTCGATGCAATCATGGTTGAGTTCCTTGTCATATGCGATCAAATACATTTCCCCAATTTTTCCTTCTGATGAATCTATTCCAGAAATTATTCGCCTTGACAAGTTACCTTGGGATAATAACCATCATTGATCCTCTTTTCTTCCCCCTCGTGAAGAAATTCAGGCAGATATACAGTCTATCTCCCCTCCTGATGTCGATTTTCTATCATCTCCCATGCCTTCGACTTCCGATGATTTGGATCCGGTAGTTGACATGGTGATTTCTTCAATAGGGCTCTTGGAGCCTGATCTCCTTACTCCTGTCGTAGCCCTCGACATGTGTTCCTTCCAGAGTGATTATCTCCCATCCAGTGAAGATCTCTTGGAAGCCATGACCGAGTTTTGTCCCTTAACATGGTGTCCTTCAAGATAATTATCCTCTTGGAAGCCATGATCAAGAATAATCTACGAGCATAGTTTTTCTCTCTGTAGCAAGCTCATTAAAAAATGAAACAGAGGTCTTGAGCATAGTTTTCCTCTCTGTAGCAAGCTCATTAAAAAATGAAACAACAATCTGGGGATTGAACCAGGAACCCTGAGCACAGTTCTTTTCCTGTGTCAAGCTCGTTAAAAAATGAAATAGTCACCTCTCTTGAACCTTCTTTTCATCCACCCTTCTCCTTTCTCTCATCTAGTAGAGAAATTGGTGACAACCCCAAAATCGGTGAATGAATTGAATCTTGGAGGGCATGTCTCCAGCCTTTGATGATCATTCTGGAGTTAAACCACTAGTTGTCGAGCTGGGGGCATACCGAGCTTAGTCTTTGTTCTTTCTTGTGCTCGTAAATACATGAGAATGCACACGGGTAGACTTTTATCTCTTTTTCGAACCTGTATGGATACACGAAAAAGGAACCCCCTGGAGTCTCCTTTAAGCTCTTTTCAGATTCTCTAAACATGAAAAGATTGTCGAGTGATCTTGCTTCCTTTCCCACTCGTTAAAAGGTTTGAAAGGGCGTCTTTTGAGTGATAATTTATCTCTTTTTCGGCCTTGCAAGACTAACATTACGAAAAAGGACAACATCGGAGTCATCTTTAAGTTTCTTTTCAGACTCTCTAAACATGAAAAGATTGTCGAGCAACCTTGTTCTCTTCACGCTCGTTAAAGTATTTGAAGAGAACGTTTGTTGAGCGATAGTTTATCTCTTTTTCGATCTCATCGAACTACTTTACGAAAAAGGAACTGAGAGAGTTCTCTTTTAAGTGTTTTTCCAGACTCTATAATCATGAAAAACCTTCAAGTTTTCTATCTTTGGACTCGTTAAACAAACATCGATAGGCCCATATGGGACCGAACCCTTACTTCTTCCAGTTCGTTAAACAAAAGAAGAGGAACTTACCAAAGGTGAGTTATATCAAGCATGTGTTACCCTCCTCGAGCTTGTTAAATTAAAAAGAGGTACTCGTCTATCTGGATGGGGGGGGAATTGAAGGAAGCAAGCCAAGCAGTTTTTGAGAACATTACCAGTAACTCTTAGAGTTTCCCTTGAATATGACACTTTGTCTTTGTGCACATATTAATCTGCTGAACCTCTGCACTGAACCAATCCTCTGATTTTTTCTTACTCCTTTGGGTCACTCGACGAAATTCATAGTATCCACTGCATCATCGTGTTTTGGTCCATGTCATGTTTATGATGTTGTGCCTCAGTGTTCAAGGGAAGTATCTGCCTCGAGAGTCAACCATCACAAACATCTTGTTTCAATACCCATGTCAGTCCATGTTCATTTGATCTACCAATTACATCTCTGTGTCTGTTTCGTGTCATTGATGGGGGATACATCAAGGCCCTCCTTCGACGAGTCTATTCCTGTCGACTTCAACACATTATCCAGGAACTAGACTTAGAAACCAATTAGTACTTTGGGACCTGCATGCCTCAATGGCAGGCCTCCTCACGTTCGACAGTGGGTTTACATCATTGACCTCTGATTAGATGATTCCACAGATGTTCGAATTCATCTCATCCATTCACATTCATTGGAATGTACTAGAGTACCTTGGGGATCATTGACATTAATGGTGATCTCCCTCGCGCTTGTTAACGGTTTACATCATTGACCAGTAATCAAGTGGTTTCTGCCATGTTCGACATCAGGACATCTATTCACATGGTTAGATTCGTACTACATCAGAATCGGTAAGAAGACCCTGGGTTGAGTCATCACTCTTATATGTACTTTGCCCAGGTTGTGAAGGAGTTTCTTTTGAACAATGACACATATACTGTTACATAGATCCACTTTGTATTGGTCGTGGCTATGTCTTGCCATCTCGTAGATCCACTGTGTATTCTTTGTGGCTACGATCAGTTCAGGTCATGAGAGTATAGATCCACAGTGTATATTCAGTGGCTATACCTTTTATCAATATAATTATGGATCCGCAGTGTATTTTATGGCGGCCATATCTTGCAAGTCTTTATCACCCAAGCATAGGTATGCCTGCCTTGGGTTTGAAACATGTCATAATATTTTTTGGATGTTTGTGTGCAGCTTCTATCAAGTTCTCTGCGTCTACACCCTTTCTTTAAAGATTTGAAAAGTGTTTCGACCATCATTCTCTCTTCTGACCTCGCACTTTAGGGGGCATTCTGTTACACATGAAATTTGCACACCTAGGTACTTCGCCCGAAGTGTCGTAAAGTGTCGTATAAGTGTCGCATACACCTTGACACCATGGAATAACCTATGTCACAATCCCTAGTCAATGTGAAGGAGGGATATATTACATGAAGGCAAAGAAATACTAAGTACACATGAATTATTATTAATATTCATGGAAAAGAAATTGATTAAGTGAGAGAATCAAATGCACATGAATTATTATTAATATTCATGAAAAAGAAAGTAATTAAGTGTGAGGATCCACCTCACATTTGGTTTCCTATTTTTTAGGGAAGGTGGAGGATCTCATGGATGGTTGAAATATTTCCTCCTTAAAATCCTTGAGAGATATTTCCTCCCCAAAATCCTTAAGAGATATTTTCTCCCTAAATATCTTAGAGATCCCTTTCTTAGTGGATCTGATGAGAGATTCTCTCCATGGTGGTTAAGTCTCTTAATCTTATATAATGAGGGATTTCCATGGAGGAGGGGGAATGGAGATTGAAGATTATACCAAACTTATAATCTCATAAGTGGTATGTTATTTGGAGCATCAGCATTCTGTGCGTGGACTATTTAAGCAAGGGTTTGGACAAGGGGAACTTGATGAAGCCGTTTCACTCATATCTATGGTTGTAATTTTTCTTCATTGTTGTTCTCATTAATATAATATGCTTGGCATGTTTCTTTCAAATCTGTGTTTGATCTCACATGAATTTGTCTCTAATAGATAGATCTATCTCGAGCTAATATCAATAGAGTAGGAAGCTGGTTGTATCTTTGTTTGTCTACAGGGTTTATCGAGGAGTTTACGATTGGAGCTCAACTCGGACTTTGCAGGGACAAACATCGGTAAAAAGGTACTTCTTTTCTCCCTCCTCCTCACACATTATTTTATCTAGATCTAAAAGGAATTCAGTGTCCATGTTAAGCACCTTCTGTCTTAAGAGTTAAGAGTCTAGCTCTCAAGAGGAGATCTACCTGTCCACAGGGAGATTTTCCTACAACAAAGATTTATGTTATCTGTTGCTGCTCCATTTGATTTTGAAGTAGAATAGATGGATGTGAAGACAGCATTCCTGCATGGGTATCTGGAAGAAGAAATCTTTATGAAACAACCAGAAGGTTATGCTATGAAAGGAAAGAAGGAGCTGGTATGCAAGCTGAAAAAGTCCATGTATGGTTTAAAACAATCACCAAGGATGTGGTATCAAAAATTTGATACTAATATGCTGGGACTTGGCTTCACAAGAAGCAAAGAGGATCACTGTGTGTATTCTAAATTAATTGGTGATCATTTGATTTATTTGGTCTTATATGTGGATGACATGTTGTTGATAAGAAACAACAAGGAGATTATCCAGGATGTGGAAACTCAGTTGTCTTCTAAATTCGACATGAAGGATCTTGGTGCTTCAAATTTCATTTTGGGCATGGAAATTAAAAGAGATCGAAAATGGAGGAAACTCTAGTTAAATCAGAGAAAATATGTCGAGACAATATTGCAGAGGTTTAATATGCAGGAATGTAAACCGGTCAAGGTTCCTATTCATGTTGGTGTAAAGTTATCTACGGATCAGTGTCCCAAGACACATGAAGAAGAGGAGGACATGTCTCATGTTCCATATGCGAGTGCAACTGGCAGTTTGATGTATGCAATGGTCTATACTAGACCGGACATTACACATGCAATGGGAGTTTTGAGCAAGTATATGTCAAAATCAAGGACGGAGCATTGGACAATAGTAAAAAGGGTTTTCAGGTTTTTGTGTGGCACTGCTAGCTATGGATTGTGCTATGAAGGAAGACCGGGATTGGACAGAGTGGTCGATATACATGGATTTGTGGATGCAGACTGAGCTGGAGATTTGGATCGTAGGAGATCTACAAGCGGGTATGTGTTTAACCTATTTGGAGGAGCAATAAGTTGGATGAGCAAAAGACAAGTTGTAGTGGCACTTTCAACTATAGAATATGAATACATGGAACCCACTCATGCAAGTAAGGAAGCAGTATGGTTACAAAGATTGTGTTCAGGTATTGGGTTGGTATAACAAGCTGTAAGGATAGAGTGTGACAGTCAGAGTGCAATTTTTCTGGCGAAGAACCCTGCTTATCATTCAAAGACAAAGTACATTGATGTTCGATATCAATTTTTGAGAGACATGATTGAAGAAAAGAAAGTATCACTGATGAAGGTGGACACTTTGAAGAATGTTGCAGACTCATTAACAAAATTTGTGAGCATTGAGAAGTTCTCTTGGTGTAGAGGATCCATGGGCATTGTTGCCCTAGATTTTTGACTACGTAACCCTGTAACCCCCTGTATGCAAAGAAAACAACATGACACCTGCCTCGGGAAACATGACACCTACCTCGAGAAACGTGTCATGTATTTAGGTGGTTTTTTGGAACATGGTTTTTGTCAATGGTTTTTCTATTTCCGATTAAGGAATTAGGGTTTTGGACTAATCCAAGTCATTGGGTTAGGCTTTTGGATGCCACTGGCTCCTATATGTATATTGTATTGTAAACAACGTAACACTTTGAATGAATATAGAATATGTTGGTTTTCCCGGTTTGGGTTTCCAGGGGAAATATCTCTGTGTAATGTTTGTATTTTCCATTGTATCTTTTCTATTATTTTCTAAATATCTGTTTGTAGTAGATATTGTACAAGGTTAGAATTTACATCTACCTTTGGGAGCCAAACTGAAACAGTGGAGTCACCATGTGCAAGTTGCAATATTCAAGTTATTGATTTATGATGCACCTTCAGAATCAGAATCTCTTTGTCGTTCTATCCTAGGGAAATGTCTTCAATTTGTTCCCCGACAACGACGCCATGAATGTTATCACTGATAGTCACCCTCATATTGCAAGAGGATAAGCCAAGTACCCATCAGAATTTTTGGTGGATGTTGGTTTTATGAGTGGAGGTAAAATGGAAAAAACTCAGTACATGAATGATTTTAATCACAAAAACTAGACAAGCAATGCACAGGAAAGTGAGGTCCTCATTAACTTCAGTCGGTGATTTGAGTTTAAGTGTGAGTAGAAGGAAGACTTAGTGAGAGAGGTGAAAAATAATGCTATGAGCATCCGGCCTTCAAGCAACTTGGTGAAAAAAACTCAAGCTCAAGAGCACTCTTGAACTCAAGTTTCAGACAATTAAATATGTCACAACAACATAATAATCAAACCTACATTATCATGCAAATACAAAAACTCGATTGGATCCTCCATGCCCGAGTGTTTCAGTACATTTTAAACAAAGAGATGAAAGACGTTGACTTCTATTAATGCGAAAGTATCAAATTTTATACATAACCAAAGAACAGTTCTAGCATCAAAATTACACAGTAGGGATCTCTGCTCGACCAGTTGACGACCTTAACAAAATATTGAACTGATCTATTTATACTTAGATTAGTCCAAAACTACCAGGGGTGTGATCTGGACATTCCATTCAAAGCCTTTCAGCTACACCTTCTTCTGTCAGACTATGTGTGTATCCTCCTGTCATACGCAAATTCAGCTCAGCATGGGCCTATAGGAAAACTCATCCACAATGGTACCTCGGGCTGACAAATCTGTCTCCACGGCCAGACCCTCCATACCTTCTATTTATGGATTTAGTCAAGGTTTCAACCACCACTCCTTTCTCATTAATTGATCATTCATCGAGACGAGGATGAGGCTTAATGCCTAGGGGGATGTCATGCACTACTTTTGGATTTGATGCTATATGAGCACGTGATTGCGGGGCCATCAAAGGAAGTTTGGATTCACACTGCTTTTGAGCCCGCAATCCACCACCTTCCACAACGTATCTCTTTCACTATACCATGGTTTCAATTGTGGGACCGCTCAAGAATTTTATCGTTCGAGCATGTTGTGTCCCCACAATGAAACGTGGTTGTTAATATGATCGTGATCTGAGATCTGGTCACACCTGCTAAATTTAGCGCCATCACTATAGTTTATTTGCCTGCCAACTTTAGGGTCATTCTAATCGTGCTTGGAGATGGCACTACTTTGGCATTGAACCAAAAGACTTCTCGGAGGATGATCTGACGTGGTGGTATGACATCACTATGTTTATGTGTCACGAAAAGGAAGGTGAAACGCGTCACTTGAAAACAAGCGGATGATACACCCAAAGGTGCCTAAAATGAGTGCCATGTGTCAGTGCTAGACAGATGTCACGTGTCTCTAACATATGTATGCCATGCATCAGAACTAAAACCTGCAGCAGAAACACTTCAGGAATTTGCAAACAAGGAAGAAGCGAAAATGTCGAAGCTCTGGAGTCTGGAGCAGATCTAAGCCGCTGGATCTGGGAGGACATGCCGCAGATATCCATGCACTCCGCAAGAATGTGCTCTGAAGGAAACCAAAAAAGAGAGGAGTCCAAACTCCTGAAACCCGAAATGGAAAAGCAAATCATGATCATCTGTTGGAGACATATGTGCGGCAGAGATACGCGTACTCGGGAGTGAGAGGATGGAGGAGCCATTGACCGAGAGTCATCTGGAGCGCCCAAGAGATATGAAGCTGAAACCCTGGTCATTGACGGCATAGACACGCGGTAGAGATTTGTTCACTCCGATCAAAGCACTTCGAAGAAAATCGAGAGGAGAAGTGCCAAATATGCCAAAACCCAAACTCTGAAGTAAATTGTGCCCGTCCACTAGGGAAGGACACGGGGCGCTTGATCTTCAATTTTGGGGCTTATGTCTGGCATTAAACTTCGCACAATTTTATAATTTCGAATGCATGAGGGTCGCTAATCTGAACTTCATAGGGGATCTCCGCCATTGAAAATTGAACCTGCCTATTTGCTTGATTCGAGTCCACAATGGACCTCTTTGAGTGTTGCACTTTGTGCCCATGGTTGTTTCCTGTGTAAACAAAGACTTGGACAACTTGTTGTGGGCTCGGGAAAACAGAATGACCAATAATTGAAAAAAAATGGTGATGAGTGTTCATCCTTCAAGAAAAACAGGAAATCTTCGGGCCGAGACTTATTCAAGTAAGACACCAAGGGAAACTAGATCGTTAAACAAAGAGGGGAAAAAATGAATGTACCAGTCAGAGGAAAAGATTTTAGGACCTGGTCTATGAAAGAGAGAGAGAGAGAGAGAGATGGGGATAGGATACAGACTTAGGTATTAACAACAAACACCTAAAACCCTTGAAAACTTCATGTGATAATAATTGGGGTCTAGAATCACCGTCTCAATGTACTCCTTGATATCATTGTATTATAGGACAAGACAATGACCATTGTGACCTTCCCAGAACAAAAACAAATATGCAACAACAAATCTATTGTAAAAACAATTTGTAGTTGCTTGTGTCTCAAGAAGATGACCCTTCTCTCTCTTCAAAGCCTCAGCTCTGATACCATGTTATTTTTTATGAATCTAATTTCAGATCTGAAAATTACTTCCAAGTGACGTCAAATAGTAAACCCTAGGGATGTTATCAATGAATAATTTTACAATAAAATTATGATAGAAAATTACAGCAACATAAATACAAAGATCAAAGAGAAATCATCCATGCAAATGAGACACAATTTTATGTTCTATAAACTTTTCCAAATTTAGAATTTATGAGGAAAAAAATATCCCTCTCAAAAAATGACCAAAATAGTAAATTTGAGGACAAAAAACTATTCCTCTTAGCAAAATACAAATCAACAAATTTTCTGGAAAAACCTCCTCACTTGCAAACCTGTTGATGTCACATGTACGGTTTGTTGATTCCATTCATACAAACTGTAGGTACTATTGATGTCAATTGTACAGACTATATGAACTACTGACGTTATTTGTTCAAACTTGTCACTTGCCCAAAAAACTTGCACGCACGGCCTAAATTCTCCCACATGTGTGGTTGTACGGATTTGTCACACATGTGATCTATATGGACATGTTCACATGCGCATCCTATACATTTTATTCACATGTGCAGTTGTACCTTATCCTCACATGTTTGGTATGTTCTTCTCTTCCTCTCACACTTGTGGCCCTCCTCCTTGGCTGAAAACAAAAGGCATAATTTCCAAGAACCCTAGGCCAAATTTACCAAAGTGCAGAATTTCCCTTATTGAAATTTACAAGCTCCTTAGCACAAGTGCTTACTCACTTATGCCAACTCCATAATGTCACAATATCTCCTATCCTTTTATAGGATTCCAAAGTGATTTTAGAATCCCTTAGCTTACTCTAAGGATCGCTTCACTAAACTCAACATTAAATTAGAATTGTTTATTCACACATGTGGGTGTGAAGCCCCAACACAAGCCCCCAAATCCCATCAACAAGCCCATGAAGCCCCAAGCTCCAACCCAATGGGTTTTTCACCAAAATTAAAGTGCAATGAGGTGCCAATGAAGATTCCCATGTGTCGGATTTTACACATCAAAATTACTCACTTCAATAGTGTCGCAAGTGTCGTCATTACAAGTGTCTAAAGTGTCGCATTTTGACCATAAGTGTCGCAAGTGTCACAAACATCATACTGTCATCTCACCTATGTCGTGTCTCTAACGACATCACAGGGACACTTAAGACACCTTCAAATACTGGTTTAAGAAGGAGAAATCATCTGATGAGGAGTACAAAGCTTTTGCCATGGAGAAAAATACTTAAAATGGATTTTGGAGGGCAGCACTCCCCTACCCACTGTCAGGGAGTGCCAGCGCTCCCTACCCTCCTTTGGGGGAGTTTTGTAGCACCTTGTACACCCTTCTGTGGGAGCGCTAGGATTTTCTGAAGGAATTTTGGGCAGTTCTCCCCTACCCACTGTCAGGGAGTGCCAGCACTCCCTAGCCTTCTTTGGGGGAGCATTGCAACGCTCTGTGCACCCTTTTGGGGGAGCACGGGCCTATTTGAGCAAATTTTGGGCTGTTGAGGAGAATCAGGGAAAATCCCCCTTATCTTGGAAATCAGTTGGATTCGAATCTGAGGTCAAGGCTACATATTAGGGAGGATCCACAACTAAAGGAGAAAGATCCTCAACCTATCCCAAGAATCTCTAAGGTGATTGGGTCTATCCAAGCTTATATAAGGAGGCCTTCTCATGGTGAAAAACATATGGAGTTTAGAGGCATCAAACTTATGATCTCATAAGGGAGATTTATCAGTGAAATCATATTCATTTTGATCATGGAAATTTTGAGCAAGGGTCTGGACAAAGAGAGCTTGGTGAAGTTGTTGCATCTACATCATGGTTGTAAGCACTTTGCTTCGTTTTCATTAATATATATATATGCTTGGCATGTTTCTTTCAAGGTTGTGTTTATTCTACATGAACTTGTCTCTATTAGATAGATCCAATTTCAAGCTAATCTTAGTAGAATAGGAAGCTTGTTTTGTCTTTGTTTGTTTTGCAGGACTTATCGAGAAGCTTGGGGATCAAAGCTCAACTCGGACTGTGTAAGGATGAACATCGTTAAAAAGGTACACCTTTCTTCCCCTTCTCTATACATTAGTTTATATAGGTTTAAAAGGATGTCAGTGGCCAACGTTAGCACCCTTTCTGTCTTGGTTATAGGGGTCTAGTATCTAAGAGAGAATCCACTTGCCCGTAGGGGGATTTCTCTGTAACACCCGACACTAAGGCCACTTGTAGGAATACCTCCCGAAGCTAAAAAAACATCAACACTCCCTCTTAGTGAGGGAGGTATTCTCACCCACTCGAGTATCACATGGAAATAGCTATGTCTCCCACAATGGAAGTGGCTCTACTTCCCACACTAGATCTGCTACCATAGTTTCTTTCTAATCCACTTGATTGGTTGCTCCCTCTGTCACCGAAGTCACGGAAGCAAGTCTTGTTGTATGGCTTAGTTCCTCCTTAGAAGACATGATGCTTCTAGAAGCCTCCTACTTCTGAGCTTCCCACCTAGATTCCTCAACCCATGAAACCCTCCTAACAATATTGGAAGAATCCTCTCTCCCACCTGATGGTAGACTTTCTTTAGACAATAGACTCTCCCTTTGATCCTGTTGACTCCCTATGAAGTTGGAATCAATCTAAGTTTGTTGACTCCCTCTGAAGTTGGGATCCCTCTAAGTCTGAACAATCTTTAGAGCTACCTTCTCCATGTTCATTGTCACAACTACTACTAGCCATAGCTCACTTAGGTTGGTGCTTCAGCCTATATAGTTTGGTCTCTCTAACTTTAAGAACCATTGTTGTGTCAGAGCTAGATCCTCTACGCATGAATAGCACATGTCCATCCCATAACAAGACAACATATCCCTTCTCTTCAATCATTGAGACTAAGAGCACACTCCTCCTGAGTTCTGGAACGCATAGCATATTTTTCACTCTTAGCAGATCTCTTGACTCCATCTAGAATCACATTGTTCCAAATCCCTGAATTGCGTGCCTGGTCCCCATACCAAGCTCCATGAACATATATGATTCGGTCTCTATGAAGCTCTCAAACAACTCTCATGCTCTTGTCATATCATGAGGATCCATTATCTACCAACCAGGTCCCAGTATTGAAAATTGTACCAGAAAGGGCAGAGACTAATAAGAACTCCCTCTAAAGCTTATCTATAACATCATCAATCTTTGTTTTTGATGCTTGCTACTTCCTTCCCCCTCTCTTCTTTTGTGGACACTGTGAAGCATAATGACCAAACTCATGATAAGAAAAACACTTGACCTTGCTAAGGTCTTCTTCCTCGGCTCTAGAGATGCCTCTCTCTCTAGAGAACCACCTTTTCTTCCCTTCTTGGTATGAGAAACCAGGGATTGGTTCTCATCATTGTTTCCTTTCCGCTTGTCATTCATGGACTCTAATTTAGCCTCCTCTTGTATGCAACCAGTCCATAGTCTGTCAAAATATGGAAAATTCTCTCATGCCCAAATCCCCTACAAAAATGGTTCCCAAGAACCGAGAAGACCATTCAATGTG
The DNA here is from genome assembly GCA_009831015.1 of Picea engelmannii. NCBI lineage: Eukaryota > Viridiplantae > Streptophyta > Pinopsida > Pinales > Pinaceae > Picea > Picea engelmannii. Next base: position 154,119 of record ML806070.1, read on the forward strand.
ACATTCACCAACTCAGCATCATTAACTAACTCACCAATGGTTGTAAGATGATCAAGAATTTGAGTGATCCTCATGAGGTAGGTTACAATTGTATCTGAACTGGACATCTCAACAACTCTGAGCTGGTGTCTCAAGATCAACTTACGACTTGCATTCTGGCTTTGGTACAAGCCTACAAAAGAATAATATATATCGTTGGTTTTCTTCTTCTTGGAGATATGAGGAACCAAGTGATGCTTCATTGATTATAACAACACCTGATTTACCTTCACTTCCTTCTTTCGATGCGATGCCAATTCCTGCGGATCATTCGGGTCTGGAATCACCATCTCAACGTACTCCTTGAGATCATAGTATTCTAGGAGAAGAAGAACCCTTGGCCTTCCAATCCCAGAAATTAGTTTCTCCTTACAACCTATCCTCAATCTTAAGAGTGCTCACCATTGTGACCTTCCCAGAACAAAAACAAAAATCTGCAACAACAAATCTATTGTACAACCAATCTATAGTTGCTTGTGTCTCAAGAATATGACCCTTCTCTCTCTTCAAATCCTTGACTATGAATACCATGTTAGTTTTTATGAATCTAATTTTAGATCTTAAAATTACTTCCAAGTGATGTCAAACAGTAAACCCTAGGGATCTTATTAATAAATAATTTTACAATGAAATTATGATAGAAAATTACAGTAGCGAAAATACAAAGATCAAAGAGAAATCATCCATGCAAATGAGACACAATTTTATACTCTATAAAATTTTCCAAATTTAGAATTTATGAGGGAAAAACCAACCCTCTCAAAAAATAACAAAAATAGTAAATTTGAGGACAAAAAACTAGTCCTCTCAGCAAAATACAAATCAACAATTTTTATGGAAAAACCTCCTCGCTTGTAAATTGGTTGACGTCACTTGTATGGTATTTTGATGTCAATCGTACAAACTGTAGGAATTGTTGACATAAGTTGTACAAATTGTATGAACTGTTGGCGTCATTTGTAAAGACCTGTCACCTGCCTAGAAAAATCACACATGCGGCATAAATTCTCCCACACGTGCGATTGTACGGATCTGTCACACGTGTGAACTATATGGACATGTTCACACATGCATCATGTAATTTTTATTCACACATGTAGTTGTACCTTCTTCTCATATGTGTGGAATTTTGTTCTCTTCCTCTCACATGTGTGGCCCTCCTCCTTGGTTGAAAACAAAAGGCGGATTTTCCAAGAACCCTAGGCCAAATTTGCCAAAGTGCAGAATTTCCTTTACTGAAATTTACAAGCTCCTTAGCACAAGTGCTTACTCACTTATGCCAACTCCATAATGTCACAATAATATGTGACAATCTCTCCTCTCCTTTTATAGGAGTCTAAAGTGAGTTTAGAATCCCTTAGTTTATTCTAAGAAGCCCTTCACTAAACTCAACATTAAATTAGAATTATTCATTCACACATGTGGGTGTGAAGCCCCAACACAATCCCTCGAATACCATCAACAAGCCCATGAAGCCCCAACACAAACCCCCAAATCCCATCAACAAGCCCATGAAGCCTCAATCTTCAATCCAAAGGGATTTTCACCAAAATGAAATTGTAATGAAGTGTCAACAAAGATTCACACATGCCCGACACCAAGGCCACTTGTGGGAATACCTGTTGAAGCTACAAAAACATCAACATTTGGGGAAGAAAATTGTGTCCCAAATGACAAGAACCCATTTACTTCTCTTGAAGGATCCCGCAAAGGAAGGATATTTGAAGGGCCTATATAGCTTTAAGAAGCTTGGTAGGAGCAGACAAAGTAGAAAAAAGATAAAGAGGCATTGATTGGAGAACATATTTGATTAGAGTAATCTTACTAGGGAGGGTTAGAAACCCGAAGGCCTATTTGTTAAGCTTGTATTCCAATCTAGAAAGAAAGTCTTCCAAAGAGGCATTCCTCAAGTTATTTTCAAGAAGAGGAGCCCCTAATTATTTAGAAGGAAGGGATCCTTTTTGGATACCCAAGATTCTTATGATATTGATTTGAACACTCAAGGGAGTATTCAAGAAGAAGATCATAGATTTATATGATTTATCATTGTGCCATAGGCTAGCATAAAGGTGTCCAAGATCATTTTTAAGTCCTAATCTTCCCAAAATGAAGGAGCTCCTAGCAACAAAGTGTCATCAACAAAATTGAAATGATAAAGGGGGTTGGAATTATAATTTAGCTTGATTCCTTTGATGAGGCCCCCTGGAAGAGTTGATTTAAGACTTTGTCCTACACCTTTGGCTACAAGAATAAAAAACAAAGGGAAAATAGGACCACCTTGTTGAATACCAAGCGAGGGGATAAAGGTATCTGAAGGAGAACCATTAACTAGAATTGAAAAAATGGCAGAAGAGATCAGATTTTTAACCCAAAGGATCCAATATTGACAAAACCCAAAGGCTGCCAATACTCGTTGACGGAAATTCCAACTTAACCAATCATAAGCTTTAGACATGTCTAACTTGATCATCATGCCTAGTTCTTTATTGACTTTCAGGGAATTGATGGTTTCATGAGCTACAATTATGCCATCTAGTATTTGTCTAGCTTCAACATATCCACCTTATTCATGTGAGATTATCTTCATCATGATGGGATTCAAACATTTATATATGATTTTGGTTATAATATTGTACATAATTTTTCACAAGGAGATAGTGTTGGAGATATTACACACTCACCTAGTCATTATTTTTCTCAAGTTTTCTAGTCGTTGAGGACACTATCCATAGATGAGAATATTCCCTACAAAATAGGGCACCTCCTATAAAATAGGGTTCATTTACTCTTTATTTTTGACTTAGTTCACTTCAGTTAGACTAGTGGAGGAAACTCATGCATGAAAACCTTGGTTTTATCACTAATAGTTGCATGTTCACCTCGGTTTTATCACTAGGAGGGACCATATCATGTGAATGCATGTGTTTCTCTCACCTCCACATGTGTGACTTAGTCAACTGATTATTGCAAGGAACAATTAACTTAAACTAGGTGGCAGATTACTCTGGTTTATGTCAGTGAGTGTCCATATATCTCAATATCACTACTATGGTGCATTTACTTAGCCATGTAGAGTATTTAATGCATTTATTACTCATTCTACCATTCAATTAATACAATTCAATTATTCTTTCTGTCATTCTTGCTTCTCTCTCTCTCTTTATTTCTTTTTCAATCTTTGTGTGAATTTATCTAGCTAGGTTCTCTATGCAGGTTTCACCAAAACTTCACATGGTATCAGAGCCCATAGGTTTCTAGCATCAAGGTGCGCATGCACTTATTTACAGGTTTAGAAGATAGATGCAATAAGAAAGAATGGAATTTATGCCAACAATTCTTCTCACACCACATAATTATTTCGAGTGGAAGCTAAAGATTCTACGCTAGCTCAGAGGTAGAGGCTTGTACTAATTAACAATGGATACAAAGGTTGAACCAACATAATAAATCAATAAATCCAAATATATCAACCACATGGATGAATCCAACAGGCTTATTTGCATGTCAATATCCCCTGAGATATTTTTTCATATTGAAGCTTGTACTACTCCAAACAAGATTTGGACCAAACTGGAAGGTCTCTTTGGAAAACAAGACAACATGAGATGCCACATGCTCAAGGTAGAGTTGAATTCATTGGGCATGAGAATCTTTGATAATATCTAAGAATTATTCACAAAGTTCAAATCCCTTCTTCTTCAGCTAAAGGGATCTGGTGTTGAAAAAATTACACAGGAAAAACATATGATCCTTGCCATTTTGTCAAAACTTGGTCTGGATTATGAATTTTTTGTCTCAACATTCCATGCAATGAGGTTCACATTGGGAGAACCCTGGACAATTCCATCACCAGATCTGTTCATTGGATCCCTAATGCATGAATAAGATAAGCTCATCCAGATCGAAGTAATCAAGAGCCCCAAGGAACATGCACTTGTTGTGCATCACAGTAACAACACACGTAATCCAAAGTCTAAACAAAAATGAAAGGGAAAGGTGCATTTTGAGAAAAGTAAGGAAGGAAATTGCAAACCCCTTGATGAATCATCGGGCTTTAAAGGTGGAAAGGGAAGAAAAAATGTGGTTACTGTAATTGAGACTACCATCTTGAATCATCATGCATGAAGAAGAAAATATACCTCATGGAACAAACACTTCAACAGAACAATCTAGGGGAATGCATTCCCAAGAATTCCAAGAAGATGTTAGGAGACCGAGCACCAGAAAAATGAGGTAATTTTCATGCTTTGGTTGTTATTCATTCTTCTCTTGATGCATCTATCTTGGATTCAGGAGCATCCCATCACATGGAAGCCACATAGGATGTATTATATTATTTAACTGCATGCACGGGTCCTCCCATCCTAATGGGTGATGATACTCTAGTGGAGGTCACTGGAGAAGGGAGAGTAGACCTCCAAAATGGAAGTTTTGAGAACGTCTTGCATGTTCTGAAACTCTCACTGAATCTACTCTCTATCTATAAGATAACACATTCAAGCACAAGAAAAAGGGTGGAATTCACACTGGATTCTGTGACCATATATGACATGCATGAAAAATCCAAGATTGTTATTGGTCAAGTAAATCACCAATCTCAGTTGTATACATTTTCTAATTTTATTGTTAATCTGATTCCACATTGCTACTCACTCTTGGCGATAATGATAGTAGACTCTGGAACAAGAGATTTGGTCATCTAAATTTCAAGTACATGCAACAACTCAAAAAATAGGGAATGATCAAAGGCTTTCCCGGCATACACTTTTCTGAAGGAGTTTCTCAAGCCTTATGCATTCTTGGAAAACATCCTTAAAAGAATTTTGAGAAAGGGAAGGCTTGGAGGGCCTCCTCTCCCTTGGAGCTTGTCCACAGTGATATCATGGGTCCTTTTCATCATCTGTTCCATCATCAAGGTGAGCTACGTGCTAACATTCATTGATGATTACTCATGACACACTTGGGTATATTTTCTCAGGAAGAAGTTTGAAGTTTTTGAGCATCTCAAAGACTTCAAAGTTCATGCAGAGACACAGTTCAGGAAGAAGATAAAATCCCTCCACATAGATAATGGAGAGCAGTATGTAAACATGGATGTACAACATCTCTGTGAGGAGGCAGGAAAACAACTACAACACATAGTTCCTTCAAATCTGCAACAAAATGGGGTAGCTGAGAGGAAGAATTGATCTCTCAAAGAGATGGACAGTTGCATGTTGCATGCAAAGTTCTTACCATCCAATTTTTGGGTTGAAGCACTTAACTATGATAACTACATATAAAATAGATCTCCTCACATATATTTTAAGGACAAGTCATCTTTAGAGGCTTGGAGTGGCATCAAACTGGAAGTCACCCACTTTTGATTCTTTGGATCACATGTATGGGCTCACATATCCTCTAAAAAGAGGAAGGAATTAGATCCTCAGAGAATACCATGCATCTTCATGGGATATCTTGAAGGTGTGAAGGGTTATAGGTTGATTGATCCCTCAATGGAAAAGCTCATCATTGAGTGCAGTGTTCAATTTGAGGAAATTTCCATGCATGCACCACAGGAGCCACATGCAAAGACTTATGTACTTCTACCTGTACCAGATATCCAGGATGATGAGTCCACCCATTCAAATCAGACTTCATATCTGAGTTCTGAATCAGATTCGAAATATCATGAACATATATATGATGAGCCACAACATATGCCCAAGTGGTCTCAGTCCACTCTACATGCGAAAGGTTATCTTGTGGGGTATCCAACAGATCCAAGGAGGATGAGATCCCATTTCGAGGAGCCTCCTCATGCAGTTACAACTACCTAACCAATGATTCTCACACATTGATATATGGTTCTAGATTCAAACTCGCATACCTATACAGAGGTTGCAAGGAATCCCTTCTGGGAAGCCGCTATGTAGGAGGAGTACAAATCTCTCCTCGCGAACCGCACTTGGGATTTGGTTCCACATCCTTCAAACATGAATATTTTTAGATGAAAATAAGTCTAATGGAACTGATAAGTAAAAACATAGACAAGTGATTAGGTACAAGGAAACACTAGTTGCCAAAGGATTTTAACAAATCCATGGGATTGACTCAAAACTCATCTCTAGTATGCCGACTCAAAAAGTCACTCTATGGCCTCAAGCAGGTTCCTAAAGAATGGTATGTGAAGAAGGATTCTTATTTACTTTATAAAAACTTTGTTAGATGTAAATCAAATCCTAATGTCTATATGTTGAGGAATTTTGACTCTCTTTTGATCATAGTTCTATATGTAGATGACCTCTTGATCACAGGTAGTTTTTCCTCAACAATTTTTGCGGTCAAAGACATTTTGCATGACATATTCTCTATGACAGAAATGGTTCCACTTCACTTTTTCCTTGGTCTCAAGATCAGTCAGAATGCTTTATGAATCAATTGTCTTAGACTAATTATTTCAGGGATCTCTTGGTAAGATTCCACATGACAAACTGCAAGTCTACAACCACACCCTTCTTGTCCAGGGTACATTTTGAGGATGGCAGGGATACATCATAGGTGGACACCACCTTGTATCGATAGCTTGTGGGGATCCTTTTGTATCTCACCCACACCCGAACAAATCTCTCACATGCAGTAGGGGCAGTTTCTAAGTGCATACAAGAGCTGCATCAGCTACACTAGAAGGTTTCCAAATACATCCTCAGATATGTTCAAGGTACCAGCGGTTATGGGATTCACTATGAAACAGGTTGTGCATTGAATCTCATGGGCTTCATAGATTTTGATTGAATTGGAGATAACATAGATTGAAATTCCACCTCTAGGTACGTGCTTAGTTTGGGTTCTTTTCCCATCTATTGGTCAAGTAAAAAATAGTCAATGATTGCTTTATCGTTAGCAAAGACCGAGTAAAAAGAAGCAATCAACATCACTATTCGGGAACTTTGGCTTCAGAACTTGCTCACTAAGCTCGGTATCTAATTCCATCGTCTGACTGTCATTTGGTGTGACAACAAGAGCATGCTCAAATTTTGCAGAGATCCAATACAGCGGCAACAAACAAAACACATAGAGATCCGTATGCATTACATTAGAGATATGGTTCATGATAGGATGCCCATTTCAAGGTGGTTGGGCATTTCAAGGGTATCCTACATCTGAACAGAATGTTGAAATCTTCACTAAGACTTTCACTGAGTAGAAGTTCCACATTCTGCATGACCGTCTTGGAGTGAAGGACACAATTTCTTAGAAATTGTCTTTCTTTCCTTCTTCATTTTTTATGCATTGTACTTTGAGGGGGGGGTCCCATGAGGTTTTCCCTCTTTCCTCATTTTTTAGGGTTCATTAATTAGATGCATTGTAAAATGGGTACCTAACATGGCCTTGTTGTCGAGACCCATTCTTCATTTACACACTAGTAGTGTTTAGGGGGGGGGTTGTTGGAGATATTACACACTCACCTAGTAATTATTTTTCCTAAGTTTTCTAGTCTAATACTAAGGGCACTATCCATAGATGAGAATATTCCATCCTGAGAATATTCCCTACAAAATAGGGTGCCTCCTATAAAATAGGGCACCTTCCCTCTTCAATTTTGACTCAGTTATACTAGTGGAGGAAACTCATGCATGGCAACCTTGGTTTTTTCACCAACAGTTGCATGTGCACCTTGGTTTTCTCACTATGAGGGTGCATATCACATGCATGTGGCCAGGAGGGCACATATCATGTGTAATAATGTGTTTCTCTCACCTCCACATGTGTGACTAGGTTAATTGATGATTGCATGGAACAATTAACTTAGACTAGGTGGCAAATTACTCTGGTTTTTGTCAGTGAGTGTCCAAATCTCTCTAGGTCGCTACTATGGCACATTTACTTAGCCATGTAGATTATTTCATGTATTTATTACTCATTCTACAATTCATTTAATACAATTTAATTATTATTTCCCTCATTCTTGCTTCTCTCTTTGTGTTTCTTTTGCAAGCTTTGTGTGAATTTCTCTAACTAAGTTCTTTGTGCAGGTTTCAATGAATCTTCAAAGATAGGTCTAAACTTATCTATAGTGTTCATGTTTTTATCCTTAGGAATGAGAGTGAGTAAAGTAGCATTGAAATATTTAAGAATGTTCTGGGATGCTCTAGAACTTTCCACAACCTCTCAAACATCTTTTCCTACCACCGACTGGTAGGATTGAAAAAAAAACTGTTGTGAATCCATCCAAGCCTGGGGGTTTTCTTGATGTCATTTCCTTCACTATTTGGGTGGCATCCTCAAAGTAGATAGGGTGAAAAATTATTAAATTTCGTTCTAGGGAAATAAGGAGGGGGGGGTAGAGCTAATGATATTTTGAGTGGCATCCTACTTGTCCACAACGGGCTTAGAAATATTCTAGTTGAAATGATTCTTGAGTTCTAATTCAATATAGTGATGCTTCTCCATATTTTCTCCATTTTGGAAATGAGATTTGAGATCTGATCATGGTTTATTCAATTAATCATTAACTTGTGGAAAACATTGAGTTTCTATCACCTTCTTTGAGCCATTTGATTCTCAATTTCTTCCACAAGGGGGTTTCTTCCTACCTAGATCATATGTTTAGTTCCTTGTTGAGGTGGATTTCTCGTTCTATGTATTCCTACATTATCTCTTCATGAACGATAGAGGCTTGTTGAAGTGGATTTGGTGGTCCACTTCATGAGAACATCATGAATACAAAACATAATTCCATATTTCCATAATAAATGATATTTTATTTTCTATTCATTTTACATATTTACTTGACATCATATGAAATACAATACATGTATATAAATACATGTGGGGCTCATCCATTCCTTTTCCAACTGGTTCTAGGCCTGAAAAATATTGTCGAACACTTATTTATTCCAAATCTTGATATTTTTCCTAATTTGGTTTAATGTCTACTAAAACTGGTACATTTTTGTACCATCTAGAAAAACTATTTGATGTCACTAAGCTGTTAGAATTGGCATGAAGTCTGGGTAATCAAGCCAAAACTTCTTAAACCTGAATGGTTTTGGTCTGGGTATGAAAGAGTTGTCCCAAGAAAGCCTAATTGGCTAGTGGTATGAGCCCAAGAAAGGTAAAATTTCATCTATAAGAGCCACTTTCCTTTGTATCAGAGTTTTAGAGACTAGAAAATGATCTATCCTTACCACCATTTGATGTGCACCTCCTCTTTTATTATTCCAAGTGTGGTAGCCATTGGTGGTTTGAATATCAACCAGTCTTAGTTTATCGACAATTTATTTGAAAACTAAGCCTTCATTATCCACCTTACTTGTAGATTTTAACCTTGTACAATATTTACTGCAAACATATTTTCAGTAAAAGAACAAAAAAGATACAATGGAAAATACAAACATTACACAGAGATTTCTCCCCTGGAAACCCAAACCAGGAAAACCAACATATTCTATATTCATTCATTGAATTACATTGTTTAAAATACAATATACATATAGGAGTCAGTGGCATCCAAAACCCTAACCCAATGACCTGGATTAGTGAACAACCCTAACTCCTTAACCGAAAATAGAAAACCATCGACAAAAAACCATGTGCCGAAAAACCACCTAAATATGTGACACCAAAAACCACCTAAATATGTACCGAAAAACCACCTAAATATGTGTCGAAAAACCATGTGCCCCCCCTCAAACCCCCCTGCGCGCCCGGCACAACGCAGACACTACTACTCATGCAAAGAATATTAAACATACCCAACATTCTCCCACTTGTTGTTTTCTTTGCATACAGGGGGTTACAAGGTTACATAGTCAAAAATCCAGGGCAGCAATGCCCATGGATCCTCTACACCAAGAGAACTTCTCAGTGCTCACATATTTTGTTAATGAATCTGCAACATTCTTCAAAGTGTCCACCTTCATCAACAATACTTTATTTTCTTCAACCATGTCTCTTACAAAGTGATATTGAATATCAATATGCTTTGTCTTTGAATGACAAGATGGGTTCTTCGCCAGAAAAATTGCACTCTAATTTTCATAATCTATCCTTACAGCTTGTTGTACCAACCCAATACCTGAACACAATCTTTGTAACCATACTGCTTCCTTACTTGCATGAGTGTCTACCATGTATTCAACTTCTGTAGTTGAAAGTGCCACTACAGCCTGTCCTTTGCTCATCCAACTTATTGCTCCTCCAAACAGGTTAAACACATACCCACTTGTAGATCTCCTATGATCCAGATATTCAGCCCAGTCTACATCCACAAATCCATGTATATCCACCACTCTATCCAATCCCGATCTTCCTTGGTAGCACAATCCATAGCTAGCAGTGCCACGCAAATACCTAAAAACCCTTTTTACTGATGTCCAATGCTCCTTCCCTAGTTTTGACATATACCTGCTCAAAAATCCCACTACATGTGTAATGTCTAGTATAGTACAGACCATTGCATACATCAAACTACCAATTGCACTCGTATATGGAACACGAGACATGTCCTCCTCTTCTTCATGTGTCTTGGGACACTGATCCGCATATAACTTTACACCAACAGGAATAGGAACCTTGATCGGTTTACATTCCTGCATATTAAACCTCTACAATATTGTCTCGACATATTTTCTCTGATATAACTAGAGTTTCCTCTTTTTACGATCTCTTTTAATTTCCATGCCCAAAATGAAATTTGAAGCACCAAGATCTTTCATGTCAAATTTAGAGGACAACTAAGTTTTCACATCCTAGATAATCTCCTTGTTGTTTCCTATCAGCAACATGTCATCCACATACAAGACCAAATAAATCAAATGATCACCAATTAATTTAAAATACACATAGTGATCCTCTTTGCTTCTTATGAAGCCAACTCCTAGCATATAAGTATCAAATTTTTTATACCACATCCTTGGTGATTGTTTTAAACCATACAGGGACTTTTTCAGCTTACATACCAACTCCTTCTTTCCCTTCACAGCATAACCTTCTGATTGCTTCATATAGATTTGTTCTTCCAGATCCCCATGTAGGAATTTTTCCTTCACATCCATCTGTTCTACTTCAAAATCAAATGCAGCAGCAACAGATAACAAAAATCTTATAGAGTTTAACTTGGAAACAGGAGAAAAAATCTCACCAAAATCAATTCCCTCAACCTGGGAATAATCCTTTTCTACTAACTGAGCTTTGTATTTCTCCACTTTTCCTTCTGCATTCAACTTCTTTTTAAATACCCATTTGCTGCCAATGGGATTTCTTCTAGTTGGCAACTCCACTAGATCCCAAGCCTCATTCTTATCCAAAGATGTCAATTCTTTGTCCATGGCCCTTTTCCAAAGATTTCCATCCTCTGAATCCACTGCCTCCTTGATAGTTCTAGGATCGTCATCATTAATAGACAAAGAAAAATTTGAACGAAAATCAGATGGAGTATACCTTTCCGGTAGCCTTCTTTCTTGAACCGATCTCCTCAATACTAGAGTATGAGGATCTTCTTCTTCTGATTCTTGTTCTTCTGTAGAGTCTGATTCATCATCATTTAAATCAAACTCTATTTTCTCTGGTTCTTCCTTACTTGGTAGGACTTCCTGTTTAACAACATCCTTCATTTATCTAAATACCACATCTCGATTATACACTACCTTCTTAGTTTCTGGGTTCCAAAGCTTATAACCTTTGAGACCATCTTTATATCCAATAAAGATACACTTTTCATCCTTCTTATCTAGTTTACGCATGTTTTCCTTTGGAACATGAACATATGCATCACGGCCAAACACCTTGAGATGTGTGAGAGAAGGTTCCTTACCAGTCCATACCTCTTTTGGATTCTTTTCATCCAACGTTGATGAGGTTGATCTATTGACCAAGTAACATGCAGTACCCATTGCCTCTGCCCAGAATTCTTTCCCTAACTCAGCACCACTGAGCATGCACCTTGCTTTTTCCATCAGCGTCCTATTCATCCTTTCTGCAACTCCATTTTTCTGAGGTGTATATGGAGTAGTCTTATGCCTTGCTATACCGCACTTCTTATATAATTCTTCAAATTCATTCCCATAGAACTCTCCGCCATTATCTGTCCTTGACACCTTAATTATTTTCTCTGTTTTATTCTCAAAAAGAGCCATAAACTCTTTACACCTGTCAAAGACTTCAGATTTCTTCCTGAGGAAATATATCTAAGTATTCCTCGAGAAGTCATCTATAAATGAGACAGAGTACACAGATTTCCCCAATGATGGGACCAACACATGTACAAAAACATCACTGTGAACTAGTTGTAAAATTCCTTCTGCCCTCGTTGCACCAGAGGGGAATCTTACCCGATTTTACTTCCCATATAGACAATGTTCACAGAAATCAAAATCCAGAGAGAAGTTATACATACCTTCAACCATACCTTAATCGTGTAGTAGTCGAAGACCCTTCTCTCTGATATGCCCCAGTCTTTAATGCCACAACATAACCTTTTCTCCAGATACTATAAGAGTTCTTTCTTCTTCAACTCCAATATCAGGAATAATGAAACTATTACACCCATCACTAATAGTGCTTCTTTGTAGCTTATACAGAGTTCCAAACCGAACTCCCTTCAATAACACCATTGCTCCTCGAACCATCCTGCAGGTTTCCTTTTCAAATATTGTTTTTACCCCTACATCATCCATTTTGCTTACAAAAATAAACTTTCTGGCAAAACCTGGGATGTGCAGAACACCAAGAAGTGTTCTAATCCTTCCATCTATGAGCCTCAACTTGACTTTTCCTCGTCTTATGATTTTGGTTGTCGGATCATCACCTAAGAAAACATTACCTCCATCATACCTTTCATATTCGCAGAACCACTCCATGTGGGGAGTCATATGAAACGATGCACCAGAGTCAACCAACCATGCCTCATGATCTGCATGTGTGCTTGAAGAAGCCAAGTACAAATCCCCTCCTTCTTCCTTGGAGGTCTTTTATTCTGTAGAAGGAGATTCTTCAGATCCCTTCTTTCTCTCAACTTTGGATCTACACTGCTTTTTGTAGTGCCCTTATTTTCCACATGTCCAACATACCTTTAAAAACTTTTCGGGAGATTTAGATCTACCCTTAGACTTAGATCTCCCACTTGAGAACTTAGATCTATTTCTTTCCTGGGAACGTCCTCTAGCAAATAATGTGTATGTGCTTTTTCCTTCCATATTCTTTCGTCGCATCTCCTCTGACAACAAAGATGATACCACTTCATCAAACTTCAAGGAAGTTGTATTACTACCTATGGCCACAACCAGACTATCCCACGAGTCTGGTAAAGAACATAGTAAAATGATACATTTATCTTCATCTGAAATTTTAATCTCAATAGATACTAACTGACTTACTACAATATTGAAGGCGTTCAAATGCTCTTCCACTGAGTCTCCATCTTTCATCCTCGGGTTATACAGCTTCTTTATAAGGAATATTTTATTCAACAGGGACTTAGACTGATACAACTTCCCCAACTTATCCCATAAATCCTTGGTCGTAGCTTCCTCTGACACATTCAGTAATACTAAATCTGAGAGACACAGTCGGATTGTGCTCTTTTCCTTTCGATCTAACTTTTTCCAGTCATCTGTTGAAGTTCCTGTAGGTATAGTACCTGAATCTACCGTGATCCACTGATCTCTGTCCACCAACAAATCTTCCATCTTGAGCTTCCACAACTCAAAAATTTTCCCATTAAACTTCTTGATCTCCATCTTTGAATTTCTTTCCATTTCTTTTCACCTGAAAAATCAATACCACAGATCTCCCACTGTAACACGACTTATCACAGTCCTGAGCCAAACCCTTGACCACAAAGGTGTCCCCCTGAAGCCAACAAATCTCTAATACCAAATGTAGATTTTAACCTTGTACAATATTTACTGCAAACATATTTTCAGTAAAAGAACAGAAAAGATACAATGGAAAATACAAACATTACACAGAGATTTTTCCCCTGGAAACCCAAACCAGGAAAACCAACATATTTTATATTCATTCATTGTGTTACATTGTTTACAATACAATATACATATAGGAGCCAACGGCATCCAAAACCCTAACCCAATGACCTAGATTAGTCAACAACCCTAATTCCTTAACCAGAAATAGAAAACCATCGGCAAAAACCATGTGCCGAAAAACCACCTAAATATGTGACACATTTCTCGAGGAAAAAAAAAAAAACTCTGGGGCACTACCCCCGAACCCCTGCGCAATGCAGACACTACTACTCATGCAAATAATATAACACATACCTAACATTACTATGACCTCCTTTATTCTCTAGGAGAGATGTTATCATGTTGAAATCACCTCCCATTATCCAAGCTAAGCCAATGTGGGCCCACTTGTAGCTATATTACTATCTAGGAAAGATATTTTGAGGGTGGGATTGGTAGGTCCATATGCATTAGTAATATAACCTCGATCCTGAGAGTCAATCATTCTATAAGTAACCATGAGTAGATTGGTTGAGTCAAGAAAGGTTCCATGGCTAATTGAGTTGGATCCCATAGTAAGGCTAGACCTTCCTCAAATACAACTACACTTATTATGAACAATTCACTACCTCTCTAGCATTTATGAGCTATGGAAGTCATAGAATTTAGTCGAGTTTTGTTTCTTATATCATGACAACTATGGGATTTTCCTGTGCTATTATTTTCTTAAGAAAGAACTACTTGCTTGGTGCATTGAGGCCTCTTACATTCCATGAGATGATCTTCATATTAAACGTTGGATTGAGATGAAAAATACTTCTATGAAATCCCAATGACTTGGCCAAATTATACTAACAATGCCCCAATTTCCTCCAATTTTTGTTTTGAATTTTTGTGGCATATTTTCTTCTCACCCACCAGATACTTTTTGTGATATTTAAGGGGATTGGTTTTTATTCCAAGTCCTCCTTGGGAATTGTGGCTTTGTGATACACTACTTGATTTCATATTTCCCTTGATCAACTCTTGTTCAAGCTGTCGAAGTTGAGGTATCGAGAGCTTGGATAAATGTTGCTCTCCATGTTGATCTATGAGTAATGGCATATCAATTTCCACTTGTTAAATATTTGTACCTTGCATTGAATGTTGTATTTCTTCTCCTGTCATCATATCTCATTCATTTCCCTTGTTTTCCTTTGCAATTTGTCTAGGATCTTGCATCCTTATTTTCTGATGCTTCTTGTCCTCTAAGTTAGGATAAATATCTCTTATCTTGTGTTGGCCATTCTTGGAGGATTCCCCTTCCTGTATTGGATTTTATTTTTCATTTTCTAGGACTTGAAAATTGTTTTATTAGCAGTTTTGGGTTGGGGAGTTGGTATGTTGGATTTTCTACCCGAATTTCTCTCACTGGGAACTTTGGCGAAACCATCATCATCATCTGTTTCCTTGGATTTATTTGTGCTTAGCCTAACATTTTGTGGACAATCTATGAAAAGGTGACCATGTTCATGGCATTTGCATCATCAGAAGAGGATGTGCTCATAATCCAATGTTTGTACCCAATCCACATCTTGAAAGTTGATGGTTATGGATTCCAGTAGAGCCCTAACCACAATCATTGACACGTATCCTATCATATGATGTGTATCTCCACGTTCTTGTAGCCTCTGAAATATTGACAAAAGATACTATCATATTGTCAATCCATTTAGGATTTCTTTTTCCTATAACTCTTTGGGGGGAGAATACATACAAATGAAAACATGAGCTTCAGTAAAATCCTCATTTTCTTGGATAAATTGCTTTGTCTAATAGTTTAGGTGCAACTCTGTAGAGTTGAAGAAGTAGGGACCTTCTTCAAAGATTCTCTCCTTATCCTGAATGCAAACAAAAATTGTTGTGAAAAAACCTTTAGATCACAACTTCAAATCCACTTGGCCCTTGGGCTTCCATCTATATTTGATCCAACTTACAAGGGTTTTTTCAGAAGGCCAAACAGTACACCCATAAATTTTCCAATCACAACATGATCTTTCATGTACTCATTGTAATTGCCAATGTTAGAAGAAATAACTTCATACCTTGGATTCTTTGTAGCTTTGGGTAAACAATCATTCTTCATTTTCTTATTCTTCTACTTGTTTGCTTCCTCCAAATCCATTGACTCTATCTCCCCAACAAGGTCCTTCACTGCCCAGCCCATTTCAACATAAGGGAGATCTGTTCGATCTTGACCAGTGACAACCTCTTTGAATGATTTGTCGGTTGGATCTAGCTTTGAACTTGACATAGTACAAAAAATGGAGACACATCCTGAGAACAACCTGAATAGTGGTTCTAAAACCTATTCTACCAAACCCTAGATGCTTGGATTCCTATCATCGCCTCCTTGATGTCGGGTTTGTGCATGTATGCTCTAGTATTGTTTTTCTAGTGTGATATGGTGCAATCAAACCAGGTTCAATCTGTGCAATCAATACCAGAGGTGATCTGGTGTGATTTGTTGCATTTTGATGCCTTTTGTTATCAAACTAAGATCTGGAGTGAATTTGTGCATCCTTGTGCTATCAGAACTAGTGTGATCTAGTTGCTTTAGATATGGTGAATTCTATCCTTGTAGTTGATTTGGTATCACACATCCTGTTTTGTTTCCTCTTCGTACATAGAATTCCCTTTACGCTGATCAATTCTAGAGTAACTTTCAATGAGCTGTGAATTTGGTGCATTCTGGTGCAATCCAACTAAGATTTGGTGCCATCTCTCCTTCACACTTGCCATCCATAAGATACTCTTATCTTGAATCTTTTGCATAATATATTATTTTTTCTTCCTTAACATATTTTCAATATTTCCTTTTATTTATTAAACCTTTACTATCTCTCTTTTTAACTTTTAATTGATATATTTTTGTTTGAGAATGAAGATTTTCACACTTCAACATATTAGTATAGGTTTTTTTGATAAGTTGTGCTAAATTTTTGAAACTTTCCAACATTTAAGTGAACATTCCACACATCACAAGGGGGAAAAAGATTTTAAAAATTATAAATGTTCCCAACCATAAGAGGCAAAAATTTTGAAAAATTATAAATATTCCTAAAGTTTTGAGTTTTTTCCCACAATAATAGGTGGAGTGTCCACTTGAAATATTGAAAAGTTTATATTTTTTCAAAACTTTTGCCACTAATGATAAGTGGAATATAAGCTCCAAAAAAAACATTTCAAAGATTTAACACAAATTATCCACAAAATCTACACTAATAATTTTTGTATATTTATTCTAACTCCATCTATATGAATATTTAATTATTATTATAATTATATCAACTCCACATTTATATTTATCTTGTATTCTCCCCTCCTAATTTAAGGAATATAGTTTATGAATATTTAATTATTATTATAATTATATCAACTCCACATTTATGTTTATGTTTTATTCTCCCAGGAATATAGTTTAATAGATATCTAACATTTATTATTATTATATTAACTTCTCTTTTTATTACCTCCTAAATTAAGCAATATAGATTAATAAGCAATATAGATTAATAGATAACATTTATTATTATCTTAACTTTTTTTTTTTATTATGATATTATTTCATCCCTTAATATAAAATTTTATTATTATTATATCATTAATCTATTTAATTATTATTTTGATAAAATCTAGGTTTTTTTAAATATTTTTTTGTTTGGTAGCGTGTCCATGACTTGTGGAACTAGTCTATGGTTGAGAAACCACGACCCAAAATGTTCTTAGCATGACTAGACTTTTTTGGTGTCTCCTCCTGATAGTCACAGATTTCGAACCTAAATAACCATGCAAAACCAAACCCATCAAAACTGATACTCTATCGAGATTAAACAATTCTCTAAAATATTTTATGTTGATCTTATTTTTTTATTAAATTAGATTTATACTTTATTATATTATACTTTGATAATCATTATTATACCATTTTATGTCATTAATTCATTTATTCATTATTTTTAAAACGTTGAAAATGAAATAATTTATAAATATTTATTTATATATTTTTAAAAGAATTTAAATGGCTAATTCTATCTCTTTTTTATTTATTCTCATTAGTGTTACTATTATCTATCATTTTTTATTTTATTTAGATCTCTTAATGATTAGTAGAGCGTCAACTCGAAATATTGGGTTTTGAAAATCCACAAAATTTTGAATCCAAAAATTCTCTACAATAAAACTTCAAAGATAAAAATGCATGGAGTATTAAAAATTGTGTATTTTTATCAATGACACACTTGCAATAACTAAAAATTCTTACAAACAAGTTAAATAACCACCACTACCATGTTAGTGTCACCTTCCTTTCCATCAGTAACAATTACATTTACACCTCTATCCTATTTTATTCTAACACAACCAAAGACTAATGAGAATAAGGTCTTCACTTAAAAAAGACCTAGCTAATTTAATGGGGGCACCTACTTCAATCACAACATTGGATCAAAGATATTGCCAACATTTTTTTTCCTCATCCGACATGTCCATCCCCTTATTCATTCAAGGTTGCCATTTCCAAATTAAAAAGATATGCTAGTTATTTTTCATGAGAATTTTTCTAAGCATGGGTTAGAAATCTCCTTGGGACCATGAAGTGACAATGATGCCCCTCTTGGAGCATTGGGTCTCCCCAGTGCACAATTTTTACATGGTTTCCCTTGGTACATAGTTGTCACTTCATTCGTGGTTCCACCTTGGTACATAGTTGTCACTTCATTCATTGTTTCAACATGCATATTGTTGTCATTGATCCTTTGGTGCATCGTCGTCCTTTCATTCATGATTCCAATAAGGGTATTGTTGTCACTTCAAGGTTCCAACCAACACATAGCTCACTTCAGGGTTTCAAGTAGACTTCCATCTAGTGCTAGCATTGGTTTCAACAAGGGCATCACTATTACTTCATGTTTCTAAGAGATTTCTATTTCACATGGCAATATGTTAACTTGACCTAACCATGCTTCCAACTAGTGCATCATTGTCACTTCATTTATGGTTCCAAAAGGGGATTGTTGTCACTTCAAGGTTCTAATTAATGGATTGTGGGCATATTTCTATCTAGTGCTTAATGAATGCAACATGACAATATGCTTAATTGTGCTTAACAAGTGGTTGACATAATATATGGATGGTTGAAACTTAGGTTTGCATTGTTAATAAACATTCATGATATCCATTATCCAAGTATTTTACATTGTTCCAACTTATCCAATTTTTCGTTTCAAGCTCTGAATTATGAGGGGTGGACAATTTTTGTTGGTAGTTGGATGTGGGTCATTAAAAAATACTATGGACATGGAATGATCAAGAGGTTGAGTTAATAAGTGGACAAACTCAACTCTTTTAGATTTTTTTAACTAGGGAAGTTTCATCTATAGTTAACTTATTAGAGGAAATTTGGTTCAAAAATGGGCCCCCAAACCATAATACCAATTACATGTCATACTATCTTAGCCAATTAAAATGCTTTAAAATTCAAAGGAAGTGTTTCTTGAAGAAAAATTTTTATTACATAATTTGGAGATAGGTGTAATTTTTTAATAATATGATTTGTCTACCCTAAAGCTGAGAGTGAAATTAATATGCTAACAAATTTTTCAATAGTTTTAATAAATGAGAGATAGTGTATTGAGGTGATATTAATGCATTGACACTTTTCATTTCTATCATTGTGAAAATTAATATGCTAACACATTTTTCAATAGTTTTAATAAATGAGAGATAGTGTATTGAAGTGATATTAATGCATTGACATTTTTCATTTCTATCATTATGAAAGTGATATAATCTTTAGGAGTATTTTTTAATAAGCACTATATACATGATTTTCCAAAATTTTATCAATTTTTCTTATAATTTTTTTTTTAAATCTCATCAATTTTTTTTATAATTTTTTTTTTTTAATCTTATCAATTTTTCTTATTATATTTTTGTAATACATCTATGTCTAATACCAAACAAAATTATGGAATGAGACATATCGCACAAATATATTAAATATATACAAAACTTGAAAAAAATCTATGCAATATATAACAGTATATATACCCAGTGGATTTGAGAAAAATAACGCTGCAGGTTTCCTTCGTTCCTTATTTGCTTGTGTGCGCAGATTGTATTGTTTCCCTGCAATTAATTGGAGTCAGGAAGTCTAAGCTCCTCTTTGCCATAGATTCTTCGCTTCTGGGCTGGTTGAGCAGCCACAGATCTTTTGGTTAAACTTTTTTATGTGCAGAGTCCATAGTTCATATGGATTCATCGCCAAGGAAGCGGAAAGGAGGAGCGGCAGTAGAACAGACAGCTCGTCTATGTAATGATGGCGCCTATTCCACGTCATTGGCCTCGCACCTCTCTTTCCAACAGCAGAGGAAGGGGGCGAAGGAAAATATGAGGGATGGAGAATCGGGTTCCTTACATTTGCATACTACGGCAGCTTCCATTGCTCCTCCTCCAAGAAGGGGTTGTTTACCTAATTCACCGGAAAGAGGATTCAAGAGGAAGGTTGGCTGTATTCATGCTTCTACCCGGACTGGCAGGAAGCGAAAGATTGAAAAAGATTATGATCTTGGCCTCGAATTGGGACGAGGCAAATTTGGTCTGGTGAGAATATGCAAGAACAAAGCTACCGGGGAAGAGCTGGCCTGCAAGACTCTGCCCAAAAAGACTGAAGAAAATGTCTATAAGGAAATTGAGATTATGCAGCATCTTTCAGGCCATCCTAGTGTCGTCACACTGAAAGCCGTGTATGAAGATGCAGAATCTTTGCATCTTGTGATGGAGTTCTGATCTGGTGGACACCTGATCGACCAAATGTCTAGGGTTGGATGCTACTCTGAGCATCAGGCAGCAAACTTGATCAAAGACTTAATAGTGGTCATTAAATACTGTCATAAGTTGGGCGTTGTCCATCGGGATATAAAACCTGAGAATGTTCTCCGAACAAGTTCAGGACAACTGAAGCTAGCAGATTTTGGCTTGTCCGTGCGGGTTGCAAAAGGTATTTATTTCTGAACTGCATTGTAATCAACTTTGATTCTTCTCACTAAACATCTACAGAAGGGAATTATGATCATTATTAAATAATTCAGTCGTTTTCTTTATGTATTTGACCAACAGTGCTTTTTCTGCATTCAAACAGGTCAAACCTTTTCTGGTGTGGTAGGAAGCCCTTCATATATTGCCCCTGAAGTTTTGGCAGGGACATATTCAGAAAAGGTTGATGTCTGGGGGGCTGGTGTCCTCCTATATGCTCTCTTGATGGGCATATT
>ML806070.1:175866-186997 GCA_009831015.1 Picea engelmannii
TATCATTCTCTGTACAGCATTTGAATGGTTTGTTTGGCTATCTATACATATCTTTCCCTTAATGATGTGGGAAAGCAGTTGGAAAAATGCAAGATATCATAATTGCATTTTGTATATTACTATCTGGGCATATTGTTCCCCAATAAAGTTGGAAGAATGCAAAATATTAGAATTGCATTTTGTGTTTTACTTGAAATAATTATGCTTTATAGCTCTTTTGTATCTTCTTTCAATAATTATGCTTTATAGCTCTTTTGTATCTTCTTTCAAGGCCTTCTTTGAGTTAGATGTTGTTACACCATGGTTGTGCGTCTGGTATCTTTCCCTGTTGGAGCTTACAAGGATTTTACCAGATGTTGGAGGAAAGTGAATTGGTTGGGATGATATAACACAATCCAAGTCTTCATGGGACATTTGAGAATGACATTGATATATTTTCTCTAAGATTTGGCATTTCTGTGTTGTGTTGTGTTGTATTGCATTGGCAAATGTTTGCAAGCAATTTAATATCAATGTTTAGTAGTGACTCAATGAGTTGATAAAACTTGTATCCTTCCAGAAGTTAGTCTTCGGTGGTTCTTGTATGTGATTTCTGATGAGGTTGCTTGGTGGGCGTGATCTCTGTTTTTAGGATGTTGGTCAATTTGTTGAGAAGTGAACCAATAAAAAATCCCTTATGACATGCATCAAACATCTCATAGAAATATTCCATTAAATTTCAAAATTGCTTAGCCTTGATGAATTGGTCATGTAACACAGTTAAATGGAATTGTTATTGAGTTGTGGCACATACCATTTTTTGTGACTAATTGTAACTCAAGATTTACTTTTATAAGAATGCAGCTCAACCTTCCCATTTTCCACAAGAAAAGGTCAACCCTCCCTTTTCCGGCCACATACATGAAAGTGCCTTCTCTTCGGTACACAGATAAAGGAATAAACTACCATTTGGTATGGCAGGAACATGATAACCTTCCCTTCTCTTGCAGGGTACCTACCCACTTTGCAAAAGGGCCTTTTCTTAACTTGCCATGTTGGAATGATAATCCATGGGGTTGTCCCTTCCCAACAAATTATGTAATTGGTTTTTGAATTTGTGTACTAATGGTATTTGTATGGGCCTGCATGTTTTCTATAGTTAGACTATCCACTAGGGGTGACGTTCTTCAACTGGGCATAACGTTCTACCATGCTGAAGAGGTTTCCGATGGATGTCCTCATCACTTAAAAATATAACCTTAAGTATTGTGTTGTTGGCAAGAAAGTGTAACTGTTGATGTAGAACATATCACTTCCTTCACTTCTTTGCTGTTGAAATACATAAATACTATTGGGTTTGTAGGATAGAAATAAAGCTGCTCGTTAGTAGTTGTTGTAGTAGATAAGATAAGATAATCAGAACGACTATTTCTTGATGAGTTTTGGTGGCTGGCAAACATCTCTATAGACATTGAGGGTTTCAAAATCCTTTGGCCATTGTAGTTTTGCGGCCCTTTTGGATGCATTCACTGGATGTGAAATTCAGGATTAGCAATGGTAATTTCCAGAAAGCATAACAATCTTGGAGAGACGGTCCACGAGCTGGATGAATATATTCTCAAGGCCCCTGAAGGAGGTAAAGAGGTTTCAAAGTTTCTAGATGCAAGCAAGGCGTATTTGGAGCATAATTTTGGCAAGTAAGATATCTATCACTCTAAATTCTCTAAATTCGGCTTCACTATATGTAGCATACTCTGTAATTCTCCTTTCGATTGAGTTTTGGTCATCCCTGGACATTAATATAATTTCTTTCTATCCTAATTCCCTTGCTCTCTATAGTGTGAAGTAGTTTGGATAAATTTCCATATGAGATTCAAAGTTTTCAGGCTCCCTTCCTTCCAAACGAGAAGTTTGGTGACTTTGGTCTCAACTTCTATTGAAAGCAAACTTTCATGTCCCTCCTTTTATTTAACTTATGACAGATCCACTTGAACCGTAGAAAAGCCTCAGAAATATGACATTTTCTCTGCTTTTCATACCATCTTAACTTCTTTAAGGACAAGAGCTGTTGTCTACAGTTACAACCCAAATCTTGGTCCGCATTTTTCTGTGAACCCAAATATGAGATCACTTTGAAATTTCCATGATGCATGCATCTATATGTGTATTTCTTGTGATTTTTTCTGACTTCGAATCTAGATTATGCTTGTTTTCTTTGAGCTAAAGAACTGCTATAGAATATTCTTGTTTTCAAATCTAGAATATGCCTGTTTTATATGAACCAAAGAGATGGAAGGAAGGGAGTTTTGAAAGTTTTACATGGGCAAACTACTAAACTCAAATATTGCAATTTGCAAGGCATAGTTAGGATGCAGAGTCGGGCTCTATCAAATTCATGGTTGTGCACTCATTATCATGGGAAAATTGTAAAGGTGCCGGGCTGGTTGTGCTTTGATATCGGTTGTATAGATTACCTCTTATCATATGCAGCATCTGAAACCAGATTAGACGCTATATTCTTCTCCTTTTTTCTTACTGTATCAGTTGATAGCTTGATTTGAACTGATTTTGAGTTGGTGAAGCTCAGAGCACAAATTCTGCGTCTGTACAGCACACAAGATTGAAAGAGATTATGGGATGTGTTGATGGGATTCCCTGGATAAATCTTTTAAATGGCATTGCTTGCTATTCATTATTTTATTGGCCAATGAAGGCAAAATCTTAAACGGAAAATGTATGCTGATGTCACGGGTGCAAGTTCATCATTCAGGTATAGTGGGGAAAAAACTTGAAAGGAAAAGGTATGCTAATGTCACATGTGCAAGCCCATCTTTCAGGTATATAGTGCATAAGTTGTCAACGGAATCACCCTATTTAATGGCTTGTATATCTCAATGTATAGTGGCCAGGGGCATAAATCCACACCCCTGAAGAGAATTTGAATTACACAGACTGTACCACCTGGGAAAATCAGTTTTGATGACTACCCTATTTAATGGCTTGTATATCTCAATGTATAGTGGCCAGTGGCATAAATCCACACCCCTGAAGAGCATTTGAATTACACAGACTGTACCACCTGGGATAAAATATTGATCAGTTTTGATGACTTTGGCCTCTGAAGCAACTTTATAAACTTATGACGTTGATCCAATGAATTGTTACAATTACAATGAAATCGCCCCTATAAGAACAATCAAATCGTCCCTATAAGAACAAAGGTGTTCTTCAATCTAAATTTGATTTCCATTTTGGGTTGGGAAGCTCAGGGCTGGAACTACAATCCCTTGTTAAAAAATTTCACGGTTACATTGGAAGAGTCCCCAAAAGGTACTAATGTTACACAACCGAGGGACCATGGAACTACAATCCCTTGCTAAAATTTGATCACGATTACATTGGAAGAGTCCCCAAAATGTACTAATGTTACACACCTGAGGAAACATAATAGCATGCATTGTTTAGGAGACACATTTTTTTTAATATGTGTAAATATTTTTTATTGAAGTAGATTTAAACTTTCTCCATATTATTTTTTTTAAATATCCATAAATATTTTTAGAGTGTGAATTTAACCTGGGCACTTATATTTAAATCTTACACATTTCGTACCCAAGGATAAAGACTTTACCAACTATTTATAAAACAGTCTTCATTCCATTATCCAAGTGAAACTCTTACAGTCGCCCTATCAACTTATTTTCAAGTTCTGTAGGGAAGACTTTGTTATCCATTTTAAGATTTCACGTCTTAATTTCTATATCAACTTAGTGCTGATGAAATAATGGAATTTTATTATCTTCTATGAAAGAAAGGAAGACTTGAGTAAATTATAGGAGAAAAACCATTTTTTCCTAAATCATAAAAAAGCTACTTATTCTCTATAAATTTTAAAATTATTTACATTTCTAAATATCAAGGTTATAAATATATTTACATTTCCAAATGTTAAGGCTATGCAGGTGGGGAAAACCCTTGCAAAGAGCCTTGAGGCATTGCCATGCTCACAAAAGGACATCCTAAATTTTTGTTTATGGAATGATTATTCTCCAAAATTACAAAGAAATGTAGTTGGGACGGACATGTACCTCAAAGTCATGAAGAATGGACGAGACATTAAAGTAAATATATAGTTGGAATTCAGAATTAAAATGAGTTAATATATAATTGGAATTCAAAATTAAAATGAGTTTCACAGTGATCCAACAAAAACTATGAAATTGAGAGTGGGTTCATAGCAATATACATCACTTTGTCTAATTTAATCACAATTTGTGTGAAATCCTAACTATAAAAAGATTAATTGGATAATACTAATTCTGATCTAAAAAGTTTCTCATTTTAAAATAGTCTTCTTATTATTATAATAAATAATCAAGTTAAATCATTTAATTAATAAAATAATGAGTGTTAAATAAACAAAGCTATGAATTAAATAAATACATAAAAAATATGACAATAAAATTAATTTAAATAAATAGATAAATAAGATGAACAATAATGATGAACTCTCGGAATGAAACAAAATAACAATGCAAGAGCCTTTGTATAGTCCTTTCTTTTGTTGTGCATGGAGATTGCAAGAAGCTAACATGGACATTTATTTAATACTAAGAATCACCATGTCCTCCCCCTTGCTGCCCAATAATGATCTCTGACTTATTGCAATACGCTAGTGCTTGTACATTGTACGACCTTTGAACCATTGAACCACTATTGGGCATCAATGGCGAAAACACGCTTAGCATGAATGTTTGTACGCAGGTCACAATCACGAAATATGTCCACCTTGTCAATGGCGTTACTTGTCTATAAACTACATTGTCAATGCAAATGATTAAATTTGTTGATGCTTTGAGTTTCCAATGCTTTCAATGCCATGTTTTGCTCATTTCCTAGAATATAGTTCTTCCATTGTTGACATGCCTAGACAATGTAGTGATTCTTGTTAGCATAGTTGTGGTATTTGTGAACCATGCCTGACAACATCTCGCTATGACAAGGAAGGATATGTCCATGTTCCCTAAGGATTGCACCGATTGCATAATTTCAGGCATTTGTCTTGATTTTGAACAGTTGTTGTAGTTCCAGAAGAAAACGGACCATTGTAGAACAAATTCATTGGTTCAATGCCTCGTGATTTTTGTTGTGTCTCAGTGCAAACATACTTGGACTTTTTTCCTCCCTTTCTCACTTGGTCCAAGGCCCAAGCAAAGTGAGAGAATACTTGAACTTGTGATAGAAGTTGAAAAGGTCCAAGAAGTTCTGCAACTCTGCAAGTATCTTCAGGATCGACTAGTGGCATATGTATTGGATTTGGATTGGGTCCACATCCACTCCTTGCCCAACCATATTGTGTCATAGATATTGGATTTGTTGCATATAAACACTTTTGTAGATTTTATGTAACTCATGTTGTCACATAGCACTCATAACTTGCCATAGCACTCATATGTAGGAAAGGAGTGCCAAGGTTTTGTATTTAAAGATTTGGACAGTAAGGTGACCCTTAAGAATTAAAACGACAGAGTAGAAATGGCCTAACAAAAGTGCCATCAAGTGTCATATACAAACCTAAATGAGCATTGGGGTTTGAAATGAAAGTTCTTTAAGGCTAAGTGTTAGCGTCATAAGTCACTCCTGGATTGCGATAGGAGCAGAGCCCAACGCCCATCAGTTTTATGTCACGATAAGTTTAATGGACGATCAAATGGTTATAGACCCAGGACGGAATCACTCTAGCTCAGGGACCAGGTCTGGTATATAAATAACAAAGGAGGTCTTGATCTAACTTCAGTCAGTGGGTTGATTGTAAAATGGGCAGGTGGAAGACTTGGTGAGAGGAGTGAGCAAAACTACCTCGGGCAACAGGCCTTTCAACAGTTTGCAGAAGAAAAACTCTAAATGCAAGATCCTCTTGGTTCAGAGTTTTGGGTAACTGAAGGGGTGACTTGACTGGATCCTCCAATTCCAAGTCATTTAGCGTTGAGAAGATCACAAGACCGATTAGAGACAACACAAATGTTACAGTGATCCAACATACATCATCCTATAACAGCTACAACTCGACTGGATCCTCCAATTCCGAGCTGTTCTAATATAGTATGAACAAAGACATGGAAAGAAGTTGACATTCATAAGGCAAGAAGTCTCAGATGTTAATACATAACCAGAATAATCAGTGCTTCGCTAAAGCTTTTACAATCGGGAGCCTTGCTCAACCATTGATCCTTTGAAAAATATCAAAACTAAGTATATATACTCCTAAACATTTGCCCAACAGAGGCCTCCTAGACTTTCGGGATGAGGCGTCTCTTCAATCAAATCTGGCCTGCACTCCTCTGTCATACGCCACCTTAATTCTGCATGGCTCATGCCAGGGGGTAGCTGAGCCCTTAAATGTTGAATTAGCGTGCGAAGACTTCCCTGGGGAGTCGAGGACTCGGCATGGCTTCTGTGGGAAAAAACTAGTACAGAGGACCACCTCGGGCGGACTTCCTGCCGGGACCTCCATACCTTGCAATTAATGAGTGAGGCGAGGTTTCAACCACCCCCTCTCTTCTTCATTCATTCCAAGCAGGTATCAGGATTGAGATCAAGTTGAACCGACATCTGGAGAACATGTTGCCCCCCTTTCTGAAACTCAAGTTGGCACTTTTGTCCCCCTTTGTATAGCCTTTTCTACTCCCTCAAGTGACCACAGGCTATGACCCTACGCTTATCCGCAAAGGAGCTTTCGACGCTTCGGGGTTCGGGGCTTCGAGATATGAAGCCCTTACCCTTAGAACTCCCGAATGCCAACATGCTTATGTGATTAGATCTTGCGCCGCACGTCCCTGGATCGGACGACTGAAATAATGTTGGCATTTTGGGACCCGTCTCATCACATGGTGCACGCTAGCGCCTTTTTCCTAGGCCTGTTCCTTTGTGACTGGGCGCTATGACCGTGGGCCCGACTCTGGGCACTTTTGGCGTTTCAGGGTTCGGGGTTTCGAGATGTGAAATGACGAAGAGCGTTTACCCCTCAAACTCTCGAATGCCGACATGACATGATCGCGCACCACGCGTCCTTTTGGATGGACGACTAAGATTACGTCTTCGGCATTGACACTATGAAAATCCTGAAGGGCCCCACCCATGGCTCATATCATGCGCCGCATGTCCTCCTGATCAATGGTCCTGATCCTTTCAGGATTTCTTGCACCGGGAGTTCATGATGCGCTTCTTCCTCGAAATCTCAATCGACTAAACTGCGAAAGCACGGATGTGCGCCGCATGTCCTTCAGATGAACGGCTGAGATAGCATTTGTTATTTAAAAGGGGGTTGCCTTCATTCCCAGGCTCGCTTGACATGACCGTGGGCTCAGCTCCAAAGGTGCCTTTGGCATTTCGTCGATCGGCAATTTCAGCTGCAGTGAATGGGAGGTCCCTTGTCTCCCAAAACGCGGATCCCCGAAATGCCGACTGGCTACCACCTGTCCCAACTGGATCAGACGACCTAGATTTGTCTTGAAATATGGGTGCTATCTCTTGCGCTAAATCTCGGGCAACTTGGTAGACCTGAAAACCCGATGACCATCGATCTGCTCTATTGATGGATCTCGGCCGCTGACGACATAACTTCGCCTGCTCGCTTGATTTGTAGCTTGAAATGAGATTTTTTCGTGTTGCGCTTGGGCGCTTCTCGTGCAACCTGCAAACCCAGATACTCTTGTGCCCAAGACAATAATGGTTGTTAACACTAAGGATTAGAATTTAATTTAAAAAATATTTAATAATTTTTTTTTCCTTTTAAAGACTTCATTACATGTAACCCATAGGCACAATACTATGGGCTACCAAAAACATGTGACACAAAAACCATGGGCCACCAATACCATGGCCCCCAAAACCACTAGTTTACTTAAAACCATGGGTCACCAATACCATGGGCCCAAAAACCACTTGTTTACTTAAAATAGATTTGACTCTTTTATTGGTGATTTTTAAAAATATATAATATTTATTTTACAATTTTTTTTAATACTATATAATTTTGAGTATGTGTAATTTTATATATTATTTTGTAATAATATTTAATGTATTTTTTTGAAGTCTACATCTTGAAAAAATAATCCAATAACCTTTAAGATGGTATTATTTTACAATTTTTTTTCATACTATATAATTTTGAATATGTGTAATTTTATATATTATTTTGTAATAATATTTAATGTATTTTTTTGAAGTCTACATCATGAAAAAATAATCCAATAACTTTTAAGATGGTACTAGATCAACGACTGGTATATACCACCTGCCGCAGTCAAGACTCTGTAGCGGGTTGCATATTGATCGTTGTACTACATACTTTTAAGATGGTACTAGATAAGTTTTGGTTTTTTTAGAGTGGACATGTTAGACATTTCGTAAATTTTGACATAGTTTTTATCGAAAAAATATTCTAACACTATGGCTAAGTGTGAAAACCTAAATGCTCTAATCCTTTAAATCTTATCAAATTTTCTTATTATTTTTTTAATGCATCAACCGGGTAGACTTTGACCCTCTTAAATTGATCCTGAGTCACGACAAAATTATCGAATGTGACATATCGCACAAATATATTACATATATACAAAACTTGAAGGAAATCGATGCGACATATACACAGTATATATACCTAGTGGAGTTGAGAAAAATAACTCTGTTGGTTGCCTTCGTTCCGTATTTTTGCGTCGTGTTTAAGTGCAAGTTGCATTGCAGAGGCTCCCGGGTTTTGCATTTTCTCACATATTCTTAAATCCCCACGACCGTCTCACAGGATTTCTCCACAATTTTCTCTTGAATAATTCGGTTTCTACACGGTTTCCAGCGTCGACACTCGTAGTGTTGTTCAGAGCCGAGAGGAAGGAGTATTTCTTGACGAGTGTTGGTGGTCGGAAAACATCTCTGTGAAATCGAGGGTTTCAAATTCCTTCCGCCATTGTCATTCTGCGACCCACGTGCATGCAATCACTGGACGTGAAATTCATATTTCCTCACTCATAGTTTTGAGGTACTTCGGGCGTTTGGACAGAAATTTCAGAGGTACATAACTGTTTCATTAATTTATTAGGTGTTGGGTATTTTTTTTCTGGTGTGTTTGTGGGGAAAGGAGGATTGAAAAATATTTGAATTCACTGTGTTAGCAACATTACTTGTCTTCGGTATCGATATATTCAGGTCTGCAGGTTGCACGAGGAGCACCCAAGTACAGCGCATAGAAGAAGTCCTGTTCGGACTTAAAATCAAGCGAGCGGGAAAAATTATAGTGTCAGCGGTCCTGATCCATCCATATGAGTAGATCAATATGCGCCAAGGATAGCGCAATGGATAGCGTCGACATCATGTGCGGGCATGGATGGCAGTCGTTCATCCAAAGGACACGTGGCATGAGATCTGGTCACGTTGGCTTTTCAGCAGTCGCGAGTTCAAAGGGTGAAGGTTTTCTGTCGTTATACATCTCGAAGCCCCAAACCCCGAAGTGTCGATAGCGCCTGAAATCGGGCTCACAACATCATTGGGTGAATTCAGAGCCGTTAGATCTAGGGGGACGCGCGACGCCAACTCAAGCCATCTTGGCGTTTCGCTCATCGCGGTTTCGAGGGACGGGGATCAGCCCCTTCTTATTCACGAACGCCGAAAGCTCCTTTGCAAGTAAGCACAGGGTCACAGCTCATGGCCACCTGGGAAAGAAAATAACTGTGCAAAAGGAGCCAAAGGCGTCGGGGCTAGCCACCGAAAGGATCATCGTGATCTCCATGCGCCATCTGATGCGACTTCGATCCTGGTCCTCGCTGAAGAATTAAATGAAGGTGAACAGAGGTAGTTGAAACCTCAGCTCACTTATTGAATGTGAGGTATGAAGGTTCTGGCAGACAGTCTGCCCGAGACGGTCCTGTACATTGATTTTCTCCAAAAGGTCATGGTCGGTCCTCATCTGACCAGAGAAAGTTTGTGCATGCCATGTTGGCCTATAATGTTGCTGCTATCTCCCCTACAGGAGCCATGCGTAGTTAAGGCGACGTCTGACGAAAGTTACCCTTCCAAATTCGGCTGAGGGGACACCACGCCTTGGATGACTGAACATGCCTCTGATAGGCGAATTTTGCTGAGTATATAGACTCGGTCTTTGTATTTTGTAAAGGATCGATGGTTGAGCAATGCTCCCGATTGTAAAGTTTTGATGAAGCGTTGGTCGCTCTGGTTAATATAGAAGGCATTTGAGATTTCTTACTTTATGGATGTCAGTTTCTCTTCCATATCTTTGTATACTGTGTTAGAACAGCTCGGAATTGGAGGATCCAGTCGAGTTGTAGCTGTTATAGGATGATGTAGGTTGGATCACTGTAACAGTTACATTGTTTCTAATCGGTTCCTGTTATTTTCGTAGCGCTAAACGACTTGGAATTGGAGGATCCAGTCGAGTCACTCTTCAGCTCATTGAAGCTCCGGACCAAGAGGATCTTGGCTTCTGAGTTCTTCATCCTCAAGCTTCCGAAGGCCTGTCGCCCGAGGCAATATTGTTCACCCTTCTCACAAGTCTTCCATCTACCACCTTTAATCCTCTTACTGACGGAAGTTGGATCAAGACCTCCCTTGCTTTCTACATACCAGGCTCGGTTTCCTGAGTTAAAGCCATATTTTCTTGAGTCTTTACCCATCCGATCACCCCATTAAACAAATCGTGACATAAAACTGATGGGCGTCGGGCTCTGCTCCTGCAAGCAATCCAGGAGTGACTTTTGACGCTAACATTTTTGGCACCGTTGCCAGGGACGAAGTTGAAGATTTTCCTTGGGCAGAACGACATTGAGCCTTTGATTCTGAAGGTGCATCAGACATCAGAGCCCTTCAAGATTGCTACTGTGCACCTGGCGACTCCAAGGTTTCCACATCACTGTTTCAGCTGTGGCTACTGTTAGCACACCTAAAAGCTGACCCAAAGGAGCTTTCTCGAGAAGGTTTCAGCAGCTGCTTTTTCAGCCTGAGAAGCTTCCTGGGGTAACAACAACGTTAGGATCTGGCCTTTGATGGTGAACAAGGACCAGACACATTCGAAGCTGTGCATCTTTCACCTGGTGACTCCATGATTCAAGGATCGATTGGCGACTCCACTGGTTCGATATGG
>ML806071.1:0-18967 GCA_009831015.1 Picea engelmannii
CCAAAATATCAAAGGTTGTACCTTACCTTGTGGGAAGAAGGGGATAAAGGCCCAAAGGGTAAAAGTAGCTAGAAAAAGATAAAATCTAAAAGAATGAAACCTTGAGATGGTTCACCCAGGGATCGTCTAGAAATCAATAAAAGGCTACTCAACAAGAAATAGAGGGACCCATAAAGAATAATAAATCAAGACCTAGTTGGAGGATAGGGGGTCTCATCACAAGCCAGCCTATTAGGTCCATGGGCATGTAGCAGTATGACACTACTATTCAGTTGGTCACCATGCCAAGGTAGTGGCTCTTGGTGGCATAGCCAAGAGAAAGGGTGTCTCATCACGAGCTAGCCTTCTCATTTCTGTGAAATGCTTGTGGGTAACATTGTCACCACTAGTCGCCATGCCAGGGTAGTGTCCCCTAACTAGCCTCTTGAAAGAAAAAATAATAAGAATAAAAGATAAAAGGCATGAATGGGCTTGGAAACATTTGCATCCATGACAAGGTGCAGCTCACCCTCTTCAGAGGCACCCACAGGTAAGCCATACATTTCCTTGTTATCACTGCACCCATTGCCCAGTGATCCCCTACCACCTCATCCACTTACATGGCCTGGATTTGACTTCACCCAGGAACATCCCACATTCAATGAGCATTATGCCAATATGACGTCCTAACGTCCCCTCCAAAATTGGCTTGTAGAATAGAATAATGTATTTGAGCACTTGTTCGGGTAAAGGGGGTTTCATGCACATGTTTAAATAACTTGATTATTAGATGTGATTGACATTGCTATGATCCTTGTGACTTATGAGCCCATGGAGGGCGTATTTGTTGATGTTGCAGGGCCACACCCGATGGACAGGTACATATGGGGAGATGATTAGTTCGTACCTCCATAGGGCTAAAAGCCCACCAAATGGATGTTGAGACCCTAGCCAGGGGCAGAGATAGATCAAGGGTTTGCACCAGAGAGAGAGGAGGACGTTCCACCAGGGACATCCTGGATCGAGGGGGGTCTTTCCCTTTTCACCATGATGTAGGCCTTGGAAGGCCCATGACGTCACCCAACGTTTTAGATACTTTGGAGGCAGTTGTGTGTCAAGTGGCACATGTGGCAGGATCCTAAGGCCCAAGGAGGCCTAACATTTTTCTCCAAGAGGCCAGAGTTTGCCTAAAAGGGCCTAACGTCACCCTAAAATGGCATGATGTCATCTTTACAACTTGACTTATGGTTTTATTATGACATTTAATGTAAAAACTGGATATTATGTGCAACTAGCCATGTCGGCCTTTTTAACCTAATTATGGTCATTGATATTGTATAAATAAGGGTCTTAACCCTTGTATTATTCATCATCTTTCACTCACACTTAGTGAGGTCTGAAATTTGTGCCCTACTTAGGGTTTTATGACTGTAATTTAGTGCGCACTTGTTGGAGGAGGCTAATCTTGGACTATTTTGGCAATCTTTTTAGTGGAAGTGTTCAACTAGGGTTTATGCTTGATGATTCTTGATGAATGTAAGTGAAATTTATACAATTCTTCTTCATTGAATGGTTATAGTTGTGTTTATCTTGCATTTACATTAAGATTATGAAATTGCTTGCTTAAAACCCTAGGAATCCTATCACATGTTATTGGTCTAGCTTTAAGAGATTTTACCTACTAGATTTTGCCAAGAAGTCGATTTCCTCGAAGCTATTGCTAAGGGCCTTGCCATTGCAACACCCTAGCACTTATTGCTTCATCTTAGTCATCATTTTCTTCATCTTTGAGTTAAAGAGGGAGGAAAATTTACTAAGGCCTAGGGTTACCTACACCTTAGTAGCAATTTTCCCCTAGGGTTTGGTAGTTGAAGCCTTGGCTTACCAACACTTCAACTACTAATCTCTCTTGTCTTTGGCTCTCCTACTATCATCACTTTCCTTCAACATTTTTTGCCACCTAATAGACTCCATTTTCCCTAAAAGCACTAATCTAAGACTTCCTATTGAGTGATTGACCAAAACAACTATCAAAACCTACACCTTAAGCTTTCTACTAACAACTTCTAACATTAGAATAGCCTAACCTACTAACTTTATTGTTGTTGTTACTAAAGTAAGCTACAGCCATACGTTGCAGCACTAAAAGCTTCTAAAAACAATTGAAAAGGTTGATTAATGTTTTTCCTTGCTTGCTTCTGATAAATGCTAGTATTATGATGTTAATGATTGATTATTCTTGGTCATTTTGAAGTTGTTTCAAGGCACTTATTGTGAAGTATTGTGTTATAACTATTGTTGCTATAAATTTCTGTTTACTTCATCA
This sequence comes from Picea engelmannii, assembly GCA_009831015.1. Taxonomy (NCBI): domain Eukaryota; kingdom Viridiplantae; phylum Streptophyta; class Pinopsida; order Pinales; family Pinaceae; genus Picea; species Picea engelmannii. The sequence goes on from ML806071.1 coordinate 2,306, forward strand.
TTATGTCATCCAATTGCTTTTATTGAGAAAGTGATCTGTGGTTTTATGAAATTCTAACGACAAGTTGTACTTGCAAAAGATATATTTTCTTGTTGCTTTGTTTGGGGTAGGTACATCTTGATATTTTACTACTTCATTGGTTAAAACCCCAAGACTTTATGATCAGTGGTGACTTGTGAGAGCGGACCTTTTCATAGACTTCTTGACCTTTCCTTCTCAAACCCCCAAGTCACCAGGGACGTCTCCCCTGGGCCATCAACCCTAAATAGAAAGAGGCATCCTATTGAGGTGACAGTGATATGATAGTCTCCAATTATGCCAATTTGATTTCCATTAACCTTTCCTTTGATCAAAGTACAAATTGTGCGATAAAAAGTCCTACATAAATCCCTGGGGTTGTTCCATTTAAATATCCTCAAAGAGATCACTGTGAAGAAATGCATTCTTCACGTCCATCTGATGGACTTCCCATCCCTTGACTGCCACAATGGCAAGTGCCAATCGTATGGAATCCATCTTTGCTACTGGAGCGAAGGTCTCATCATAGTCAATGCCATGCACCTATTGAAAGACTTTGGCAACAAGCCTGACTTTGTATCTACTAATTTGTCCATCCGCTACACTCTTGGTCCTGTAGACCCATCTGCATCTGATAAGTTTCCTCCCATAAGGAAGGGGAACTAGATCCCAAGTCTGGTTCTCGATGATGGAGTTGTACTCCTTCTGCATGGCGGATTCCCAAAAGGGATTTCTAGCATCCTTGCCATAATATTGTGGATCTGAAGACTGAACCAAGAAAATATACCTGGAGGGCAATGGTTCAGTGGTAGTGAGTGCAACAGGAGGCCCCTCGAAATTAGATTGAGTCCTCCTAGTATCGATTGGATCACCAACGACATCCCCTGCAACCTCAAGAGTAGTTTGTGCCCACTTGGGCCTTTGCTCTGGCTCTGCAACTGCATCTGGATGCTCTGACTCTGCATCTTACTGTACTGACTCTGTATATGAATCATCTGAGTCCTCTTAATCAAAACTCTCATCAGAATAAGAGTCGGCATGTGCATGCTCATCATCTCGGACAGGTGGAAGAATGAAGGTGTCTGCAGGCGGCTGTTGAGGTACATGCGAGACACTTTCCTCGAATTGGACACTTCGCTCAATGATGAGTCGGTACGAGGAAATATCAATAATTCTATATCCCTTCACATTGTCAGATTATCCAACAAAAATACACTCAGTGCTCTGTGGATCAAGTGCCTTCCTCTTTTCAGAGAGAATCTGGGCCTATGCACGTGAACCGGAAATACGAAAGTGGGTCACTTCCAGTTTGAGGTCGCTCCAAGCCTTGTAGGGGGTCTTATCCTTGACAAATCTACGGGGAGATATGATTTGGATGTATGTTTCACAATTAAGTGCTTCGGCCCATAGTCTCTTTGGTAGTGACTTTGCATGCAACATGCAAGATGCCATCTCCTTTAGAGATCTATTTTCCGCTCAGCAACTCCGTTTTGCTGCGGAGTATCGGGAAATGTGTGTTGCAACTGAATCCTTGAGTCATGGAAAAGATTATGGATCTCATGATTGACATACTCTCCCTCGTTATCAGTTCAGAGGACTTTTATTTTTTTTCCAAACTGTGTCTCAACCATGGCTTTGAAATCTTTGAGGTGCTGAAAGACCTCTGATTTTTTCCTGAGAAAGTAAATCCATGTGAAACATGAGAAATCATCAACAAAAATGAGAACAAACCTCACTTTGATGATAAATGGATGTGGAAAAGGACCCATAAGGTCACTATGGATCATATCTAAAGGCGTGGAAGCTCTTCGAGACTTTCCTTTGTCGAATTTTTCTTGAGGGTGTTTTCCAAGAACACATCCCTCACATACTCCCTTGGAGAAATGGATGTATGGTAGACCATCAACCAATATTTTCTTGCTAAGTTGTTTCATATATCTAAAATTCAAATGTCCAAACCTTTTGTGCCATATCCTATTACTTTCATCAGCATGGGTAAGCAGTAAAGGAGAGTCTGGTTCAATAAATTCAGAAAATGTATACAATCTAGATTGATGATTTACCTGACTGGTAGCAAACCTGGAGTTGGTTTGCATGTCATATATGTCCACGACATTTTGTGTGAATATGAATTTCTTTCTGGTGCCGGAATTCGTCATCTGATACACAGAGAGAAGGTTGACGGAAAGTTTGGGAACGTGCAACACATTCTCGAAGCTTCTGTTGATGAGTTCAATCGTTCCTTTGCCAGTGACTTTGAATGAAGAGTTGTCCCCCATCAGAATAGGAGAACCTTTTCATTCATCCAATGAAGAATAGACTACTTTTGAGGCAGCCATGTGATGTGATGCTCCTGAATCTACGATCCAAGCATCGGGAGAGGAGTTGATGGCAATCAAGGAATGGCTAGAATTGCCTTTCTTTGAATTCTGATCTTTTGGCTTCATCATCTTGGCACCCTCGAGGATGTGATCTCCAAGGTTGTTTTGTTGAAGTATTTGAGTCATTAGATCTTTTTTTTTTGGCATGCATGCGGATTCTGGATGGAATCCTTTGTGACAGTATGTGCATTTATCCCCTTTTCTTCCCTTTTCCCCTTTAGATCTAGAGGCATTGGTGAAGGGTTTTGAGTACCCTTCCTTCTTCGGATTTGCATGAGATTTCCTTTTTCCTTTATCTTTAGATTTATTATATTGATGGATGTCATCTTGCACAGTAAGTGCATGCGCCTTTGGTCCTTTGATTTTTCCCATGTTGATGAGCTTGGTTTGCTCTTGTGTCAGGGATTCGATAAAGTCCTCAAGAGAAGGCATCTTCCAGGTGGCTCCAGAGGCGAATTTGACTGAATGGAATGTGGACACAAACACAGAGAATTCAAGACCAAGTTTGGAGAGAATGGTGAGAACCATTTGTTTCTCCTCCTTAGATTTATCAACCCCGCAAGCTTTGAGTTGCGACAGTAAATCCTTGAATTTTCGGAAGAAATCTTGGATATTGTCGAAGCTTTTTGGATCTAATGTGAGCAATTCCACCTCCAGCATGTGTCTCCTCATCTCATCTTGTTTTCCAAAGAGCCCTTCCAAGGTGGTCCAAGATTCATTGGGAGTCTTACGAGAAGATATGTGAAAAAGGAGATCGTGAGAAATAAGACTGCAAATTGTTTTGAATGCTTCATCCATTCGATTTAAGTACTTGGATTTTTCTATGGATGATGTCGGTTATGTGTTTGTATTCAAGGTCAACCTGTACAATCCTCTAGTTTGGAGATGTATGACTATTTTCTCCTTACATGCAAAGTAATTGTAAGGTGTAAGAATGAATTATTTTGGGAAAACCATCTTTTCGATGTCTTCAATCTTTTGTACTTGCAAAAAAATTTGGTGTAGCTTCTGCTTAGCAGTGTGTCATCTTTGATACCATGTAAATGTGTTGAACTTGCATAGAATACATCTAGCTAGAAAATACTACACACATTTGCAGAGAGAAATTGAGAAAGAAGAAGAAGGAGAGAAAGAATAGAAGAATTTTCATTAACCGTAATGAATAATGAATGATTCAAGTTCTGAAGTGAAAACAATGACACGTGGCATGCCGTACAAGTTCGCTCTCCTGAAAGGGAAAACAAATCAGCACATCTTGGGAAAGTTATCATAAAATTCCCTTGGAGAATCCAATCTTGGTATAACATGTGGGGTTGGAAAGAAGACACATTAGGCTACCCCAAGCCAAAATTTCAAACTCAGAAGGGCCGAAATTGCATAGCTACAACAAAATAAAGGTCGGTTAGCATAACAGTCTCCAAATCAAGGTTTTAAAAGGTACATTATTTTTTGTGGAAATTTGTATATCTTTTGACTAGAACATCCAATTGGGGTGATTTAAAAAGTGGGATAAAGTGGGATAAAAGGAGTATCACATAAAATTGAGAGAATCTTGGGGATTTTTAGGTACAGACGTATTCCGATGTCTCTAAATGTAGGAGCTGTCATTACTTGTCAGCGCTACAACATAGGGACAATGTGGTTCTTCCACGTACCTAAAGTATATCGGAAGGCCCATTTCGAACGATTGCACATTAGACAACACTACTATGGATTTGAGCTCCCACGTGCCTAGCGTATATCGGGAGACCCTCTAGAATCCTAAGACCAACTCAGTAAACCATTTGGTCATCTTGTTGCTATAGTACACCGAGAACAACACTCAGGGATATCACTCTCTAGTACTTGGGTAGTCGAATAGTACGGCTAAGGGCATGGTCAAGCCTCCTTAGTTAGTGCCCTGAGATATTGGGTCGAGTACTATTGTTGGACCCTGCACATATATCAGAGAGCTATAGCGCCTAACACTCCCTTGTCTGTGAGGACCTCGACCTAAGCCAATTAGGAATTCCTACCTTGCAGGAATACTTGGCCAACATGCCACCAAAAAAGGGAAGTTCTACACCAAATAATCCCTCAGATAGTCCTACTTGGACTCTTGTTGAACGTGAAGAAATACTCAAGGACATAGATGATTTACAAAATAAGGCAGTAACAAAATATGAACTACAAAGGATGATGGATTCAATTGAAGCTAAGCTAGAAGAGATGATGGATACTAAGATGGATGGATTAAAATGGGAGATCATGGAAGGGTTGAAAAAGTTGCTAATAAAGAAGCCACCTGAAAGTGATAATGTATCCCATGAAATTCATGATGAGTACATAAGGAAGATGAATCAAGACTGGATAAACTCCAGCTTTGGGTTGAAGACTAACCACTTTCCTAAGATCGATATTGTAATATCCAGTTCCACTGATCACATTTTTCACTGACTTATTCTTTGAGGACACTTGTGAGCAAGTGATCCATTTATAACACATTATGATTTTTGCTTGATTATGCGTTATATTATGATGTCATTGTGATTATATGTAAATTTATAGATGTATATATATTGACAGGTATTATTGATGAGTTCTGTTGAGTGTGTATGATACACGACATGTTAAGGATGTCGATAGCATCAACATACTTCCTTGGACTCCGAATTGAGTCAGGGAGTGAACTTGTATTTTGGTTTGAGTATTTGATTTACACGCATATGATTTGTATGATGATTCAATATGGATATTATGTATATAGATTATTGACATTTTCCTTGTCAGTGGATGTAGGCATGGTGATGATTGCTAATCCAACTCACATATGGAGTAAAGGGGTCATACACAGAAACCAAACAAATGAGAGAGAGGTCTGGCAGTGTCCCTGTCATAGCCTACTAGCACTCCCACTATAACTTGAATTGTAGGTTAATGATTACCTAGTTCGAGAGGTCCACGATGTCATGAGAGAAGATTGAGACAGTCACTCACAAAGAATTATAAGGGGCACACAATAAGACAAAATCCTTATTCCTTAGACATTTGTTAGTCTCTCACAAGGTCGACCAAGTGGAGTGTTGACTCCAAGTGTCGGAAAAAATTCCAAACTAGTCGAAGGCGAGTGGCAGCCTTGGAGCACTGAGGTGCATCTTGAAGGGCACATCACATAATCAAATTATGAGTCAATAAAATCTAGAAGGCATAGAAAGTAAAATAAAAATACTTAAACTTTAGAAAAGGGCATACAATTGATCATTAAAATATGAACTAGAAAAACTAACAAAGAGTCTAAGTCTAAATAAGTGACTAATTAAAATATTAAATAAGTTAAGGGAATTGAGAAATAATAAACTCTAGAAAAGGGGAATAAGAATTAAAGGTCGGGTAGATGCACATGTGTGCATGAAAATAACAAAAGGGATTTTAAATAAAAATAAATAAAAACATGAGAGAATAGGTGCTCCACTTAGAGTAGCACCTTGAGTCAATCAACCACTAATCCTAACTAAAAGAAGACTCATAATCCAACTCAAATTGAAATTTAGTTAGGGGACACAAAATGAATGAGGGATTGGGGAACTAAGAGACAACTAAGAGCAAAAATAGGAACAAATTGGGGAATGTGAGGAAAATGACTAATTAATCAAAATAAAAAGAGAAATTACATGTGCAACTTGGGGAGAGTGTGACAAGTGCAGTGGGTGAATAATCCTTGGTTAAAATATTAAAAATTAATTATTTTTGCATGAGAGGACAAGCATCATTGCTAATTTTTCCTATAAATGAATAGAGAGGAAGAGACAAGGGATCCGATTTTTAAGTTTTGTTATGTTGTCAAAATTTCTCTGGACTAGTTTACTTATGGAGAGTTGGGATTGAAAACTTGTGCAAGAGGTGGAAGCCTCTCCTTGTGATGGAATTTTTTTCTATTGTGTTCTTGGTTATCTGTGTGTGGCTCCTTTTTTGCTTGGGGGGCTAAGGGGGAAGAAGAGTACCCCTAGCGTTGGCTGGGAGATACTAGTGAAGTCCTTGGATTAGCGGGCGAAGGAAGTTTTAAATCTTAGGAATAACCTCCTACTCATCCTCAAAATATCAAGGGACTGCAAGAAAAAAAAAACATATGCTTAACTTTCTCAGGATTCTTGAGGAGGATGGGCTTCCTGCGATGTAACTTATGTATATAAAGAGAAAATGGCGAGACATTTTGTCTTGTAGGTTCACTTTTAATTCGGCATGACGATGTCGACCCCTTCTCCTCTCCTTAGTGAACCTTCTAAAATTTATGCTTAGAATTAGATGCCGACGTATCTTCTCTTCATACCCTTGATTTCCTTTAGTAGCTCTATTGCTATTCTTACCTAGTGCCATTACAATCAACATAAGGAGTAAGTTTAAAATGGGATTCTTCACCTGGTTAAAGGTCCATTCAAATAGGAAGTTAGGTCCAACAAAATATCCATTCTTTATTTTTTTTTACGCAACCTACGTCTATATCTACCATCAGAGATTTGTGATTTCTTTATTGTAACACACCTGAACCCTAAATACCATTTCTAGGGATGGGGCATCAAAATTTTGCTTACACTAATCATCCCAAATTATATCTCTAAGGTCTTCATCCTCTTCTACTCGCCCGTAGCTTTCTAACGATTGTTACCAAACTCTAATCCGACCTATGGTTTGCAATATATGGCCTCTCGAAGTTCTTCAGGCGTTATTAGTTGAAGGCCACGTGGTGCCCACATGGGTCCATCTCATTCGTACCATCTTCGGGTTCCTACCTCCCGCAGGTAAGGTCCATCCACCATCCTATCCAACGATGGGACTTGATCCTCATCTAACACACAGGTTAGAGGGGAATTCGACATTCGGCGCTTCGACACTAAACATCCCTCTTCCTTTCTGCACGCATGTCCTCCGGAGTACTGAATTATCAAACTCCCGAAGGAGCGCAAAATCTCTCCACGTGGCTCCAGCGTCCGGGCCTTTCAACTTACCCATGACATTGCATCCCAAACCCCCAAAGACCCGAAGTTCCAGACTCTCGAAGGGTCCACCCTCACACATGGTGATATGCTAAACATGGAGGCAAGGACAGGGGGGTCCCGAGCAATCCACTTGCCAAATAGACCCAACAGGTAAGTGCCAGGGGTGACACGTAGCAAGGCAGAGATGACACGTGGCCCCTACAGTGGGTGACATGTGTCACATTTTAATGGGAACATAGGGTCTGTGAAACATACGAATCCAAGTGACACATGGCACGTCAAACATGGGTCCATGTCACCCTAGACTAGTAGCCTTCCAAGCCCTTCGATATCATGGTTACGGTGTTTCCACGTAATCCCTTGATCTACGACCTTCATTACTTCATAACTTCAACGTTCGAGGGATTCGTGGTGTGACTTCCTCCTTACCCCCGGAGTGGTCAGCGTCAGGATGACTATAGTCTAGATCTAACACTCAGGGGAGATCCTGAAGGGTTCCTAGATCTATGGTCCTCGTCACTTCACAGCTTTGACCTTCGGGGGTTTCGGTGTTATGGCCGCTCCGCTCTCCTGAAGAAGGACTTCATCAAAGTACCATACGCGGGTCCCTCCACTGTTTGATCGGATGGTTAAGAGGGGTTCTTAATGGACTCAACCATTTCTGGTTCCCCTCACCATCTCTCTCATAGCATATATGGTCTATCTTGGCAAACCCCCCTTTCCGCAGTTATGAAACACCTTTCCATTTTCTATTAATAATAGAAAATACATACATTGACCTTTTATAACAAAAGGTTCATCAAATCAAACATTCACACATATCTAGTATGCCCTAGTCTTTTGGCAAGTTATAGTTATATTTACAAACTTGGGGAAACATGGGTAATATAGTCCTCTCCCCCTTAAAGAAACATTGTCCTCGATGTTCTATTTGTTGATGTGATCCATATGTACATAAGTAAACAAAAATGGGTATGCATGTTCCATGACATCCTCCATTTCCCATGTAGCCTCATCTAGGCCAAAGTGTTTCCACTGCACCTTAACCTGTGCAATGGTTATGTTCCTCAGTGGGGTTTCCTTCTTGTCTATTATGCATTGTGGTTCTGGCAGGAATTCTCCCTCTGGTTCCACTTGAATCACAGACCAAACAATTATATGATTATAATCATGTACATATCTCTTTAATAATGAAACATGGAAAAGATTATGTGTCTTCAATGTGGGAGGAAGTGCTAATCTATATGCTATCAGTCCCACTCTATCCAAAATTTCAAAGGGTCAACAATACCGAGTTGCCAACTTGGCACAAGATCCCATTCTCAAGGAGCTTCTCCTAGGCCTAACTCTGAGATACACATGATCCCCTGTTTTGAACTCTCTAGGAGTCCTCTTTTTGTTTGCATAGATTTTCTATCTATCCCGAGCTATTTTCAGATTCTGCTTTATCTGAATTACTTGATGTTCCATTTCTTTCAGCATGTCTGGCCCGATTGTAATTCTATCTACTAGGTTATCTTATATGATTGGAATCTTGCACTGCCTATTGTAGAGGGCCTCAAAAGGGCTCATCTTCAACGACTCTTAATAGCCATTGTTGTAGGAAAACTCTACCAGTGGTAGGTAGTCTTCCCACTTCTTAGGCTGATGCATTACATGCATCCTTAACATATCCTCTAACACTTGGTTTGCCCTCTCTATTTGTCCATCATTTTGAGGGTGATAGGTTGTGCTAAATAACAATTTAGTTTCAAAACCAACAAATAGAGATTTCCATAAATTTGAAGTGAATTTTGTATCTCTGTTAGATATGATCTCCTTAGGCATGCCATGCAGCCTAAATATTTCTTTCATGAAAATATTGGCAATGTTTATTGCCTTGCAAGTTGACTTAGCAGGAATGAAGTGAGCAACCTTGCTCAATTTTTCCACCACTACCATGATGGCGTCATTATGTTTGTCTGATTTTGGTAATCCCGTGATGAAATCCATGGAGATGGTTTCCCATTTACATTATGGGATTGGTAGGGGCTGCAATATCCCTGCTGGATGTCGGTGTTTTTCCTTAACCTGATAACATTATAGATATTTATCCAAGTAATCAACTATGTCCTTCTTCATTCCTGGCCAATAAAAAAGTTTCCTAGTGGCTATGATCATCTTCTGATAACCAGGATGACCAGTATATGGTATTTTGTGTAGTTCATCCATCATGAACCTCTTCAAGTCATCACAATTCAAAATATACAACCTACCTTTGTAAGTTAGTAGGCCATCATTCAACAATTGATATCCTTCATACTTCAGCCCTGTGGGCTATTGTTCTAAGTACGATTTTACAGTCTCAAAAAATGCATTTGTTTCTTGTGCATTTTTTACTGTCTCCTTGACATTCGTTTCACAAGTGCTTACAACTACCAGGTGAATCACTTTCACACTTCTGCTAAGGGAATCAACCACCCTATTTTATTTTCCTTTGATGTGTTTGATTTCAAAATCAAACTCACTAAGGAGAGCCATACATCTAGCTTGTCTAGCATTAAGTTTTGGTTGATGAAATAGGTACCTCAACCCATAGTGATCTGTAATCGGCACAAATCTTCTACCCAGGAGGTAATGCCTCCACATTTTTAAAGAATGCACTATGGTAGCCAATTCTAGATCACGGGTCACATAATTGATTTCATGCTCATTCAATTTTATGGATTCATAGCAAATTGCATGTTCTTCTTGCATAAGGACTCCTCCAAATCCTTCCTTGTAGGAATCTCTACACACAAGCAAGTCCTTGTTTGGATCTGCAATCTTCAACATAGGTGCATTGGTTAGAACACATTTCATCTCTTGGAATCTCACTTCACATTCTGATGTCCAAAAGAATTTAACTCCCTTTCTATGAAGGGAAGTGATTGGGCAACCAATCTTGGAAAATCCTTTTATGAACCTCCTATAGTATCCTACTAGGTCCATAAAGGATCTGATATTAGATACATCCTTTGGGGTAGGCCAATCCATAATGGATTTGATCTTGTCAGAATCAACTGCCACCCCTTCTTTAGAAATAACATGGCCTAAGTAATGGACTTGTTTTTGGAAAAAGTCACACTTACTAAACTTAGCATAGAGTTGATGTTCTCTTAGTAATTGAAGTATTAGCTTAAGATGTTCTTCATGCTCCTCCCTACTCTTAGAATAGATTAGGATATCATCAATGAAAACCAATACAAATCTGTCTAAGAATTTACTGAGTACATTATTCATTAAGCACATAAAAGTGGATGGTGCATTAGTTAACCCAAATGGCACCACCACAAATTCATAGTGACCATACCTTGTCCTAAAGGTTGTTTTGTGGATATCTTCATCTTTAATGCTGACCTGATGATATCCAGACCTCAAGTCAATCTTTCAGAAAATTGTAGCACCCCTTAATTGGTCAAACAAGTCATCAATCCTTGGCAAGGGATACTTATTCTTTATGGTCATATTATTGAGTTGCCTATAGTCTATGCACAACCTAAGTGTGCCATCCTTCTTTTTCACAAACAATGTTGGTGCTCCCCATGGAGACACACTAGGATGAATGTATCCTTTGTCCATCATTTCCTTTAGTTGTAGCTTGAGCTCAACCAGCTTTGGTGTACTCATTCTATAGGGTGTTCTAGATAATGGCACTGCTCCTGGTGCAAGTTCTATTGAAAAGTCAATGTCTCTTCTTGGAGGTAGATCTGGTACCTCTTCTGGGAACACATATTTATACTCTCTTAATATGGGATGGTCCTCTAGGCTTGGTTTGTTGTCCTCAACAGAGTCCAACACTTGTATTTCATACAAAGGACATCCTTTTCTGCAATACTTCTTCACTTGAAGGGTTGATATTTGTCTCACTAAAACGAGATTTTGAATCCCTTGTAGGGTTACCTTTCTCCCTTCTTCATTTTCACACTCCAAAGTTTGGTTGTAATAGTCCAACTTGGTTTTATGGAAGCCAACCAATCCATTCCAATCAACATGTCATAAGATCCTAAAGGGAGCATGTTTAGGGTCACTTGGGTGGGTAATCCACTCATAATGAATTGGCATGCTGGTATGACCTCTGTTACTTTTCTTTTGGTTCCAATGGCTAGTTGTATCATCCATGATTTAACATGTTTAACTTGTTGCAATTTACATTTCTCAATTAGAACCAAGGTCAATTAAAATGGAAACTAGATGGTTGACAATCATACCTTCCATATCCACCACTGAAGCTTGGTGGTCGGCCTGTTTATTATCCAAGGATGCATAAATCTATGGCATTCTCCTAGCCAGATCATTGATTTTGGTAGCCTCTTGGATGTTGTAGACCCTCCTATTGTCCTGTTGCCTATATGGGTAGTCTCTCAACATATGTTCTTCTCCACAACCCCAACATTTCAAGGGTTCTTTCTTTGTGTTATCAGTTTTACATGAGGTTGCTCCAAAGGGTTTATTTCCACTTTGAGAGGGGAAATTTTTTTGATACATACTTTTACTAGGAAGGCTCATCTTAGAACCTTTCCCATGGCTCTTGAATCTTGAGGGTTTAAACCCCTTCTTCTTGAATCTCGAAGTACTTGTCTTCTTGCAATCCTCATGAGTATATGTCTTATTCTTGACTTGCTTGTAGCAATACCTTGCCTTCCAGATAGTGTCTTCTAAGGTCTCTGACTCATCAAATTCGATTATGTCCTGGAAGGACTGAGGCAGTCCACTAATAAATCGTTGCATCTTTACCTTTTCATCCTTTATGTAGGGTACATACCTTATCAGCTCAATCAATTTATTGATATATTCCTCTATGGTGAGTTGTCCCAAATTGAGTTCATAGAACTCCTTGGTATTCCCATCAAAGTATTTCTCTGAAAAATACTTCTTCTTGAAGTATTTCTCAAATTGTTTCCATGACAAGTCCTTCTCATGGATTCCTTTCAAATTCCTAAGGTCCTCCCACCAAATGGAGGCCTTTCCATTCAGGTTAAAAATGGTTATTTAGACTTTTAAATTTTTAGAGTAGTCATGGACTCTGAAGTACTTCTTCAAGCCAAGCAGCCAAACATTAGAGTTAGATGTGGTTAGATATTAATTAGTACTGCGTTGTTATGTAATTAGGGTTTTAACCTGCGATGTGAATAAGGGTTAAAGACTAATGAATGTTATTGGCTAAGTGCTCTGTTAAGTATTGTGATCACAGATCTTGTTGATGCTTAGACAACATCGGGAAGACATTCTCTAAAGATAATAATTAATAATATAATTATTATTGATTATTATATATATTATATAATAAGTAAATGATAATAACAAATAGTTATTGATTATTCAAGGGACACATCCTTTCATGGATGGTCACATTATGTTCCCTATATATGAAACACTCATAATTGTAATAATATATTGAATATCTCTTATATCTCATATGAATAAAAACCTACATGGTATCAGAGCAGGACTGGGCTAACTCCCTCACAGGAGGACCCAAGATCCTAAAAGAAACTTGCTTCTTGGAGACAAGATACTATATTCCATAAAATTATGTCAGAACTAGATGATCTTGAAGACATTTACTAGAGAGAAATTAGAATGTCATTTCTGATACAAGCACATCAAGGTGTTTTTATTGGTTAGACAATCGTTTCTCTTTGGTTTGATCCCCTAACAAACAAATCTAAAGACCTCAGCGCAGTCCAAGGATGCACGGTTTCCAGATTGGATGCTTCGTAGATCCACTTGTTTTTGGAGACTATCCCGCTTCCATGAAGGAAAGGGTTGGTGCTCGTTTTCCCTCATTCACGGAGAAGCAGCCTGGAAAAAAAATTAAGGGGGTCTTTTGATCTAATTGGCATCAATCATTACAACACATACTGCTTAGCCGATCTTCCAATCTTCGAGGATGACCCAGGACAAAGAGTTACTGGACAAATCCTTGTGTGTCTTTTGGAGGAACCAATGGAGTGAAATGGAATTCCTATTTCCAATGAGACTTCATTTTACAGAATGCCTGTTGTTCCATGGGGTATACAAGAGTTGTTGGAATACATGAAAACATATTATCATAATCCTCCTTTCTCAATACTTGAGAATGGATTCGATCGTGCAAAGAACTCATCTTGTATGGAAGAGGCCTTGACAAATTGGTTTCGTGTGGACTTCCTCACTGAATACCTGAAATACTTCAGTGCATCTTTAAGGAATCGATCATATCTCATATAATCATGGTTTATGATCATGGAGGCTAGCGTTGTACAATACTACATAGTTTCACTGATCTCCTTCAGTTTGGAATTGTGTTTCACTGATCTCCATGAAGGAAGATAATATATGCATTTTTAAGCAATTCGTATTGTTTGTTGACAACATGCAAATGACGACGATGACGTTGGATGAGACACAACGCTTCTAAAGTCATGGGGGATAGCAAGGCTTGATGCTTATTGTTTCTATAACAAGAGTAAATTGGAGAGCTTGAAGTATCGATTGAGTGCCAAATCAAACGATCATGTTATCTAAAGCTTCTTATCAACGTTAAGAGGGAGGTGTGGTGTTTTCTCTCCTCTAGTCGACTAACTCCTCTGGACAAGGGTTTCCCTAATTAGTCATGTGAGTTGACTGAGAGAGTAATTCTCATTTGGGTACAAGTATTTCCTAATCCATGTGAGGTGGCTAGGTGTGAATAAGACTTGAAGCTTATCCTTTCCTATGCCATGTGAGGTGGCTAGGTGTGAATGAGGCTATGGTCGTAGTCTTTCTTATGCCATGCGAGGTGGCTAGGTGTGAATAAGACTACTGGGAGAGGAGAAACATCACAATATGGTCATGGAGACTATGGAAGTTGTTGTGTACTATTGGACGACATTGCAGTAGTTGTGTGCTACTGGTTGATTACAGCATAGTCATAAAGAATGTGGCAGATGATTTGAGCTATCGATGACATGGTAGAAGTAGTATGCTACTAGTTGATTGCAAAGTAATCAGTGGATTACTAGATGAAGGAACCAAGACATTGGTTTCATGAAGAAACCTTGATATTTCTTGGGGGACATTGGTTCCATGAGGGAACCTCGATGTGTCCTAGAGATGTTTGAGGCAGGGATCAAGAGGGAGTACACCATTCCTCACAACCCTCAACATAATGGGGTCACGGAGAGGAAGAAAAGATCTATTGTTGAGACAATCAAGGCGATGATTCATAATCAACATTTACCTATGTTTTTGTGGGAAGAGGCATCCATGACTGTAATGTATGTTCATAACAAAATTCCTTGAGGAACATGACTCCTGAGGAGGCCTTCACCGGAGTTAATCTTGAGGTTGGACACTTCAGGATATTTGGGTGTTCAGTATACATTTATTGGGTACAGTGAGTCTTTGAAGGAATATCAGATCTTCATTCTTGGTCAGAGACAGATTGAGTAAGAGACAGAAAGAGATGGTACCTTTCGAGAGAGAAATATACCTCAGAGATATTTGTGCTATGTCGTAGCTATGAGCCACATCATTGATTCTAAACCTTCCTATTATGAGGAGGCAACTAGTCATCCAGTATGGAGAGATGCCATGATGGAGGAGTATCAATCCATCATGAAGAATGATGTGTGGGATATTGTTCTGAGACCTGAAGGGAAGTCTGTAGTGACTTCCAAATGGATCTACAAGATCAAACACATAGTTGATGGGAGCATCGAGAGGCACAAAACGAGATTTGTTGCTAGAGGATTCTCTCATGCGAAGGGAATAGATTATGAGGATACATTTGCTCCTGTTGCTTAATACACCTCTATCTAGATGATTGTTTCCCCTGCAACATCCATGGGTTGGAGAGTACATTAGATGGATGTAAAGACAACCTTTCTCAATGGAGAGATTGAGGAATAAATATACATCGAGAAACCATATGGTTTCTTGATACATGAGAAGGAGTCTCATGTGTGCAGGTTGAAGATGTCCTTGTATGGAATCAAGAAACCACCTCGAGATTGGTATGCAAGGATTGATGGACGCCTGATGATTTTTGGGCTTCAACAAAATTGTTTTCAATCCCAGCCTGTACTACAATATTGTTAATGGTGAGTCCCTGATTTTGGTTCTCTACATTGATGATTTATTCCTCACCGATGCAGAGAGCCTTATTTTTACATGCAAGTATGCATTGGCCACTAAGTTTGAGATGAAGGACCTTGGTATGATGCACTACTTCTTGGGACTAGAAGCGTGGCAGAGAACTGATGAGATATTCTTGAGTTAGGGGAAGTACACAGTTGAGATATTGAATGAGTTTGGGATGTTGAACTTGAAGCCCAACAACTACACCAAACCAAATATTTTCTATGCAGTGAGTGCACTTAGCCAGTTTATGAGTCAGCCGATATAGACACATTGGATTGTTATGAAGCATGTGTTGAGATACTTGTGAGGCACAATTCGACATGGTCTGAGATATACTTCTAGTATTAATATGATATGGCAGGAATATATTGACTCTGATTGGGCAGGGAGCGCAGTGGACAGAAAGAGCACCTTCAGGTGTTTCTTCGCTTTGGGATCTTCCATGGTTTCCTGGTGTAGCAGGAAACAAACTTTTGTGGCTTTGAGCACAAAAAAAGTAGAGTACATTACATTAAGTATGACAGTCCGTGAAGCAGTGTGGCTTCACAAGATCCTTTTAGATTTATTCGAACGTGTGCTGGATTCCACCATTATTCATTATGGTAACCAAAGTTGTGTGAAGATCTCTAATAATCCATTGTTTCATGACAAATGGAACCACATTGAGATCAAGTACCATTACATCCAAGACATGGTACAGAGGAAGGAAATATTGGTGTAGTACCTTCCCACAAATGAGCAAGTTGTTGATGTTCTTACCAAACCAAGATGAAGTTCAAGTATTTCCATGACAGACTTGGCTTGGCAAAGAATGTCTCCCTCGCTGAGAGGGAGTGTTGATGCTTGCAGCTTCCTGAGACATTCTACAGATTGTACTACTCTGTGAATGAGTTGAGTTGATCTGTGATGACACTTATCCGAGAAGGGCTAAGTGGGGCAGTTATCCGAGAAGGGATAAGTGTGGTTGGGATTATAACCCAACGTCCCATGTGGAGAGCACGTGAGGAAATGTCAAGGGAGTTTACCCTTGATGTCATACACTATGGGAGTTGACCCTAGTGTTTCTAGAGGGTGTAGCCTCTAGAAGTCCACATGGAGTGCCATGTGTGACAAACTTTCTCCAGATCGTACTCCTCTATGAATTGAGTTGAGTTGATCTGTGAGGA
>ML806071.1:19238-47446 GCA_009831015.1 Picea engelmannii
GTATTTCTAGAAGGTGTAGCCTCTAGAAGTCCACATGGAGTGCCATGTGTGACAAAATTTCTCCAGATCAAACTCCTCTGTGAATTGAGTTGAGTTGATATGTGAGGATACTTATTCGAGAAGGAAAAAGTACATTTGGGCTTATAGCCCATTGTCCCATGTGGAGAGAACATGAGGACATGTCAAGGGATTTGACCCTTGATGTCTTACACTATGGGGAGTTGACCCTAAGTGTTCCTAGAGGGAGTAGCCTCTAGAAGTCCACATGGGAGTGCCATGTGTGAAAAATATTTTACTACTATGGTGGTTTTGTACCACTGGCAGAGATTGCGTGTCTCTGGACAGTAGTTGTGTACTACTATGGAAAGATACCTCCCTAGCTAAGAGGGAGTGTTGATGTTTCAGCATCGGGCATAAATTCTCCTATATTGGGCTACAAACCAAGGGAGATAGGATACATTTATCACAAAGGTGCACTTGTGGTAAATGGGCCCAAACGTAGTCCTTCCTTGATCATGACAAGGAATAATATGGACTCGAGGTGCTTGAAGTGCTTTCTGCGTGTCAATTAGCATCAAGCCGACATTCACTCATATGTGTGTGCCTGTGGTGAAAGATCCTAGTGTGGTCTTTGTCCTAGTCATGGTGATTTGACAAGGCATGATAAAGACTTAAGATGCTATGCTATTACATGTGGACCCAAAATGAGCCTAATCTTAGAGAGAGTTAATTGGCTCAGAGGGAGAGCCGCATAAAAAGTTTCTCCTCAGTTCAGGTGCGAGAGAGATGTCTCCCAAGACTGACAGACATGTGTCGTGAATCTAGGGTGAAGTTTGTATACTTCAAAGACAAGAGTGGCATGTTGCAAAATGTCTCTCTCATTGAGAGGGAGTGTTGATGTTTAGACAACATTGGGAAGACATTCTCTAAAGATGATAATTAATAATATAATTATTATTGATTATTATATATATTATAATAAGTAAATGATAATAACAAATAGTTATTGATTATTCAAGGGACACATCCTTTCATGGATGGTCACCTTATGTTCCCTATATATGAAACAGTCATCATTGTAATAATATATTGAACATCTCTCATATCTCATATGAATAAAAACCAACAGATCTGTGTCCCAGCTAGGTTGTAGACACTTGAGTCCTGCAACCCCCCCTGCCTCTACCTCGGGTGAGACTTCATCTGCTTCGCAGGTGTTGCCGAAAGGGTCGGTAGTTAGGGTTTTGTTGGTGCGTTGTTGAAGCGTTGAACCCTGGGTCTGCCCTTATGCCAACAAGCCTTAAGGCATTTCAACTTACTCACGACACTGCATCCCAAACCCCTGGAGTCCTGAAGTTTCGGACTCCCGAAGGGTCCACCTTCACACGTGGTAATATGCTAAACACAGAGGCAAGGACAGGGGGTCCCGAGCACTCCACTCGCCAAATAGACCCAACAGGTAAGTGCCAGGAGTGACACGTGGCAAGGCAGAGATGACACATGGCCCCTACAGTGGGTGACACATGTCACATTTTAATGGGCACATAGGGTCTGTGAAACATACGAATCTAGGTGACACGTGGCATGTCAAACATGGGTCCACGTCACCCTGGGTGATGTTAGTGTGCCACATCACCCCGGACTAGTAGCCTTCCAAGCCCTTTGATTTCATGGTTATGGTGTGTCCACATAATCCCTTGATCTACGGCCTTCATTACTTCGTAACTTCAGCGTTCAGGGGATCTGTGGTGTGACTTCCTCCTTACTCCCGTAGTGGTCAGCATCGGGCTTACCATAGTCTAGATCTAATGGCCAGGGGAGATCCCTAAGGGTTCCTAGATCCACGGTCCTCTTCACTTCATAGCTCTAGCCTTCAAGGGTTTCAGTGTTATGGTCGCTCCGCTCTCCCGAAGCAGGACTTTGTCGAAGTACCATACGTGGGTCCCTCCACTGTCTGATCAGACGATTAAGAGGGGTTCTTAACGGACTCCCCAAATCCATAACTCACATCAATTCGTAACTTTGATGTTTGGGGAGTTTGATGCCATATCATTTCCATCCTCTTGAAGTAGGACTTCGCCAAATTTACTTCCATGTAGATCCAATGACCAAGGAGACTCTCGAGTACTCTCAAATCTGTGGCTCATATCACTTCGTGATTGATGAATGGATCAAGGTTTAACAATGGGGTAGGTTTATCTGCCACAGTTAGGGAGACCGTCAAGCGCCGATCAACCTTATGGGTAACCGTAACAACCATTTGCCTTCAACCAGTTTACAAATGGTAAGGTCGTAGCATTCCGGAGATCTGATCTTCCGGAGTTCCGAAGCTAGAAAGGCTTAGCTCCTTTCGGGATTAGCGTAGGGTTCCCAGACCTTGGTCACATGGGTACTTTGAAATCTCTTGTGGGCTACGCGCTAATCTCTTGGTTGTGAGTTGGTTAAGGACATGAGCATGAGCCCTTGGTCACACGAGTGAAAGATATGAAGGAAGCACCCTCCTTCCATCGGGTTTGAACTTAGTATTCCTGCGAAGGTAGATTCTAGAGGTCGGCGGGACTTAAGCATCCCAATAATCCTTCCCCGACACTCTTGCAAATTTACATCTCACAACTCTCTAACTGCTAAGTTGAGGCAAGCAGAAGACCATTCAAAAGCATGGGTTCACAGAGAGACAAATACATATTTCTACCTTAATCATTCAATACAGAACTCAGTCATGGACATATAAATATATTCAATTATCATTTCCATTTCAATACATAGAGTATGAAAATACTTATCAAAAAACCAGAATCGTGAAGCGACTGTTGAAAGGGGTGTTTGTTTCCACCCAACCATAGGCACAACCACTCATGAACGGATTTACCGCTAGCCACCCCTGATCTAGACCGTGATGCTCTGAGAGAGACTCTTTCTTCTTACTCAGCGACAGTCAGGGACGGAGGTTACTCTCCTCCTCCCATGGGATCTTGGCAACCAGTTTTCTTTATACCAAGTAAGGAGGTATGCACGAGTACTTCCACAGTCATTCGGCAGTCCCTTTTATCAACTTGGATTGAAAACCTTACCAACAGATTATTGCGCTCAGAACGAACTTATTTCCTAGTTCTTCCTCGAACCAGAGAGCTTGCAAGTGCTCTTTTCTCTTCTCGAGATTGGTCTTTCAACTATGCTTTCTCGCTCAGATTTCTCTATTTTTGTCTCTGCCCATGAATTACCTCTTTTTTTTCCTTCCTCGACAAGATCGTGTGGGTCCGAATCCCCAAATCTTGGTTAGGTTTGGAAGTCTTGCAGATGGGTACTCTGCCCCATCTCCTCATTAACTCTTGAGGAGGACTCTTCCAACTACCAATTTCACTGGTTATTCATTTCTAGGTCAGAGGATTGTTCTAAGTCAGAGTCATTAAATCCAGTAAGGTACTAGTTTGGTGGGGGGTCATCTCAACCATTTCTGGTCCCCCTTGCCATCTCTCTCATAGCATCTATGGTCTATCTTGGCAAACCCCCCCTTTCAGCAATTATGCAACACCTTTCCATTTTCTATTAATAACAGAAAATACATACCTTTTATAACAAAAGGTTCATCAAATCAAACATTCACACATATCTAGTTTGTCCCAGTCTTTTGACAAGTTATAGTTATATTTACAAACTGGAGAAAACAAGAGCATTACATTTACCTTGTTGCTTCTGTGTTTTTAAAAAGAAAAATTACTTGAATAGGGTCGCATCCAAAGCTATTGTTCGTGCGACTAGACAACCCTTGTTTTTACTAAAATACTTTGCATCCTCCAGGACACCCACGTCCAAAAACTTTGGCTCTACAAATTGCTATGCTTCCTAATGTATTATTTCATGCTCATTTACCTTTGCGTCCTTTTTCTCTTCAGAATTTTCGTCTCCTTGTGTTTTTCCTTTCCTTCGACATTTTCATGATGAGTGAATTGTTCACTGTAAGGTTAGATTAAATAAATTTTGTGCGATTGAATTTAAAAAAAAAATCATGACTTATACAGCTGCGAAACCGCCCCTTTTTTCCTTCAAAATCTTCTTCAAATTATTGCTAAGTACTCTGAGCTACGAGTAGCATTCGAGGAAGGAAAAAGTTGGTTGGATGTCAATGCTAGTTAATGCACTATGAGGACAAAAGATTATTGATCAAATAAAATAAGCGCCAACTCGTATAGATTTTCTTGGCTGCCAGACAGTTCGTAAAACCTACTCCAGTTATGCAACTAGTTCCCCGTAGTATTGCCAGCCAACTAAAGATCTTCGTATCTTACTTGCATTATCCACTTCCAGTTTTCGTTATTAACAAAATGAAGAGTGATCGTTATATTCTGCATTTACTTGAATATCTAAACATGTACTTATATGTATAGATAGGAATTGAATTATTGATGAGCATCATAACTCACACTCTTAATTAAAAGGAAGTAAATTGACGTGGATGAACTTTTATTTGAATTGATTTAAATTGCAATATAATTAATTTATGGAAAAATTATTATATGTTTTTTTCTTATCAATTAGAATTATATGTTCAACATATATTAATAATAATTTATTTTTAAGGTCACGGCCAAGCCACACCAAATTGGTGTATGAGATCCCCTTGTTTGTGGGACAAGGGACCCCCCTTCGCCGATCGATTTGACTGGTAAAGTCTACGGAGGTATACATACCCTACCCCCCTTTGGTATACTAATAATTAATGGTTATTTTTGTCTTGTATTTTTAATTGATTTTACGTCTATGCAATTAATGGAATGACATGATTAGATTTGAAGTGTATTTAATCATTGCACAAAATAGCTTGTAAACTAAATTTCAAAAGTCATATCCACTCGGATTAAGCCAGTTTTGGAAAGGAGTCTCTCAGTTGAACAACTCAGGTTTCCTAAGGGAAGAAGGATCCATGATGCCATCGGGGTGGCCCATGAGTGCATTCACAGCATCATTCATACAAAACAAAAGGCGTTGGTCATGAAAATCGACCTCAAAAAGGCCTTTGACAGTATTGACTGGGATTTTCTAAGACTCATCCTTCTCTCGGTCGGTTTTGGGAATCAGTTCACTGACTGGATAATGTCTTGTGTCACAAGCGCAAACTTTGTTGTTCTGATCAACGGGGAGGCGTCCAGATTTTTTAAAGGCGAAAGGGGGCTCCGTCAGGGATGCCCTCTTTCCCCCTACCTCTTTATCCTAGTTTTGGAAGGGCTGAGTCTTCTCCTCACAAAAAACCTTGCCGAGCACCGCATCACAGGTATTAAGGTCTCTAATTTCCTCAGGATCGTCCACCTTATGTTTGTGGATGATATTCTTTTATTATCAATTGCTGATGTAGCGGAATGGATTGCGCTTTTGGACATTTTTCAGCTTTTCTGCACTGCTTCGGGACTGTCCATCAATCCCTTGAAGTCCACGGTCCACTTTTGGGGCCTAACTGAGACCGAACTATCTACTCTAAAACGCTCCATCCCCTTCTCCTTTTTTGACTTAAGTTTAGGCTTCAGGTATCTGGGGTACCATCTTAAACTGGGAGCCTCCTCCGCAACTGACTGGACCTGGCTGGTGTCTTCCTTTGAAAGGAAAATAGGTTTCTGGTGTAATAAATGGTTGTCCCTAGGGGGACGTCTTATCCTGGTCAATTCAGTGTTGCAAAGTCTGGATGTTTTTTGCATGTTACTGGAAGGGATCCCCGCCAAAATTATTACCCTGCTCCGCAGACTCTCTTTCAACTTCCTATGGAACGACCTAGCAGGAAATGGACGCTTCCACCTCTGCAGCTGGCAGACTCTCTCTAGGCCAAAGAGGGCAGGGGGATGGGGACTTAAGAATCTCTCCATCTTCAACAAGGCTTTACTGGCATGTTCCTTTTGGAGAGCGGTATCCATTGATAATATTTGGCATCGGGTTATCAAGGACAAATATTTAGGTGCCAAACCTCTCACTTCTTGGCTACGAAAGACACATTTATTTCATAACTGGGCATCTCCCTTCTGGAGGGGACTGGTATCTTCCTCTCAGGTGATCCTTCACTGGCTCCGTTGGAGTCCTAGATCGGGTGAAGAAATAATTCTTGGCAGAGACAAACTTATTGGTTTAGATGATCAATCGATTCTCTCCCTGCAGCTCAGGTCTCATCTGACTTCCCTTAATCTTCTTTCCCTTGCTCAGTTGAAGAAGGAGACCTGTGCCTTCCTTCTCTCGGATGGCTCTCCGCGGGCCCTTAGCCCTGGAACTGGATTCTTTTACGGCAGCTTTAAAGTGCTCAAGCATCTCCCTCTCTGATGCTCGAGATACTCTTACCTGGGCCGGGGGCGATGGGACAGGCAAGGTTACAACCAAGAATGTTTATGCTGCTCTCCTGTCGGCTAGGGAGGTCGATGCCCATCCTTTGTGGCTCCGCCATTTATGGTCTTGGTCGCTCCCCTTAAAGCTTAAATTATGTTTTTGTCTTTGTGCCAGTGATAAACTCCTCACCTGGGAGATGCTACGTAGAAAAGGTTGGCAGGGTCCTGGCTTATGTGTTCTTTGCCGCAGAGCCTCGGAGGACATTCATCACTTGCTAGTCCACTGTTGTTTTTCTCAAGACATTTGGAAACGTACTTTGCATCATTTCTCCCTTCCCTTCCACTGGACCGGTGCCACTTTTACTGAGTGCTTCTCCTCCTGGTCATCTGTCCAAGCTGCGCCTCCTACTCTGGCAGTCTACGTTAGCTGGCATATCTGGTTAGAGCGCAACAAGGCTCTTTTCGAGGACGCCTCCCCCTCCCTACAGGCAGTTAGCCATAGAACTCTAGCCTCTTTCCATTGGCAGCAGTCTACAATCAAGGCTCTTTGTTTGAAAACGATGGATTCTTTCCTGCCTGAAGGTTTCTCTGTGGCATGTTTTGACGGAGCGGCTCAGTCTTCTGGTTTATGCTGTGGTGCTGGAGGTACTTTCAAATCTCACCCGGAGAGGACTACAAAGTGGTTTCTAAGTTGTGGTAGGGGTACAAATACCAAAGCCGAGCTCCTGGGCTTATGGGCTACACTTACGCTTGCATCCTTTTGGTCCCTAAATCATCTACAGGTCATAGGCGACTCGAAAGTTATCATTGACTGGATTAATCATAAGTGAAATCTCCATTCCATTCATGTGGAAGGTTGGAAACTAAAAACGCAACAACTGGCTCTCTCCTTCACTGACATCTCCTTCCGCCATCTCCCCAGATCGTTCAACTCAGAGGCGGATGTTCTCTCTAAGAGAACTCTTGGTCAAGTGGTCGGCAGACTTTATATTTATCACTGTGACAGAGGACAGGAGAGCCTGATTTCCTCCTTCAATCTCTTCGAGTTATAAAGTCAGTTTCGCTGCACAAGAAAAGAGCTCAGAGAGCCTTGGATTCTGCTTGTATATGTCTGTTCTTTTGGTGACGGAGGCAGGCTCCTTTCGCCTTGGTGACAGATTTACTACATTGGGCGATTGACAGAACAAGAGGCGTATTGAGAGCTTCAGTTTTCTTTCGTGTTAGTTGTGATAGTTACTGGACTCGTAATTCGTCCACTATTTGTTCCCTGGCTGCTTTGTTTTTAATCGTAAGTTCTGATCTGATCTGGTTCTCGCACTGATCCGGCTTATATGTCTGGTTTCAGAGTTTGTAAACGAATTTATACCATTTATAAATTTGAGTTAATTTCTCTTGGGAAAAAAAAATCATTGCACAAATATAAATATAAGATTCTTATTGATGATACGGATTCAATTGATGTTCTAAGTATATACAGTAATTATAATTAGATATTCTATTGAAAGAGTATAGCCAAAACCTTCTCTCTAATTAAGTGGAGTCATATACCAAGTCAAGAAATTTCTTATGTCTTGGAGTGAGATTTTCTTTTGTGTAATTTACTATGTTATATAAAGTTTAGTGCGTTGGTTGCGTAACCACAATTAAATTTGGAATTGATAATATTTTACTCCTTGTTGTGTCTATAGATAGTAAGGGAGTGGGTTAATTAAATTTAATCAAACAGAAGAGAAGGGATTAGGTTAATTGTAATTATTATTATTAATGAATTAAAAATGTAAAGAAATCGATTAATAATTTAATGGTAGGTAAATTTCCACATGCATTTGATATAACAAAAAAATGTATACGAAGTGTAACCTTGAACTAGGTAAAAAAAAAATGACTATACACGTTCATTTTCATTGCACTAGAGAAAGTTATTCGGATTTAGTGTCAAAACATTAATTAGTTCGAAAGTAAAATAATTGTATTATGCATTAATATATATATATATATATTTATTTTGCTTTCATTACATGTTATAACGTTGTAGGTAGTTACAACAATAATGAAGTTACCTTGAAAGTAAAATAATTGTATTATGCATTTNATATATATATATATATATATATATATATATATATATATATATATATATATATATAGCTTTCATTACATGTTATAACGTTGTAGGTAGTTACAACAATAATGAAGTTACCTTGATTATTGATGTTGAAAATAGTAGTGTAGATATAAAGTTCTTGTGTTTAAGAAATAAATAAATAAATAGAATATAGTTATTGCATTCTTACACATAGTGGTTTAGTTTATTGTAGGATTATTATAGATATGAGGAAGTTTGATGGCAATGATCCAATCACTTGGATACTCTAGATGGAGCAATTCTTTGATCTACATGATGTGCCACACACACAAAATGTACGAATTGCATCCTTATATTTAGAGCCTAATCAGTTTATGTGGTATCGATGGCTTTGTTCTCACAAATCACTTGTCACTTGGACAATTTTTACAGAAGAAATGATAGCACACTATGAGGATACAAGGAGTAATACCTTCTTCAACCAATTGATAAATCTCAAGCAAAAGGGTTCAATTGCGGAGCACATTGAGAACTTCCAAAGATTGAATATAAAGGTAATGTATATTCCATATGAGCACATGATTAATGTCTTCATAGGAACTTTAAAAAAGGATAACATTCAACATGAGGTTCGCCTTTGGGAACCCAAATCATTGGAGAATGTGTTCAAGGTGGCGAGAAATGTTGAAAGTAAAAATCTGGCTATGACTACTAGAAGGACCACCACTAACATCTATCGAGAGAATATTGTTCCTTCTTCTAAACCACCTCAACCTACAAGGTTGACACCTCAACAACTAGAGGAAATGAAAGCAAAAGGTGTATGATTTAATTGTGATAGCAAGTACTGTAAGGGACATAAGTGCGGTGAAAAGAAATTATTCTACATAGATTGTGAAGAGGAAGAAGAAGAAGAACAAGAACCATCTCAAGATGAAGATGTAGAAGAGATTTATTCTGAAGAGATGATTCCCACCATAATAAATCATGCACTGGTTGGAATTATCCCTCCTCAAACCCTCAAAATCGAAGGATATATCAAAAAGAAAAATGCAATAGTGCTAATTGATTATGGTAGTACTCATAATTTCATTCACTGTAAATTAGCCAAAGCTTTCAATTGATTTATATATCCAGCGCCAGAGTTTCAAGTAATGATTGCAAATGGAGGAACTATTAATTGCTTAGGAAAATGTCATAAGATCAATCTTACTATGGGGGAACATGTAATGAATAGTCCAATGATTGTTATACCCATAGGTGGTGTTGATGTCGTACTAGGGGTCCAATGGTTACAATCATTACGAACAATGGATTTTAATTTTCAAGAACTTTTCATGAAATTTTCATTGGAAGGAAACAAATTTGAGTTAAGGGGTATCACAGGGAAACCCAGTAAGGTGGTAAGCTCTAATGGCATGACATAATTATTGAAAAAGAGGCATCAGGGTGTAATTGTACAACTATGCTCACTAGATGTTCAAACATCTAGGCCATTTATTCCCATAGATATCCAAGGGATCATTGATAAGCATTCCAAAGTATTTGAAGATATTCCCAGAGGTCTTCCACCCACTCGCGATCATGATCATGCTATTCACTTAATTCCTAGGAGTCTTCCTCCTAACATTAGGCCTTACAGATACCCTTATGCCCAGAAGAGTGAAATTGAGTGTATGGTTGAAGAAATGTTAGAGGTTTACATTATTATACCTAGCCAAATTTCTTACTCTACACCAATGGTAATGGTAATCAAGAAAGAGGGCTCATGGTGTATGTGTCTAGATTATAGAGAGCTCAACAAGCCATTAAAGATAAGTTTCCCATTCCAGTCATTGATGAATTGTTAGATGAACTACATGGAACAATCTACTTCACAAATTTGGATCTTCGTTCAGGGTACCATCAGATTAGAATGAAGGAAGAAGATATCCCAAAAAAAACATTCAGAACTCATGAAGGCCATTATGATTTTTTGGTCATGCCTTTTGGCCTTACGAATGCACCTTCCACATTCCAAGGGTTGATGAATTCCATTTTCAAGCCCTTCTTTCGAAAATTCATGTTAGTATTTTTTGATGATATACTAATCTATAGCAAGTCTTGGGAAGATCATATTCGACATGTTGATAGGGTGCTATAGCTACTAAAGGAGCAACAACTATATGCCAAACCGTCCAAATGTTTTTTTGGGGTGAAGGAGGTAGAGTATTTGGGTCATATTGTATCTCATGAAGGTTTCAAGGTAGACCCTAACAAGATTAAAGCCATGATGGACTGGCTGATTCCCAAAACATTGAAGAATCTTAGAGGATTTTTGGGTTTGACAGGTTACTACCACAGGTTTGTTCGAAACTATGGAAGAATAAAAACACCTTTAAGTGCATTAACTAAGAAGGATGCATTTTCATGGACTTCAAAGACAACTCAAGCTTTTGAACAACTTAAAAAGGCAATGTGCAAAACTCATGTCTTGACCACACTAGACTTCACAAAAAAAATTATTGTGGAATGTGATGCCTCATGAAATGGCATTGGTGTTGTTCTAATGCAAGAAGGAATCCCCCTTACTTTTGAAATTCGACCACTCAAGGAAAAGGACTTACACAAACCCATTTATGAGAAGGAAATGATGGCAATACTACATGCATTGAAGCAATGGCGCCCTTACCTAATAGGTAGGCACTTCAAGGTCAAAACAAATCATGAAAGTCTTAAATACTTCTTGGAAAAAAGACTATCTTCGAGAGAACTAGTATTGATTACAGTACCTTATTTCCATAACATCTCTATCGTGTTACTTCAATAGTGGAAACTAGCACTAATCTTCCATTACCTTATCTACTTAATTAGGGTCAATACTATGATTCCAGTTCTAAGCTCTATGAAACAGGTTCATTACTATTACTGATTTGATTATGTCATAATAACACACATAGGGGAAAGCAGGTTATGTTGGGTTATGACTTTGAAATCATCTACAAAAAATGGAAGCAAAATGTTGTGGAAGATGTACTCTCAAGAAAGGATGAAGATGTTGAGGCATTTGTCTGTGCTATCTCTATCATCCAACCTGATTTGATAACAGAAGCAAGGGATGAATGGAAGAATGATGACGAAGTGTGGACTCTCATTCAAAGGTTGCAGCAGGATTCCAATGCATCTGATACATTTACATGGAAAAATTATTCAATATGGTTCAAAGATTGCCTATATTTATGTAAGAACTACCAACTCAAACAAAAGGTACTTTTGGAATTGCACACCTCTCTGGTAGGAGGGCACTTAGGATTTTTAAAAACCTATCACAAGGTCACGTGGGAATGTTTTTGGGATGGCCTTAAAACTAATGTTCAAAGGTTTGTGGCGGAATGTTTGGTTTTCCAACAAAATAAGGTGGAAACAATTAAGACCCCAAGTCTTTTACAACCATTATCCATTCCAAGTCAGTGCTGGAGGGAGGTTTCCATGGATTTCATCATAGGGTTACCAAAGTTTGAAGGAAAGAATGTCATCATGGTGATTGTTGATAGACTTACCAAGTACAAACACTTTTGTGCACTCTCTCATCCTTTCAAAGCCAGTATAGTTGCTACCGCATTCATGGAGACAGTTCAAAAGATACATAGAAGCCCAAGGATTATTGTGAGTGACAGATATCCCATCTTCACTGGACATTTTTTGACATAATTATTTTTTTGTTTGGGTACTCATTTGGCTCATAGCTCATCTTATCATCCTCAATCTGATGGACAAACTGAGATAGTGAACAAATGTCTGGAAGGCTACCTTCGTTGCTTTGTCTTTGATAAACAAACACAATGGTTCAAGTGGTTACCCTTGGAAGAATGGTGGTATAACACTTCCTTTCATACCGCAATAAAAATGACACCATTTATGGCGCTTTATGGATATTAGCCACCATCCATTACCTCTTCTCTAAAAGAAAAATCTAAGGTTCAAGCAGTGGAAGATCACATAGAGCATCAACAACAAGTTATCCAACTCTTAAAGGACAACCTAAACATGGCACAAAATCACATGAAACAACAAGCAGATCAACATCATAGTGAAAGAAGTTTTGAAGTAGGGGATTGGGTATTTTTAAGACTACAACCATACAAACAAATGTCCCTCAAGCAAGCTAAGAAGGATAATGAATTATCATCGAAGTACTATGGTTGTTATAAGGTGTTGCAAAATATTGGTACTATGGCATACAAATTGGAGTTGCTGACATCTTCGCGAGTACACCCAGTTTTCCATGTTTCATGCTTAAAGAAGGTTATAGGTAACAAGATCCCAGTTCAAACAATATTTCCAAAACTTGACGAGGAAGGAAAAATCATATAAGAGCCTCAAGCTATCACTGACACAAGAATTCGCCAGTTGAGGAATAGATCAATTTCAGAGTATCACATTAAGTGGAAGAAACTACCTGCTGAAGATTCCACGTGGGAAGATGATACTTTTATTCAGAAGCATCCAGAACTACTCAAGCGTTGAGGACAACACTTTTATGAAGGGGAGGGGCATGTTAAGCCCTAAATCATGGCACATTACTCCTTAATTGGGGCATATTACATTAATATTGTTATTTTATTTATGTCAGCTTGGGTCCATTAGTTGTAATTGTACCTCCTAGTCTCCTATATATACCAAGGTGACCTTTTCATTTGGAATAATCTAGTATTTGTGAATTCATATGATGTATAAGGAGGTTTCCCCCTCAAAGAGGCTTATTATCTGAAATTCTCTCTTTGTCAAGGCGTTGAGTACTTATTCTGAGGTTTTTATGCTATTTTTATATTTAGTTCTTAACAGAGAATTTAAAGTGGGAGATCATGTACTTTCGAAAGTGAAACCCAAGAAGAGCTCATTGAAGTTGGGAAATTGTACAAATCTAGTAGCCATATTCTCTGGTCCATTTGAGATATTAGAAATTAGAGGGTCAGTTGCATACATGCTTGCATTTCCTACTTCCATGAATGTGCATAATGTGTTTCATGTCTCTTTGTTGAAGAAGTATGTGCATGATCCTAACCATGTTATTGATTGGAATTTGATTCAGATGGAGCCAGAAGGAGACTTTCATGTCCATCCACTACACATATTGAACAAAAAAGTCAAAGTGCTCTGGAATCAAGTCATATAACTAGTAAAATTTTAGTGGACTTGTGACGGTCCTGAAGATGCCACTTGGGAGCATGAAGATGTTATGAGGGTAGAGTACCTGCAACTTTTTGAAGACCTTTGAAATTTTGATTTTCTCTTTTGTATATGCACTAGGGGCAGTGCCAAAATAAGGGGGAGGGGAATGTAATACCATGGTTTTGAGTCCCCGGATTAATAATGTATTTTGATTATTGATGAGATGTCGGAGTGCCTGAACAATTGAAAATCCTGGAGAGCCTAGGGAATGTAATACTTTGAATACTTTTAATAATAAAATACATCGCTAGTTGCGAGACAGACAAGGACAAGAGTTATAAGGGGCTATGATTCCATGAGAGAGGCGGGATGAGGGTCCAAGCCTTTATATTATTGTTATTGTTATTGTTATTTTATCTTGATATTAGTGAGAAGAGGAGAGGTCACGTGAGTCTCTTGGGGGAGGCTACGTTATGCCCTAAAAGTTATATAAACACTACATGTGGACTATTTAGGGGTTAGTTGATGGTTACTTCCTTATTGGGATTACTTCATTATTGTGGTTAATTGATTACTTTCCTTCTTGATCACGTTGGATTTGGTTGTGGGAATGGGGAGACGAGTTGCTGGAGGTAGTGAGCCATGGTTATTTGTTGTAGGAACTACTGGTGTTCCAACAAAGATTTGATGTCTATGTGCATGAGAATGTTGAAAATAATGCTAAGACTATCTATAACTGAGAATCTTGGGAGTTTCTAGCATTGATATGACCTGACCAGTAGCACTAGAGCCCTGGTTCAAGGTGAACAACCTAAGTGATTGCATGGCAGTGAAGTGGGTTCATGCTCTTGGGTTGTTCAGGCTGATGGGAAAGAGAGCTGGTAAACTAGGATTGTTATATGGTTGAGAAAATGTGAGATTTGATTTTCTAGACTGGTTTGGGAGAACTAGAGTCGGCTTAGGACTCATCCTTGTGGATTCATAGCCTTGGCTTGGGGGTAACCTATTGTTGAGATCTAGAACAAGAGTATCTAAGGTTAGGTGGAACGTCTAACATCTGCATCCAATTTGTGAAACTCTCTGAAAAGACAAGTCTCTATGTGTTTCTCTGTGATTTTATTCCATTGTGCATTTTATTTATCTGTGTGATATGTTTAAGACATGCTAGTTGTTATTAATTGATGTGCATGACTAGTTATTCTTTATTTATCAGTCATGCATGTTTCTTGATATTTCATTTACATTATCATGTTCATATTTTCCATAAGAAGGGTATTAGAATTTCGAAATCGCCTCAGGCAGGTGAGGTTTTGGGGCACCCAGGTAGTGGGGTGTGTCAAATAACCTATCTTGGTTGTGTATTGTCCCCCAGAAATGTTATAGGACCAAACCAATTCATCCTCCACATCTGATAATCGAATATGCACCTTATGAAGTTTGGTCGTGTATTATGACTAGTGATGATACCACTCATCTCCTATGCCCAAAGCCTCTGTTAATAACCACCCTTGGTTCTATATTGTTGTGTGATTTGCATCACCTACACTATTAAGTGTACATCTGTTGATCACTTGAAGTTGTTCCACAAGAGCCTCAAGAAGAAGGATTTTATCTTCAGAACCATCTATTGCATCCGTACCAATCCTGACATGTGACCCTGAGGCAACCCTCCATGCTAAAAACTACCCTATAATGGGGAAATCAAGTGTGAGATCCCTCCATTGGTTGGACATGTTGTGAGTTGGCTTCTTCTTCCTTTGTATCCAGTCCATAATTGCACCTAGTGCAATTTATTTTTCTACAAAAAATCACCTCCATAAATTATCACACATCAGGAAAACCCACAAATATTTGGCAGCTAGTGTGAAAACCCACAAATATTTGGCAGCTAGTGTGAAAACCCACAAGTATGTCTAAGCTAGTGTAAAGGTATTTTAATCCCCACCCTCCAAGACCCTTAGGCTTAGACATAATTTTTAAATTAACCAGGTGGGAGCCCAAATATTTTGTACTACCTTTCTGGATATGATTAAAACAATGTTTTCAAATATTGTTGAGAGTTCCTCTTGGAATATGGACTAAGAGGTGCCAAAATATCGGGATGGCTTCAATAATAGATTTAATAGAGAAAAGAAGTTCATTGAACAAATTTAGTTGGTGCATCAAATGTTACAAGAACAGTTGGAAAAGAGCCAAGCCAAGTACAAGACAAGACATGACAAGCATTGTGTTGATCATAGTTTCCAAGTTAGAGATGACGTTTGGCTTTACATTAGCAAGGAGATGCTTAAAGGAGAAGGTAAAAAACTAAAACCAATTAGATATGGACCTTTCAAGATTCTTGAAAAGATTGATAACAATACCTTCTGTTTGAATTTGCCTCCTTATATGCAAATGTATGTAGTTGTTAATGTTGATAATTTGATATTGTATGAGCCTCCTTTGATTGATGATCAAGGAGAGTGTTAGAACACATACCATTTTGAACTTTAGATTTTGCCTCTTAGAAATAAAAATTTGTACCCAAAAAGAAAAAAAAACTTATAGAGTTGCCTTTTAATTTCAAAATAAATCCTTTGGTTGTTATTTACCAATAAGGCGCTTACAATATCTTTCATCGATGAGTTATTCTAGGTTGATCGAAAGGTCCTAACGATCTCCGAAGTGTAGAAGTTGCCTAAGATTTAAAAGAAAATCTTTAATGGTCGCTTTGGACCTTCATGTTTTGGGTGTTCCAACAAATCTAAGAAACAAAGACCCCAAAACTCCGAAGTCCCAAAGATAGTCACTCGTGATAATTCCTAAAGGAATTATGGATGCGTCATGGGACACGTGTCTTTTAAATCTTTTCTTGGGATGAAACGTGGCACTTATTTTTGACATTTACATCGGATGTTTCACACGTTTTCAAGTGACACGTGGCACCTCTCTTCTCTTAACACGCCATCGAGAATGACGTCATCTCTGCCATGTCACTCTGGGAGAATTCCCTTTAGGAGTTTTAGCAAATATCGAGTTCACAAACCTCCAAACTATCAAAGCGCCGAAGTAAATGAATATTACAAAAAGTAAAAATTATTTTAAAGAGTTAATAAAACATTTAATAACTTAGGTTAATCATGATTAAGTATTAATTAATCATTTCGCAGTTTCAGACTTCGGGAGATTTCCATCCTGTCACATCCAAAACTTCTGAAAACCGAACCGTCGAAGTATTAATGAAATTTATGATTGACTAAGGTTAATGATTTCAATAAAGATTGTGAATCACCAGGTAATAAATTCCATTAAGTTTTTAATAAATTCTTCGTCAGTCGATCTATACGAAGACCGATAGGCTTTATGAATAAAACATTTCGAATTTCAAAGTTATTTTACCATTTGCGATTAATAGTTTTTCATTCAGTGAAAAGCTTACAGACTTCTCTTGTTACAGGTAGGCTAATTTTATTTTCTTGAGGGTTATGGCACCATGAAAACCTGAAAAAAAACTTGACGCATCAGGAGATGATTCCAATCCAAATGCAGATGTTCTATCAGACACAACTCCACGAGTTACGGATGCCATTAAGTCTTGGAAGCAGGTTTTTGATATCTTAGAGCATGAGATTATTAACTCCCCAGATGAATCTGTTGAGGAAGATGATGAGTCCTTTTCGGCCAAGCTTAGAACGGTAGCACAGTCAAAACTGCATAAAATTGTCGCACGACCCAGAATTATACCCTACAATGATATGATAAATTGGGCTTTGGAACATGTTGACATCAAAACCAGAAGCGTCAACAGCCACCAGCAGACCGTCCTCGGCTCTTTCTGACCAGAGAATCTACAAGTAATGTATAATCTTTCCCCTACACCTAAATATACTTACAATTCAATTTTTCTTCTAGATTTTGAGAGAAGCGAATGCACTCAATACGGTAGAAATGGTCATGATATAATCAAGACCTGGTGGGGACATTCGGAAAATTTTACGGCCGACGCTCATGGTATGTATGCCACGATGTCCTTAGAAGCTCATATGTTATATATAGCCATGATGATATGTCGTCTGTTTGGGAAAAAGAACCCTACGCATTTCTCAGTTGAGTGGGTAGCCATAATGAATGAAGTAGCCAAGGGTTATACCTTCAATTGGGCTAAAATGCTATCTAATAATTTGGCCAAGGAAATTATTAAGGATCAATTGTCAAAATCAAAAGGGAAACCTTCTCCTTTCTACATATTAGCATATATTATGGATGCCATTTGTTTCATGACCCCATTCCCATTGATGAACTAGATTTGGACCCCGACCAGTTCTGAGCCAATACACTTCTACCACTTCAAATTATGGGAAGAAAATGCCACAGATATCTTTTACGAAATCTGTCACAACGTACTGGTACCTGTTCACATAGCTATCTATGGCCACCCGTCGCCTAGGATTTCAGAAAAGATTATGGGTAACTTAGGCAAACTTGCAGATTGGTTCATTGAGGAGAATTTCTCCTACATTAGAGTATTTGGTTGTTTTGTTCCTCCTCATGCCCTTCCACATTTTTTACCTGACAAGCTGGTATGTAGAGAAGTGGCATACCAAACAATAGCACGAGGTATCAACAAGGAATTGAAAGCAACTCAGAAAAAGGTTTGGCCAACTTTTCCCATTCAAGTTGGTATGTTCACATTATTAGATTTTGGTCATTCTAAAGTTGAGGCTGCAGCCCTGGAAGATGTCAAATTAGTTGACATTGGATTCAAGAAACATGATCCACATAAGATAGTGGGAAATCATTTGTCTCAATTTAACATGAAGCGATACATCCATGAGGATTCTCCTTATGATGAGATGTTTAGGGGAGTTAGAGCGTACGAAGAAGTTCAAAGAAGATTCCAGACTCTGCCCCCCGACCAACAGGCTAGTTTCCTCATCTTTCAAAAGCATAGACGAAACAGTTTACCGAAGATATTTCAAGGAGAGTCAAAACCCATGCCTTCTTCACAAGAAAATAAACCCACAGGATATGAACCAAATTTCTCCACTAAGCACAAAGTTTAAGAAGTCCCAAAAAGTCCAGAAAAGTTATTTCAAGAAATAAAAACATCACTGTCAGGACTGAATGATCCACAAGCATTAGCTCGGTTTGAAGCTTTCATGAATCAGGGACAAGTTGTTCCTCATTCAATGCCAGCTACTCTTGTTGGCACCCCAGATACAATAGGTCAGAAACATTCCACAAAAATCATGTCTCCTATCACATCATTAACCCCTTTACAAACCAGTTTTGGAAATCCTGATTCGAAGCTCATTCATGTTGGTGATCTTACTCCTATCTTACCTGAAGAGATGCCTCCCTCAAGTTTCTTTTTCAGCAAGAAACGAAAGGCTATTGTAAAAAGATAATCTCACCAAAAGGATGGATTAGTCACCAAAAGGCAAAGATTGGTGTATGATGGGAAAGACCAAGAAGATCCTGAGTTTGCAAAGGAAGTTGCAGATTCACTAGGGGATTTTGCCACCGCCAATCAATGGTCAGTGGACAATTTAA
This sequence comes from Picea engelmannii, assembly GCA_009831015.1. Lineage (NCBI taxonomy): Eukaryota > Viridiplantae > Streptophyta > Pinopsida > Pinales > Pinaceae > Picea > Picea engelmannii. The sequence goes on from ML806071.1 coordinate 38,307, forward strand.
CCAAACAACTGCAACAAAAATTTCTCTTGGTAGAGCAATTGTAGAATGAGATACATAGTACAGAACAGACTGTTAGAAGCAGGATGAATCGAGACAATGAACAAATCAGGGCTAGTTATCAGCATCAAATGAAGCAGTTACAGGATAACCTTGAGTTGCTCTACCAGAGTTCACAGACCAACAAAGGTTTGATCACTCAGCGGGACAATTTGATTGAACAACTGCAGGACAAATTGGCCCTAACAGAGAACACAACGATAGATAGTACTGCCTTCAAAACACAAGCATCATAAATCAATGAGAAGCTGGAAGTTGCCCAGCAAGAGCTATATCAAAAGGTAGATGTTATTTAGAAATGCTATCAGGCAATAAACCTTTCTCTGAAAAGTATTTATGTCAAGGAAAAATATGCCTGCGCAGCTAGGTCTAAGTTTCAGGAATTTATCATATGGAAGCAGAAGGCTAATATCCCTGGTCTTACCCCTTTCTCACATTCTGAACAAGTAAAAGGCGAAATGGCCCTTAAATCCTGGGAAACAAATCTGGAAGAAGGAAAAAAACTTGCCAGAGATGCAAAAGAGGTTTGTCTGGAGGCATTGTCTTCCATAAATAAAAAATTGATTGAATTTGAAGGAAATAATATCTATGAGTCATTGGGACAGATTGAAATAGAAATGAACCAACAAAGCTCCAGAAAGAACAAGGAAAATATTCAGTCGGCCATCCAACAAATGAACCAGATCGATTTACTCAAAATCCATGAGTTGTTGGTAAATCCAAGTTTACAGTATCAGATCACAGTCCAAGAAATAAACAAGATCCAAGAGAAGCTACCACAAGTACAAAGGAATATGTTTGCCTTTGAATTAAATGAAAAGATTGAGCCTTCAAGATTCGCGGTAGCATTGATGACATGTGCACCCAATTCAATGAACAGAGAAAAGCGAGTGTAGCTGGGAGAAAATGAAAGAACATACACAACGTCCACTTCCTCCACCCACTCTACCTTTCACCCTCCATGCTCTCGATACCGTCTACCTCACCACCTACACTTCCCCTCTCTCTACATGTCACTTACCCCGTCTATGCCTACCACCTAAATTTTTGCATCCACTCATCCTACCTCCTTATTTGACACTTGTCCCCACATCATCCTATTCGTGAACAATTACTCTTCCCCGTAACCATTAGCCATCCCATAACGAGCCAACGCTGAGCTACCTGTCCAATTACCACCCCCATATCTTCAACTGCAATTATTTATCCCAGTAAACCCATTCAAAAGGACAGATGGCAAAGACAGTAAGCCAATGATTGTGGTGGTCTTAATGGACATGTGTACCCAGTTCAAAGAACAAAGGAAAATGAGTGCATCTACGAGAAAATGAAGAGACGGATGAAGCGCCAACAAAAATCAACAATATTTGCATGTTGTTATTTCATTCGGATTGTATTCTTAGTCCAATGGTTTTCAGTTGTGACAATTTTTGTATAAATAGATAGATTTTAGATCTGTTTGAGGCTGCTTCTTGCCGAATGTAAAAGAGAAAAAAAAATTGAATATCAATACAAGTGTAAACAAAGATTCTAATTTTAGTTCAATTTGAGTTATGTGTTTCCATCTCTCTGAATTTCTTTATGTAGTTCTTGAAGAGTGAATGATTACAATTTAGTACTACATCTACTGTGATCATAATATATCAGAAGTTCATTCAGTAACAACTTTTCCTCTGTTATTACTGTGAGTAAAACAAGACCTGTGACCTGTGTGAATTACTGCATTTTTATCTCCTTTCAAGGGTGCATCTTCTACTTTTCTTCTACTACAAACAAGGTGAGACTTATCTGTAATTGATACAGACTTTGTTTTAACAATTTTGTAAACCATTTCTACATAATTTGACATTATAGTTGCGACTCGGATAATGAGATACAACCTCTGCAATGTCTTATTATTAATTTCATTTAAATATTACTTCTCAGAAAACTGAAGGTAGAAAAAAACACTCATAAAAAAACTTCATTTAAAATCTTTGATGCCTGACATTATTCTTTGAGCCTTAGAATCAATCTCAGGAACAACATATTTTTGGTGTTGTTGCCGGGGACGGAGAAACGAAATCATTTTTCCCTAGGAGGACGACAAAGTTAAATTTTGGTATTTGATGGTGAACAAAGATTGAATACGTGTAAAGGTTCATTTTTCACTTGACGACTCCATTGTAGGCAGAGTTAGCCTTTGGTCGAAAGAATACTGGGAAAAAACCAGACAAAAAGTAGACTACGCCAGTTTCGGATCCCGAAAAATTGTTGAAACCAAAGCGATATCTCAGACAAACTTCTACATCAGGAGGTAAGGTCTATCAACCTAGAATTACGCAAGTTAATGTTAATATTCTCACTGAAGAACTAAGTCTCAAAGAAGAATTTAAACAAGTTCATTATGCAGAAACATCAACAAGTAAGTCTAAAGTTAAACTAGAAACTCCAAAAGTAATTATTCCTTAAATAAAATTTGAGATTAACTAGACCATCCCTATTTCATTGATAGATACTTTTACCAGTGAAAATAAAGAATCCATTTCAATCCCTACTATCATTAGTACACAACCGATTATTTTTCTTCCCGAAGTAAATTTTTTGTTTCCAAAAACCCTGTAGATTATTTTTTATACTCAGATTCATCACCTACTACTTCTCCTATCTATACATCTGGCAAATCTGAGAAACTAAGCTCAAGTTTTATTTTTCCCCATCATCTAGATATTCCATCTTCTCACAATAATTTTCCCGAACTTCATTCACACCATCCCAAATTAGTCAAAAGATCACTAGATCAGTCTTTTGAAGTTTTTGATAATCTCCTATTTAGTCCTCAAAATCTGTCTCCTACACTTTCAATGGTCCGTGCTGGAGGTGTCGGAGGTGTTGGTGGACAAGCAAATATACCTGCTCAACCACCTAGGATCTTTTCCAAGGTCATTTCTAGATATTCCCCCTTAGTTCTTCCTTCTATCCTGCATGATTTACCTGAAAAATACATGAAGAGCCTCCCTAAATTCACGGGAGAAAGGGATTTAACAGCAACAGAACATATAGTCTTTTTCGATCAATTTGTTGATATTCTTGGTGTTAAGCATGATGATGTTTACACGAGACTGTTGGTACAAACTTTTTAAGGACAGGTAAGAACTTGGTTCATAGGACTTCCAGTGGGTTCTATACCATCATATAATGATCTGGAAACTTCCTTCATAAGGCAATGGGGTGAGAAAAAAGATCATCTTTATTACTTAACTGAATTCGGAGCCTTGAGAAAGAAAACATTTGAATCGGTCCTAGAGTTCATTCAAAGATTTAATAAGCTTTATCACAAAATCCTGGTTGAAGTTAAACCTTCCCAACCAGCTGCAAAAGTCACTTTTGCAGGGGCTTTTGATTATGATTTCGCTCTACTTTTGGGAGAAAGAAGATCCACTACTTTAGCAAGGATGCAGGATGATGCTATAGAGATTGAATCAAATATGATGACATCCGGGAAGTTGAAAACTAAGTTGAGATGGAAATAAGAGAACCCAGGCATTTCAAAGAACATGTAGGGCCCTCTGGATCTAGAAAATCTACAGAGGAAAAAATGGATGAGATGGCTAAAATTATTAAAGATCTATCGAACAAAATTTCCAAGATGGAAATGGAACAAGCCAAACTTGATCCATATGTTAGAAATCAATTCAGGAGAAATCCTAATCCGCAGATACAACAAAGGCAAATAAAAAATGAGGAACAGAAGATTCAAGCTCCTTTTAAAACTGAGAATTTCATACAGAGAGATGAGGTGCAAGATTATGATGAATTAGATGAAGATCTAAACAACCTCAGCGATGATGATCTTGAGCCTCACCTAACCAAAAAGGATTATGAGAAATCCTTGGATCTGGAATCTCTGTTTAATGATGATGAAAATATCAACAATTTGGGAGACCCTACATATAGAGGTCTCGTTGTTTCAATAATGGTCGAGCTTCAACATAAATATGATTTGAGGCCAAGAGAAAAAACTTCTACAAATATTCCACCAATTTTTTTTTTATCACAAAACCAAGCAAATGAGACAGCAGTTACAAAACCATCAACTGAAATGCAAGCTTCCTGAATAAAGCAAGTTGAAACGAAATCAGTACTGGCTAATAATCCAGAAAATAAAGAAGCAGAAGTGCAAACCAGGGAAATTGAAAAATCAATTGGAACTTTCAATCTAGAAAATGACCTAAATAAAATTAAAATTCCAATGCCTCTAGTTGAACTTGCTAGGAACCCAATCTATAAAAAACAAATCGCTAAAGCAATAAATTTTTCTGATGCTGAATGTCAAGTTGATGTTATCAATTTGCAGGATGAGAAACCTACAATCATGTTTGGACCACACATTGAAAATAGTAAGGATTATGTTCCTCCTTTCTATATTACACTGACTGTGCACAATCATTTACTTCACAATTGCATGTTAGACTCCGGAGCTTCGCATAATTTAATGCCTAAGATTATCATGGAAAAATTGGGCCTTGAAATTACCAGACCTTATCAAGATTTATACTCATTTGATTCTAGAAAGTTAAGTGTTTGGGTATGATTAAAGATTTAGTTGTAAATCTTGTTCAGGTTCCTGTGAAAAGTATTCTTATGGATGTGGTTGTTGTTGATGTTCCTACCAAGTATGGCATGCTTCTATCCAGATCTTGGGGTGCCAAGCTAGGAGGATCGATTCAGTTAGACATGACATATGCTACAATTCCAATTTTTGGTGGACAATTTACTCGACTATACAGAGAAACTGGACTGGCATATACTGTAAGTGACCCTCAAAACCCCAACAACTACCCAATCTATGTTGTTGATCAAGATTTAGGCAATTTTATATTATCTATAGATGATGATTTTGAAGAATGTATAGAAGAAGAAAATCAAAATGCATACACTATCGGCACCGCGCCAAATCTAGCTTTCAAGCCAACTGCCGCCAAAGTTCACTGTCGACAGACACAATTAACTCAGGTAATTACAGTCCTCCATTAATTCACCTCATAACTCTGTTAAGTCATGGCTCCCAAAGCCAAATCCACCAAGACGTCTGAGAATCGGATCCTTCCCCCTACCATCGACTTGGATCATATTCCCCTGGTAGATAAGGACTACAAGATTACAGAGCTGAAGTGTGAATTTGAATGCTTCAAATTTCACTTCTGGCTAAAGGATATTTTCCTGGATCAGAGGGACAAAATTGGACTCTGGGAGTCCAATTTTCCTCTGTACATGTTCCCTCAGACCTTCCACTTCCTAGAATTTGCCCTGAAATGCTAAGCCCATTATTTTCTCGGCCAAAGGGCCATAGTTTCCTCTTCTAGCGAAACCTTGTTCACCATTACCCCCGAATCCATTAATCATATGTTATAGATCCCAAAAATTGACTCTGCCATCCTATTTTCGGTCGAAGCCTTGAACGACCTCTACCAGAATCTCTCCTTCCCCCAAAGAGCCCGGATTTTCGAAATCTTTCTACCAGAAGATGCTCAGTTTCCCAAGAAAAACCCTCCCTATCCATTCTCCATCTTCTCTATTAGGGAAAACTAGATTATTTCTATCCTCTGTTACCTGTTAGGATACTTTTCAAATGAATGGGTAGATGAACCTATCTTAGGTTTTCTGTCCATTTTTTCCACAGAAGAAAAAACCACAGTTTAATTTGATTTCAGTCAGTTTTTGGCTGATAACATACATGATCAACTTTTCAAGTTTTCAGCAAAAGGAATCTTCAGATATTCCTTAGTGTTGGTGTACCTATTCTTGTTTTTTCAGTCAGACATATTTTCATGTGCTCTTCGGAAATTGGACCAGGAAGGAAACCCACAGTCAATGACCTCATGGAACTCACTAGTGCGGAAAAATTCAACTGAAATCAGTTTCAAGGATCATTGATCAATTTTATCACCCAATGGTTTGCATGTTGAGCAACAGAACAAAGCCAAGAATCAATGAAGAAGTTCAGAGAATCCTTCACCTCTCTGATCTAGCAAAAACAGGAGATTGGTATCTGTACCAAAACCACATTGAAATAAGAATATATGGATGTGAATTGCCACTATACAGACTGCCAAAATATCTCCCTGTAAGGATATTTGCATTGGAATACATCAGACAGATGGTGAACTCTGATGATATTCATTTTGTTTCAGTCAAGAAGAAACAACAACTCAGAATCAAGACCCAAATTGGCTCTTTCATATGCAACAGCAGAGCTGCAGGAGAAGAGGCAGACAACCTCTTGAAACAAATGAGTTTCACATGGAATTATGACCCATTTGGTGTCATCTCAGAGCTCAAGGTCAAACAAAAGAGCACTCCTTATGCTCACATACACAAGACAAAGGTGGAAAAGTATATGAATCAGACAGATTGGCAAGAGAACACATTGTTGGAAACAAAAGAACAACCTCCCCCTATCACTGCTTCACATACCAACACACATCAAATACAAATAGAAAAGAGAGCAAGGAAAGAGGTTTCCCCTTCAGTCACAAAAGTGTCAGCTGAAGACTTCCAAGTCTACAGAAAAAGGGCCAAAACTAGTGACACACCAGACCTGCTCAAAGAAGGAGAAGTGCAATCCACCATAGTAATGGAGGGACCACATTCCTCAACCTTTTCGGGCAGTCAGTTCATAGTATCCACATATTCATCTAAAAAACAAACAGACACTACTTTTTCCGCCGAATTGTCTCATTAGCCAACAGGGTCAAATATCTTTGACAAGTACAAACAGATCAAGCAGAGGAATAAACTCCTAAACAACAACACATATGATCAGTTCTGGAAGCATACCTCCATTTCCCAACATAGACTACTGTCAGCATTTGACACAGAGAAAGGAAGAATGCAAATGGCATTCCTAGAAGCACAATTTCCTCATCCCAAGACAGTTGTTGATTACAAGAAGACTTCTTTTGAGTTTGATGTGAAGGAGGTCCATCTAGTGGACCAAATGGACATGCACAGGCAAACAGGGGAGATGATATTCTCCACTTTGACAAACACCTCATTGACTGCTTCAAAATTGCAGGTGTCTTTGAATAACATCCAGTCCCAATTGAAGCTGGAGAAAATCTCCTCTCTGGCCAAGGATAATACGATCAAATCACTAGAAGAGTTGGTGCTAAAGATTGGGTATGACCCATCGAATGTCAAGGTAGCTAAAGAATTATTGAAGAAGAAGAATGTTGATATAACATCCTTGAGAAAGCAACTGAAGCTTACAACCACTGAAGATTCACAAGCAAAGGAGGTGGTTGAAACTGAAGGCCACAAAGAGGAGATGTTGAAGCTTATCATGGAACATAATGCACAAATAAAAGAGATGGAGGCAGAGATGGGAAAAATGATAAAGGACAAAGAACAGAGTGTGCAGATGGCTATTATTCCACTGGAGGCAGTCCCTATGACATGATTAGAACAACAAAAGCAGCTACAACAGTAGAGATTCCATCAGCCATCCCAGTGCAAGTTCCAGATGCATGTGAGAAACTTGTGAAGTCTATGGAAGACATGTCCCTTCAAGGGGAGGAGATCAGAAAATTGCAAGAAGAAGTAAAAAACCTCCAATACTTGAAGTCTATGTTCCAGACCAGTTATCATGCAGAAATGCATAAGTCTTGGAGACTTAGTCAACAACTACAGCAGCGACAGAAAGAGATTTTCATGGAAAAAACATTATTTGAGGCCGAGGAAAACATCTGGGTGGATATCAGCAAGTCTATGGCAGAAATATGGCCATTCATACAGATCATATTTGAACAACATGAACCGGTACAAAAGGCCAGAGAAGTAATTGGTAAAATAAGAGAAGAGCTAGGAGAAAGACCTACAGAGGCCACTGAGCTCATCAGATTCCTAAACTCCAAAAACAAGCAGGAGTTAGAAGAAATTGAGATTGAATATAGGACAGAGACCATCCTTGAGGTCAAGAAGGTCCTGACCAAGAAAGGATCGATGTTGCAGCTAGAGGAGAAGGCTCAGGTGATGGACATTAGAGTTCAGAGACTTTTCAGTAAGATTGAGGTACTACACAAGAAGGGTCTCCCTGGACTATTAGTACTCAATGACAAGCTAATCAATCTATCAGATTATAAACAGAAGATCATTGAAGTGGCAAAATACAGTTCCAAGTTTGCAGGTATACAGGGAAGCATTACTAGCAAAGATTTCCTAGAGACATTATAGTTGGACATGAGCATCCAGCACGAGATAAAACATATTTTCATCACCAAACCCACTTTTTCCAAGTATATTGAGATGGACGAGATATACAAAAAGTTACTCAAGGTTTCCATCCCTAGTAAAAAGAGATGGGAAGATATATGTGTTGGATTATGTTGTCGTTGATGCCAATGGTTTGGTTGATTGATGTCAAGTGATTGATTAATGCCAAAGGATTGATTGATTGATGATTGATGTCAAATGTAATATGTATTGTCCTTGATGAGAATGGATAGATGTCATGCATATGATGTCATGCATAGATGAATATGGATCAATGAGTTGTCATTGATACGTGATGCCAAGATGAAGATGGATCGATGTGGTTTCTTTGATATATGATGCATAGTTAGATTGATCATTATAGTCTTATCATGGTTGATAAGGTTCACAAATGGATGAACTCCAAAGTGGTCCCCTTATGGTGAAAGCCCTCATGGGAAGACGATTTACAGTTGAGTTATCCTAGAAGAATGGTTGGAGAACCCATGTTTGATTTTGGAATAATGAGATGAAGATCAATGAAGTTGTTGGTGAAACTATCCTAGATGGATAATGCTTGTCATGCCATTTCCAGTGGTATGAGGAATGTCACATAACTCCTCATGGTTTGAGAGTTATGGCCTTACGAAGATGGAGGACCCTCATATGTTGGCTTGAAGCCCCAAAAGGTCAAATAAGTCAAAGAGATTGCAAAGAAGAAATTATTATTTAAATGATAAAGTAAAATGACAAAGTCAAGAAGGATTATTTAAATAATAAAGTGAAGTGAAAAAATCAAAGAAGATTATTTAAATGATAAAGTGAGGTGACAAAGTCAAGGAGGAATATTT
>ML806071.1:47496-62702 GCA_009831015.1 Picea engelmannii
AAATAGGTTAAGTGACCTAGAAATGGGTTAAGTGACCTAGAAGTGGGTTAAGTGACCTAGAAGATGAAGAGTATAAATAAGAGGCAAGGGTCTCTTGTGAAAAGCACATTTTTAGAGGATCTTTGTGTAGATCTTGTGTATCTCTTGAGCATGAATTGAAGATCTATTCTGAGAGAGAGTGTGTGAGGAGGATCTCATGGATGCATCAAAGTTTCAGAAATGTTTGAGATCATGACAGAAAAAGTCTCAGAGGTTTAAAAAACCTAGTTTCTAAGGTGTACACGGCCTACAGTGAGCCAGGGTGCATACATAAGTGGGCTTTATGAAGACATGGCACGTACAGTGGATGAAGTCATGGAGTTTGGTGGTTGAGCTAAGGACGGGCTCTTGAAGACTGAAGCAGGTTCCAGATTTGCATTCTATGGGCTCAAATCTACCATAGAAATTATGGTATGGTTATATTATTGTCTTGATGGATACTATTAATTATTGTGTGGTGAATGCTTAAGGCATTCTTGGTATGGTTGTTATGATGTGATTTGTGTCGGTTGATGGAGTGAGCAGCACTCTTATGATTCAGTGCTGATATGATTGATATAGTATATTGGTTGCTTATACATGATTGAGTAGCATTCATATTGTATGGTTGAAGAAGCATGAATAAGTTATTGGAGAGCTTGGATGTGTTGTGACTGGTTGTGGGTCAGTTTGGACAGTGAAAGACAAAAGATAATATGATTGCAGGTTGTAGAGGATCTGAGTTGATTTTGAAGAGAAAACCCTACGTAACTTAGAAGGCATACGCAGGTTGTAATACAGATTGACCACGTACACACGCGGGTTGTAGTGAGATAGAGCGCGTACACACGCGGCCACACTACTGACAGGTCGCGCACCTGTGACAGATTGATATCTATGGAGGCTTGTTGCCTCATATTAGTTGGTGCTGAGGATGTAAGTTGAGTCTTGCATATAGAGCTGGTGCTCTTGTAGAGTTGTACTCTATTCAGTTCTTGCTGATAAACCCCAAGGATTGAAGTCCGTAATAAAAATAAAATTGTACATACATCTTGTGTTCTTTGTGTTCGTTGTGGTGATGATTTGTTGATGATATATTACTAATACATGTTGTTGATATATGTTCACATCTAATTGGTTATAAATGACAGCAATAAGTAATGAGTAAATAGTGATTGCTAACTAATGAGTTTTGTGTAAGAGGGAAATTTTGGAAAAGAGCTCCACACTCATTCACCCCCCCCTCTAAGTGTGGTCGATGTGTCCAACAATTGGTATCAGAGCAGGTCTTCACTATAAGCCTTAACAAGCTTGGAGGAGATCTATAGACACGCAAATGGATGATGAAGTTCCAATCCTTGATGAGGAAAACTATTCTACTTGGAGAATAGAGATGAGAGTACACTTGAAGGAAATGGGAACGACTATTTGGAAGGCAGCCATTGGTGGATCAGTTTCCTTGAAGAACAAGTCAAAGTTTGCAGCTCAAAAGGAAGGAAAGAAGAATGATGCATTGGCTCTCAAGACCATTCTTAGTGGACTCTCCAGCCCTATCAAAGAGAGCATGGGACAATGCACTTTCGCCAAGTATCTATGGCTAAAGCTAGAGGAGACATATCAAAACAATAAAGAAGATGTTGAAGACCACTCCATCAAGATCATTAAAGGTAAAGAATCTCCAAAAACTCTTGCATGCATTATTTCTAAATGTGATCTTGAAAACACATCAAATGAAGACAAAGAATCAAGTGATGATGTTAGCACAAATGAATATCTTGAAGACATTTTAAATGAAAGCAAAGAATCATGTGATGATGTTGGAAAAAAGGAAGATCTCGAAGGTATTTCAAATGAAGGTAAAGAATCTCCAATTTCTCTTGATTGCAATGATTCAAAATGTGATGATGTTGAATTTTTCTCTACAAGTGAAGAAGAAAATCTAGAAATAGTTTGTATAGAGTTTGATGGTAGTTATCCCATGGAAAAAATAGAATAAGATCTATTAGAACTTCAAAAGAAAGTTGAAGATGGTTTATATGAATATAGCAATGACCATTATTATATAGACTATAGCTATCTTTCGGATAACACTAAGAAGTTTATTAGGAGGAGTCAAAGGCACATCTTGAAGTTAAAGGGAATGTTCAAAGAACAAGAAGAGAGTAATAAGACTCAATTAGAAGATAAGGAAGAAGAGATCACAAGACTAAAGAATGAAAAAGAAGATATAAAGGTAGATGATGAGATTAGCAAAAGTTTTGAAACTATTGTCCATCTCAAGACCCAAATTGAAGAAGCCAAAAGGGCAGAGGAACTATTGAAGAATCAAATTAATGAAAAGGAAGAGTCATGTCATAAGTTAGAAGCTAAAGTTGTTGATATTAGAAAGAAAGTAGAGTATTCATACAAATTCTTGAATAGCTCACTAATCTTGAATGAGATCTTGGAAAGTCAAAGATCACCAAATGATAAATCAGGTCTTGGATACAAGAAAGAAGCTACACATGCTGAAGCAAGCACCTCAAAGAAGCATGAGGTAAAGGATGAAGAAAAGGTTGCAAGTCAACCATCTACAAAAGGCAAGGAAAGTTTCAAAAGAACTAAGCAAGAAAGACATCAAGAAGCTACCTTTACACCTCAAATAAAATGGACACCAAAGCAAAGGTATGAAAATGTTTTTCATGGTCAATGTTATTCATGTAATGAATATGGTCACAAAGCTTTGGAATGTACATCTTATGAAAGGAGATATAATGGAATATTTTATAAAAGGTGTTGGAGATGTGATCAAGTAGGACACATTGTTGTTCACTGTCACAACATGAGATGCTACAGCTGTAGTGGATTTGGACACAAGTCCCAGGAGTGATGGAACACAAGAAGAAAGTCTATGATGATGACTTCACATAGCATGACTAGAAGAAGGAATGAAGTAAGGAAGGGAGACATATTTGAAAATATGTAAGCTCAGAGCTCAAGTTCTGAGAAGTAGGGACACCTTCAGAAGTGGGTGAGGAAGACCGAGCAACTAGACCAGAATGGAAGCCTTAAGGGAGGCTCAAGTGTGTCACCTACTGAAGCATACGTGGGTGACAGTGGTAAGAGTCGCGTACATACGCAGGCTAACCTTGAATAGGTCACGTACATAAGCGAGTTGTCTGTGCAACAAGCTGCATATATGTGGTAAAGCCTTGGAAAAAATGCAATGCACATGGGTTGCAGCTTGATGTGATGGTATAACACTCTGTTGCAGGGTCTGACATTGTTTGTTGCAGGTTCTGACACTGTTTGCTACAGGTTTTCATGATTCTATATTGGATTATGTAATGTGATGATAAAAAATAATGAAAGGATAGCTTGGATGCATGGCACTAACCCATGAGTATGGATTGAGGCATTTAATGTTGAAGAACAATGTTGGTTATGACAGTGAAGTTATGGCACCTTGGTTATGTGATATATCTTGATGATGCTAGCTAGAGATGTCATTGATCTATTGAAGCATACTACTAGTACATGTGTTGTTGGACGTTTAGTATTTGTTGTAGTGAATGGAGGATTGATGTTGATCTGTTGATGTACATAGCTGGTACACATTTTGAGTTTCATTGATATATCCTATGATGTATTATTGGAAGAATATTTGTTGGATGTCTTGGTGATGGGCTACATATGGGAAATATAGTTGGTAAGTTGATGAGGTGATAATGTTGTACATCATTGATGAGACATAGCTTGATCTATAGTTGATGTATAATTGGTACATTTCTAGTACATTAGTAGAGGAACCTACTAGCAGTATGATTGGCACATATTTTATGGAGGATTTGGCATCCATGTGTGAGGATTCATCATGTTGTGGTATTGGTGCATGGTTGATGTACTTGCTTGGTACAAGTGGTGATACATGTTAATTTACATGTTTGTTACACTCATAGATGGCATATGCTTGATGATAGTACACCATTGGTATTTCTTGATTAGCACAACAATTGGTGTTTGTTTAAGATACATGGTTATGACACTTGGTTCATGATGGAGACATATCATGAGTGATATGACACTTGTTTGGCATATTGGTAGATGCACATTGTTTGGCATGTTGGTAGATGCACATGGTTGGCATGGTTGGCATATTGGTAGATGCACATGTTGGCATATGGTTGATACATTCCATTGATGAGATCTTATGACACATTGTATGGTATTAATGTACATGGTTGATGTACATGGGTGTTGTGCATGATGGGCACACAATTGGTACATGATGTACTTGGGTGATGTTCTACTCATGATTCTCTATTTTTGACATATCTTTTGTTTCATGATGGCTGGTATGGCATGAGTTTGATGCATGAACAGGTCCAAGGATCGTCATATGGTATCATATTGTTCATCTTGCAGAGAAGATAGGGGGATACATACCCATAGGGGGAGTCATTCTTCTTCCCATGGTTCTAGGAGGAGAAAAGATCCCTATACTTGGAGAAAGAGCACAGAGGCATAGTTCCAGGGGGAGCAATGGTCACAGGGGGAGTATGAGTGATGTATCTTCAGCATTACATCAGAGTGATATCCCTTCTTCATAAAGGGAGAGATTATTCAGAGGAAGATCAAAGGCATTCAGATAGGGGGAGCAGCCCCAAGGAGAGTTCAAGCAAGGGGAGCAGTCCCAAGGGGAAAATGACCCTTTGCCATTGATGTCAAAGGGGGAGAGATAGTCACATTGATGTGATTGATGTTTATTGATGGGGAGAGATAGTCACATTTATATGTTTGATGACTATTGATGTAGAACATGCCTTGTCTACATGTTGACATCAATGTTTGGTGTTGACATCAATGTTGGTATTGCCATCAATGCCAAAGGGGGAGATTGTTGGATCATGTTGTCATTGATGCCAATGGTTTGATTGATTGATGTCATTGATTGATGTCAAGTGATTAATTGATGCCAAAGGATTGATTGATGTCATTGATTGATGTCAAGTGATTAATTGATGCCAAAGGATTGATTGATGATTGATGTCAAATTTAATATGTATTGTCCTATGAGAATGGATAGATGTCATGCATATGATTTCATGCATAGATGAAGATGGATCAATGAGTTGTCATTGATACATGATGCAAATATGAAGATGGATCGATGTGGTTTTTTTGATATATGATGCATAGTTAGATTGATCATTATAGTCTTATCATGGTTGATAAGGTGCACAAATGTATGAACTCCAAAGTGGTCCCCTTATGGTGAAAGACCTCACGGGAAGACGCTTTACGGTTGAGTTATCCTAGAAGAATGGTTGGAGAACCCATGTTTGATTGTGGAATAATGAGATGAAGATCAATGAAGTTGTTGGTGAAACTATCCTAGATGGATAGTGCTTGTCATGCCATTTCTAGTGGTATGAGTAATGTCACATAACTCCTCATGGTTTGAGAGTTATGGCCTTACGAAGATGGAGGACCCTCAACTGTTGGCTTGAAGCCCCAAAAGGTCAAAGAAGTCAAAGAGATTGCAAAGAAGAAATTAGTATTTAAATGATAAAGTAAAATGACAAAGTCAAGAAGGATTATTTAAATAATAAAGTGAAGTGAAAAAATCAAAGAAGATTATTTAAATGATAAAGTGAGGTGACAAAGTCAAGGAGGAATATTTAAATGATAGAGTAATGGAAAACTTTCTAATTATGGAAAGTGGTTAACCCTAAAATGAGGAAAATAGGTTAAGTGACCTAGAAATGGGTTAAGTGACCTAGAAGTGGGTTAAGTGACCTAGAAGATGAAGAGTATAAATAAGAGGCAAGGGTCTCTTGTGAAAAGCACATTTTTAGAGGATCTTTGTGTAGATCTTGTGTATCTTTTGAGCATGAATTGAAGATCTATTATGAGAGAGAGAGAGAGAGTGTGTGAGGAGGATCTCATGGACACATCAAAGTTTCGGCAATGTGTGAGATCATGACGACAAAAGTCTCGGAGGTTTAGAAACCCTAGTTTCTAAGGTGTACGTGGGCTACAGTGAGCCAGGGCGCATACATACACGGGTTGTATGAAGACAGGGCGCGTACAGTGGATGAAGTCATGGAGATTGGTGGTTGAGCTGAGGACAGGCTCTTGAAGATTGAAGCAAGTTCTAGATCTGCATTATATGGGCTTAGATCTGCCATAGAAATTTGGGTATGGTTATATTATTGTCTTGATGGATACTATTGCTTATTGTGTGGTGAATGCTTAAGGCATTCTTGGTATGGATGTTATGATGTGATTTGTATCGGTTGATGGAGTGAGCAACACTCTTATGATTCAGTGCTGATATGATTGCTATAATATACTATTTGCTTATACATGATTGAGTAGCATTCATATTGTATGGTTGAAGAAGCATGAATAAGTTATTAGAGAGCTTGGATGTGTTGTGACTGGCTGTGGGTCAGTTTGGACAGTGAAAGACAAAAGAGAATATGATTGCAGGTTGTAGAGGATTTGTGTTGATTTTGAAGAGAAAACCCTAAGTAACTTAGAAGGCATACACAGGCTGTAATACAGACAGAGCGCATACACACGCGGGCTATAGTGAGACAAAGTGTGTACACATGCGGTCTCCACTACTGACAGGTTGCGTACGTGTGACAGATTGATATATGTGGAGGATTGTTGCCTCATCTCAGTTGGTGCTGAGGATGTAAGTTGAGTCTTGCATATAGAGCTAGTGTTATTGTAGAGTTGTACTCTATTCAGTTGTTGTCGATAAACCCCAAGGATTGATGTCTGTGATAAAAAGAAAATTGTACATACATCTTGTGTTCTTTGTGTTCCTTCTGGTGATGATTTCTTGATGATATATGTTCACATCTAACTGGTTATAAATGACAATAATAAGTAATGAGTAAATAGTGATTGCTAACTAATGAGTTTTGTGTAAGAGGGGAATTTTGGAAAAGAGCTCCACACTCATTCACCCCCCCCCCTCTAAGTGTGGTCGGTGTGTCCAACACTATGTTATTTACTTGAGTAAAGGTAATTTTGAGGTCTGAGTCAGCATGGAGCAGACAGTCAAGTCAAAGACATGAGTCACCAACTATTTCCACAAAAGCAACACCAAGGATCTGAATAGATCAACATAATTCCTATATTTTGTAATATGAGATCTAATTAGTTAGATATTTCCTCCATAATATCCTAGTCATTTATGACAGGATCATATGTAAATAATTGTATAAATACTTCTTCCTTCGAAGTATTGAGGGTTGATTTTTGCACCCAGGAGCTATTGTGTAATCTTTTCAAATGATCGACCAGTAATAAAACAGGCTTATTCACAAGATTCTTGTGTCAGATTGTTGGTGATGTCTCTCTTTCTATGTTGAATTTTTTCTTATTCTCTGTGATCATTTATGTATTTCAGATTCTAATCATTAAAAGGAAGTCAATAGAACATAATTTATCTTGTATACTTTGTATCTGGTCTTTTAATGATTTATATGTTTTCATCTGAAATTGAGTAAGTGAATTCTTAACTTCTCCATTGCTTAGTGGACTCTCATACCTTTTCTGTCTTATTTACCTCATTTAATCTCAATAGATCCAACAGTTTTACTACCCTGCCCTGTGAAGAAAACCTCATGAAAAGTTGAATTTGATCCTCATCTTTGATACAAACCCCATATCCCAATGGAAAATTAATGCATTCTTTCAGGCAACTATTACAAACAAACAAACAAATTCGGACTATCATAACTAGCCTAACATTTAAAACTTAAACAAATCTAAATCTTACAGAGAGATCCCTCTCTGAAACTGGCAGGGCTAGATCCCAATTTCAAAAGTAGTTTTGATATTTACCTCTGCCAATTTATTCTACCCTTAGAAAACCTCTAGGAATTATAGAGTGATAACATAGTGGCGACCATACTGGGGACTGAACAAATTTTCCAACTTTATGAATTGTCTTCCCTAAATAAGAAAACTTTATTTCTAAACAATCAAAGATCAAAATCTCAAGAGATAAATGTTCAGAGGTTGTTAAAATTTGTAAATAATTAATTATGTTTCTAAAAGTTTAGAGTTCTGGATCCAAAAGAATTCATACCAGATCTCACCATGATCCAGAACCTGTAAAAGTAGTAGGTAATCCAGAAAATTTAATTAGAAAAAGAAGCATAACAGAAAGTCAAGGGAGTAGTAGTCCTCTTCCTAGGGCCACCTTTCTTCCAGAGAAGCTTGTCACAATCCAAGACATCCAGTTTGATATACCTTTTGAGCATATCCTTTTCAGAACCAAATTTGATAGCTTTGTGGATAAAACAGTCCTGGATCAAGCCATCCTCCAACCTAGAACCCCTGAAAGTCACTCCCATGGAGTAGATCTTGATCAGCAAATCCTTCAGGACTTTGAGAAATTAAAAGATCTAGCATCATACTTTTATCAAGATTTACACAAAGCCTACATTCAACGGTCTATTGAACTTTATGCCCTTTCTATCTCTGCAGCTTCTATTAATCCTCGAGTAACTCATTCTATATCTCCCAGCCCTGCTTCTTCCACATCTTCTATCACTTCTCCAGCGATTATACATGTTACAACCCAGCGTACTACATGAGTTCCTGCTATCCAACCTCCTCCACCAATCATGGTAGCAAGATATGCTCCCCTTGTTTTGGTTGCTCCCTTACACAATATGCCCCAGGATTATCAAACTAGGATTCCTCAATTTGATGGCATTGGAAGCCTGAATGCACAACAACATGTGGACAAAATGAATGACTTCTTTGATTTACAAGAAGTAGATGAAGCAGATGTCCAAATGAGACTCTTTGCACAAATTTTGACTAGTGATGTTAATAAATGGTTCAAAGCCTTACCAATTGCTAGCATTGTTGATATTGTTGCCTTTCACCAGTATTTTCTCAATAGATGGGAAGTAAATAAAAACCCACTCAAAATTTTATCTGAATATGAAAGTATCAGAAGAAACCAAGGGGAAAGTGTACAAGACTATTGCACTCGCTTCAACAATATCTATAATGTAATTCCAACTAACATTAAACCTCCTCAAGTCTTAGCTTTGATTAAGCTCCCTGGTGGTTTTGATGCTGACATGTCCTACCAATTGAGAGAAAGAAACCCTACAACTCTAGAAGATATGAAAAAATGTTTTGTGAGTGTTGATGCAAATCTATTGGCTAGGAAAGCTAGACAAAGAACAGAAAGGAGAGTAACAATCAAGGAAGAACCATCCACTTCCATTGCAGATGCCAAAATAGATTCCTTAGTCAGAACTATGGAAAGAATGATGGAAATATTAGAAATCACTAACAGGAACCCACCTAGAGAGAATCAACATGGCCCTCAAATCCAAAATCCCAATTTCAGGAGAAATCCTCCCCAAATCAGACAAAGAGAACCTAGAGAGCAAAGAGAATAGAGAGGCCATGATCAACAGATTAGGCCACATTTTCAAGAAAACTATGCTGATGAGGGGGAAGAAACAATAGAGGGACTTGATGACATTCACATAAATCCTATGGGAATAAATGACAATGATTCCATTTTCTTACCCAAGAAGAACATGATATTTTCCTCCTTTCACAGACTGAAGTAGATGAGGAAGAATCAGAACATCAAGCTTTTGAAAACACTATAATGGAATTTCATAGGCAGTACAACTTGAGAAGTAAGAAGTCTAATGATAATCCAACCAAGAAAGCTTATGAATTTAAGAAAACCTCAGATACACTTGCCAAGAAAGTTCCTGAAAAGAAAAACTCAGAGGTCCCTACAAAAAGAACACGTGACTCTGTACCAAAGACAGCTCAAACTGATGTTGCCTCCACCAGTCAGCCCAATCCTATTACACAGAAGAATGTGGTTGAGACATCGGATTTTCCTAGTCAAAACAAAACTCCTACCACATTCAGTATAGAAAGTGAATTGGCTAAACTCAAAATACCAATTCCTCTGTCAGAATTGATGAACAAGAATGCTTACAGATCACAAGTGATCAAAGCCCTTAACATAGAACCAGGAGTGGGTATAGACACGGTGAACATTGTTGATGATCAACTAGAGTTGTTGTTTGGGCATAAAGTTGAGGGAAAAGATGAAAGTGGTTATGTTCCTCCTTTTTACATCAGCTTAAATATTCATGATAAGACATTGCACAATGCCATGCTATATTTTGGTGTTTCTCATAACCTTATGCCTAAGGTTGTGATGGAGAATTTGGGGCTTGATATCACCAGGCTTTACAAGGATTTATAATCCTTTGATTCAAGCAAAGTTAAATGCATAGGTCTGATCAAAGACTTGTGTATTACTTTGGCACAAATCCCAGCCAAAAGCATGGTAATGGACATTGTTGTTGCAGACATACCTCCAAAGTATGGCATGATGTTGTCTCGATCATGGGGAGCCAAATTACAAGGTACCCTACAGCTAGTCATGTCCTATGCCACCATCTCATTATTTGGTCAGCAGAGAATATTATACATGGAGAAATTGATGAAATACATGGTCAGTAGTCAAGAGAAACCACATAACTACCCCTTATACTATGTTCATTCTGATCTTGACTCTTTTATTTTATATAATGATGGTGACATGGAAAGTCAAATTGCAAAATTGGAGGATGAAGTGTATAGCCTGGAGGAAAGCAAAGCAACCCCTGAAGGAGATAAAACAGTGATAATACAAACTAATGAACCAATAGAACCTGTGTGGAGTTTAGACTTTGATGGTGTTGTCAGTAAAGAAGGATCTGGAGATGGAGTGTGGGTTTTCAATTCAAAAGCAAGATATTCAGAAAAAAAAAATTTCCTACAAATTGAATTTTCAGTGTACCAACAATATAGCCAAGTATGAAGCATTAATTCTAGGTCTAAAATTGTTAAAAAATCTTAGTGCCAAGAGAATTTCAGTAAGGGGTAATTCTGAACTTATCATAAAACAGATCAAAGGTGAGTACTCTGCCAAACACCTGAGACTAAAGGTCTATAGAAATGTTGTTCTAGATTTCTTGCAATGCTTTACTGAATATGATTTGTAGGTGATTCCCAGAGGCCAAAACATACTTGTTAATGGACTGGCTACTTCAACAACCACTTGTAAAATACCATTTCATCCTAATCACCAGTACACATTTGAGGTGAAATGCAGACCTGTTGTCCTAGACAATATCATGTATTGGCAAGTTTTTAGTAATGATGAATAGATTGATGATTTTATCCAATCAAAAAATGAGTTTGAATGTGAAAATATTGATGTAGATAGTGATAATGAAAGTGTAAATAAAATATATTTAGAAGAAATAAATAAAAAAGAAGAAAATTCATATTTTTTGCAATTAAAGGATAATATTCTACCTAGAGGATTAGTCCCATTGGAAGAATTGTTTGCTTTCGATGATGTAGCTAAAAAACCAAAAATTGAACCTACTGGAAAAGATGTTTAGGACTGTAACATAGGGACTGATAAGGAACCAAAAATAATTAAATTGTCCAAATTTTTACCTCCTGCTCAAACACGGAAATATATAGAATTGTTCAAGGAATTTGTAGATGTTTTTGCATGGAGCTATGAAGATCTAAAATCCTATGACACTAGCATTATACAACACAAAATTCCCATAAAATAAGATCATAATCCTTTCAAACAAAAACTTAGAAGAATTAACCCAAAGTTGATGCCTCTAATTGAAAAGGAAATAAAGAAAATGTATGATGCTAAAATCATTGTCCTATTAAGGTTTTCTAAATGGGTGTCCAATTTAGTTCCTACCAGAAAGAAAAGTGGAAAAATCAAACTGTGTATTAATTTTAGAAACCTCAATAAAGTCTCACTTAAAGACAACTATCCCTTGCCCAAAATGGATCATATTTTGCAGAAGGTAGTTGGATCCAGTAGAATTTCTTTGTTAGATGGCTTTTCTGGCTACAACCAAGTCTTAGTCCACCCTGATGATCAGGAGAAAACAACGTTTACTACACCTTGGGGCACTGTCATGTATGTGAAAATGCCTTTTGGTTTAATGAATGTTGGAGCCACATTTCAGAGAGCAATGGATATTGCTTTTGTGGATGAACTCAGAAGATTTATTGTCATATACTTGGATGACATAATTGTTTTTTCAAAAATAGATGAAGAGCACTTACTCCACCTTAGAATTTTTTTTGAAAAATGCAGGAAATTCAGAATCTCACTAAATCCTAAGAAAACTTTGTTTGGTCTAGAGGAAGGTAAACTGTTAGGACACATCATATCTAAGGATGGGATCAAAATAGATCCTAGCAGGATTGAAGCCATTAAAAAAATAGATCATCCCAAAAACATAAAAGAGTTGCATTCCTTCATAGGTAAAATAAACTTTCTAAGAAGATTTAGCCCTAACTTGGCAGAAATTCTTAGAAACATAACAAATATGTTGAAAAAGGATACAAAAATAAAATGGACTATAGAAGCAAAACATTCCTTTGATCAGGTGAAACAGGCCTTGACACAAACCCATGTGCTTATCAATCCCGATTATACAAAATATTTCCCCATATTCTCTTTTGCCTCTGAGCATACCATTACAGCAGTTTTCTTGCAGAAGAACAATGAAGGCCATGAACAACCAATTGCCTTTTTCAGTAAATCCTTGAGAGATACTGCATTGAATTACAACATCATGGAAAAGTAAGCTTTTGTTGTGGTGAAAGCAATTAAAGATTTCAGAGTATATATTCTCCACTCACATATTATTGCTTATGTTCCTAATGTTGTGGTGAAAGATATTCTGACCCAAGACAATCCAAATGGCAGAAGGGGTAAATGGATTGGTGTGATCCTTGAGTATGATATTGAGATCAAACCAACCAAGCTTATCAAGGGTCAAGGATTAGCCAAATTGATGGCTTAGTCCAACTTTCATGCTTTGGATATTAATTTTCTAGTTGCAGTTGATGAACAAGAAGAGCAGGCGACTCCCCAAGTTAAAGAGGTTTTCCCAAACTCTCCCTGGTATGCAGACCTTATTTTTGTTTTACATCATCTACAAGCTCCTCCTGGTTTACCTAAAACTAAAGCTATATTTTTGAAACTCAAAGCTATGAAATATTGCATTTTAAATGGAAATATGTATTGGAAAGATGTTGGAGGGATTCTACTAAATTGTTTGTTGAAAGATGAAGTTGATAAAGCTTTGCAGGAATTCCATGAAAGAGATTGTGGTGGACATTTGAATTGGAAGACCACTTCCAATAAAATTCTTAGAGCTAGTTTCTACTGGCCAACTTTATTTGCAGATGTCCACAAGAAAGTGACCTCTTGTCATAAATGCCAGATCTTTGAAGGCAAAAGGAAACTTTTTCCTTTACCCTTGAAGCCAATTTCAGTTGAAGCTCCATTTCAACAATGGGGTTTGGATTTCATTGGAGAAATTCACTCACCTTCATTAGGCCATCACAAGTGGATTCTCACAGCCACTGATTATTTCACCAAGTGGATTGAAGTTGCACCCACCAGGCAAGCCACTGATGTTGTGATCAAATTTTTTTTGGAAACTAACATTCTTTCTAGATTTGGATGCCCTAGGAAAATTATCACTGACAACGCAGCAACATTCAAATCAAAAAAGATGATAGAGTTTTGCAGCAAATATCATATCACCTTAGGACACTCTACAGCCTATTACCCTTAGGGAAATGGATTAGCAGAGTCTTCAAATAAGAGTCTGGTCAACATCATCAAGAAGATGTTGTAGGACAACAAAAAATCATGGCACAATAAGTTGGTACATGCACTATGGGCAGACAGACTAACTACAAAGAGGTCAATTGGTATGTCTCCGTACCAGTTGGTCTACGGAATGGATGTTGTCTTTCATACTTCTTTAGGTGTTCCTGTCATGAATTTATTGCAGGAAGTACAGGTAGAACCAAATGACATCCAAAGAAGAACCTATCAAACTATAAAGCTGCAACAATCCAGAGAAGAGGTCTACAACCAAACTAAGGTGATTCAGGAAAATATCAAGAAAATCTATGACAGAAGAACCAAGGCTGATGATTTCTAGTTAGGAGATAAAGTACTGAAATGGGACTAAAGGAATGAAGAAAAGGGCAAACATGGAAAATTTGAGAATTTATGGAAAGGCTCATTCATAATACATGCCTACAGAGGAAGCAATGCATTTTTAATCAAGGATATGGATGGAGTAAATCTGCCAGGAGGACCTATCAATGGCAGAATGCTCGAGCACTATGTTTCACAGGAATAAATATTTTTCTCACTCATTTCATTGTAAATACCATTTTACTTTTTTTATGTCAAGTGTGGGTGATTTCTATCAAGTGGTTGAAGCCCGAAGAGAAGGCACTAAGCCACTTATCAGTATCACCAGATTTACATTTACAAGAAAGCAAATCAAAATGAAGAAAAGTACTAGAGAAGAATATTCAAGGCAGCAGGTAGCTGGTTCTTGGCACCTCACGAGGAGAGCACCATCCCCAAGTGGAGCCACTTTTATAACCCTATATTTCATAGTATCACCTGGTGATTAGAATTTCTTCCTCTAGTCATATTTTATTTTAAATAATGTTTTATTCTGCAAATGATTTACCAAAATAAAAAGAAAAACAAAGAAAAGAAAGAAAAAAGATAAAAATAGAAAAAATGAAAAGAGGGTATAAAAATAAAAATAAAAGAGAAAATATAAACCCCATGAAAAATAAAATTGGTTTGACTCATACCATATAATCATGATCAAAGCTTTTAAATTTATGTTGATAGGTTAGTGAATAAATTTGGTCAAACAGTTTAATCTTGGCCAAATTAGTTCAGTTAGAGTAACAATTAATCCAATAGTCTAAGATGGATTATTGTGTTAGTTGATTAGGATAGGAGTTAGGTTAGTGATGTTTATTTCAATAAAAATTTCAAAGGGATTGTTAGAATACCCTTATTTGAGTAAATTTTGATGTTTTTTAACTTAGGAAATAAGACCTTGGTAAAAAAATGAGAAAGGGTGAGCTTAGCGTTACCCATTGTAGTATTTTATCCTAAGTTTTCGTATGGATAGGCTCCTTTCATTTTGTGACTAAAAGGCGCATAGCTTTCATTGGTGGCATCTAACATCGCCAAGATCGATGGCCCTCGGCACGTTTCGAACTCCCGACCTTTCTGCCTTTAACGATGGGGGGGGGGGGGG
>ML806071.1:62760-89613 GCA_009831015.1 Picea engelmannii
AATTCTTCCAAACCACCTACCCAATACCGCCTACCTCACTATTCCACTGTACCCCACTTTCACCTGTCGCACGTCACACCCCACATACCCATTAGCCAATCAATTCCCTCCCCATGACCCTTATCCGCCCCGTCATCACCCTGCGCCATAACAGACACCTTCGTTGCACTGTAAAACCCTTTTTCTTCACCTCTGCAACACTATTTGCAGATCCATACTTTGTTGACATCGCGCCAAATCCATCTTTCAAGCCAACTGCCACCAAAGTTCACTATCAATAGACGCAATTAACCCGGGTAATTACAGTTCTCCATTAATTCACCTCAAAAATCTGTTAATTCATGGCTCCCAAAGCCAAATCTGCCAAGATGTCTGAGAATCTGATCCTTCCCCCTACCATCGACCTGGATCATATTCCCCTGGAAGATAAGGACTACAAGATTACAAAGCCGAAGTGTGAATTCAACTTCTTCGAATTTCACTTCTGGATAAAGGATATTTTCCTGGATCAGAGTGACGAAATTGGACTCTGGGAGTCCAATTTTCCTCTGTACATGTTCCCTCGGACCTTCCAATTCTCGTAATTCACCCTGAAATGCCAAGCCCATTATTTTCCTAACCAAAGGGCCATAGTTTCCTCTTCTGGCAAAACCCTGCTCACCATTACCCCTGAATCCATTAATCAGATGTTACAAATCCCAAAAATTGACTCTGTCGAAGACCTGAACGACCTCTACCAGAAGCTCTCCTTCCCCCAAAGAGCCCAGATTTTTGAAATATTTCTACCAGAAGATGCTCAGTTTCCCAAGAAAAACCCTCCCTATCCATTCTCCATCTTCTCTGTCAGGGCAAACCAAATTATTTCTATCCTCTATTACCTGTTAGGATAATTTTCCGATGAATGGGTAGATGAACCTATCTTAGGTTTTCTGTCGATTTTTTCCATAGAAGAAAAAGCCACAGTTCAATTTGATTTCAGTTAGTTTTTGACTGATAACATACATGATCAGTTTTTCAAGTTTTCAACAGAAGGAATGTTCCAATATTCCTCAGTGTTGGTGTACCTATTCTTGTTTTTTCAGTCAGACAGATTTTCATGTGCTCTTCAAAAATTGGATCAAGAAGGAAACCCACAGTCAGTGACTTCATGGACCTCACTAGTGAGGAAAAATTCAACTGAATTCAGTTTCAAGGATTTCATTCATCAATTTTATCACCCAGTGGTTTGCATGCTGAGAAGCATAACAGAGCAAAGAATCAATGAAGAAGTTCAGAGAATCCTTCACCTCTTTGATCTAGCCAAAACAGGAGATTGGTATATGTACCAAAACCACACTGAAATAAGAGTATATGGATGTGAATTTCCACCATACAGACTGCCAAAATATCTCCCTGTAAGGATCTTTGCATTGGAATACATCAGGAAGATGGTGAACTCTGATGATATTCATTTTGTTTCAGTCAAGAAGAAACAACAACTCAGAATCAAGACCCAAATTGGATCTTTCATATGCAACAACAGAGTTGCAGGAGAAGAGGCAAACAACCTCTTGAAACAGATGAGTTTCACATGGAATTATGACCCATTTGGGGTCATCTAAGAGCTTAAGGTCAAACAAAAGATCACTCCTTATGCTCACATACACAAGTCAGAGGTGGAAAAGTATATGAATCAGAAAGATTGGCAAGAGAACACATTGCTGGAAACAGAAGAACAACCTCCCCCTATCACTGCTTCACATACCAACACACCTCAAATACAAACAGAAAAGAGAGAAAGGAAAGAGGCCTCCCCTTCAGTCACAGAAGTGTCAGATGAAGACTTCCAACTCTACAGAAAAAGGGCCAAAACTAGTCACACACCATACCTGCTCAAAGAAGGAGAAATGCAATCCACCATAGTCATGGAGGGACCACATTCCTCAACCTTTTCAGGCAGTCAGTTCATAGTGTCCACATCTTCATCTAAAAAACAAATAAACACTACTATGTCTGTTGAATCATCTCATGAGCCAACAGGGTCAAATATCTTTGACAAGTACAAACAGATCAAGCAGAGGAATGAACGCCTAAACAACATCACATATGCTCAGTTCTGGAAGTAGACCTCCACTGCCCAACATAGACTATTGTGATGCTCAGTTCTGGAAGTAGACCTCCACTGCCCAACATAAACTATTGTGATGCTCAGTTCTGGAAGCAGACCTCCACTACCCAACATAGACTAATGTGCTGCTCAGTTCTGGAAGCAGGCCTCCACTGCCCAACATAGACTACTGTCAGCATTTGACACGGAGAAAGGAAGAATGCAAATGGCATTCTTGCAAGCACAAGTTCCTCATCCCAAGACAGTTGTTGATTACAAGAAGACTTCTTTTGAGTTTTATGTGAATTAGGTCCATCCATTGGACCAAATGGACATGCACAGGAAAATAGGGGAGATGATATTCTCCACTTTGACAAACACCTCATTGATTGCTTCAAAATTGCAGGTGTCTTTGAATAACATCCAGTCCCAATTGAAGTTGGAGAAAACCTCATCTTTGGCCAAGGATAATAATATCAAATCACTAGAAGAGTTGGTGCTAAAGATTGGGTATGACCCATCGAATGTCAAGGTAGATGAAGAATTATTGAAGAAGAATAATGATGATATAACATCCTTGAGAAAGAAACTGAAGCTTGCAGGCATTGAATATTCACAAGTAAAGGAGGTGGTTGAAACTGAAGGCCACAAAGAGGAGATGTTGAAGCTTATCATGGAAGAGAATGCACAGATAAGAGAGATGGAGGAAGAGATGGACAAATTGATAAAGGAGAAAGAACAGAGTGTACAGATGGTTATTATTCCACTGGAGGCAGACCCTCTGACAGGAGTTAGAACAACAGAAGCAACTACAACAGTAGATATTCCATCAGCCATCCCAGTGCAAGTTCCAGATGCATCTAAGAAACTTGTGAAGTCTATGGAAGACATGTCCCTTCAAGGGGAGGAGATCAGAAAATTGCAAGAAGAAGTAAAAAACCTCTAAGACTTGAATTCTATGTTCCAGACCAGTTATCATGCAAAAATTCATAAGTCTCATAGACTTAGTCAACAACTACAACAGCTGCAGAAAGAGAATGTCATGGAAAATACCTTATCCGAGGCCAAGGAAAACATTTGGGTGGATATCAACAAGTATATGGAAGAAATATGGTCATTCATACAGATCATATTTGAACAACATGAACTGGTACAGAAGGCCAGAGAAGCAATTGGGAAAATAAGAGAAGAGTTAGGAGAAAGACCTACAGAGGCCAATGAGCTCATCAGATTCCTAAAGTCCAAAAAGAAGGAGGAGTTAGAAGAAATGGAGATTGAAGACAGGACATAGACCATCCTTGAGGTCAAGAAGGTCCTGACCAAGAAACGATTGATGTTGCAGCTAGAGGAGAAGGCTCAGGTGATGGACATTGGAGTTTAGAGATTTTTCAGTAAAATTTAGGTACTACACAAGAAGGGTCTCCCTCGACTATTAGTACTCAATGACAAGCTAATCACTCTGTCAGATTATAAACAGAAGATCAGTGAAGTGGCAAAAGACATTTCCAAGTTTGCAGGTATATAGGGAAACATTACTGGAAAATATTTCCTAGAGACATTACAATTGGACCTGAGCATCCATCACAAGATAAAACATATTTTCATCACCAAACCCACTTTTTCCAAGTATACTGAAATGGACTAGATATACAGAAAGTTACTCAAGGTTTCCATCCCTAGTAAAAAGAGATGGGAAGATCTATGTTCTTTACTTGAGTAAAGGTAATTTTGAGGTTCGAGTCAGTATGGAGCATACAGTCAAGTCAAAGACTTGAGTCACCAACTACTTCCACAAAAGCAGCACCAAGGATCTGAATTGATCAACAGAATTCCTATGTTTTGTAATATGAGATCTAATTAGTTAGATATTTCCTCCATAATATCCTAGTCATTTATGACAGGATCAGATGTAAATAATTGTGTAAATACTTCTTCCTTCAAAGTATTGAGGGTTGATTTTTGCACCCAAGAGCTATTGTGTAATCTTTTCAAATGATCGACCAGTAATAAAACATGCTTATTCATAGGATTCTTGTGTTAGATTGTTGGCGATGTATCTCTTTGTTTGTTGAATGTTTTCTTATTCTCTGTGATCATTTATGTATTTCAGATTCTAATTATTAAAAGGAAGTCAATAGAACATAATTTATCTTGTATACTTTGTCTCTGGTCTTTTAATGATTTAATGTTTTCATCTGAAATTGAGTAAGGGAATTTTTAACTGCTCCTTTTCTTAGTGGACTCTCATACCTTTTTTGTCTTATTTACCTCATTTAATTTCAATAGATCCAACAGTTTTACTACCCTGCCCTGTGAAGAAAACCTCATAAAAAGTTGAATCTGATCCTCATCGTTAATACAGACCCCATAGCCCAATGAAAAATTAATGCATTCTTTCAGCCAACTATTATAAACAAACAAACAAATTCGGAATATCATAACTAGCCTAACATTTAAAACTTAAACAAATCTAAACCTTACAAAGAGATCCCTCTCTGAAACTGGTAGGGCTAGATCCCAGTTTCAAAAGTGGTTTTGATAGTTACCTCTGTCAATTTCTTCTACCCTTCGACAACCTCTGGGAATTACAGAGTGATAACACTACACAAATAAAGAGTAAATATGTTGAGTTACTTAAACAATATAAAGATGTTTTTGCATGGTCTTATGAGGATTTAAAAACCTACGATACTTCTATTATTGAACACAAGATTCCCTTAAAACATGGTATTAAGCCTTTTAAGCAAAAGATTAGATAGATAAACCCAACTCTTCTGCGAGTAATAGAAAAGGAGGTTAAAAGACTCCTCGATGCAAAAATCATTGTTCCCCTCAGATACTCTGAATGGGTGGCCAATTTGGTCCCTGTTAGGAAGAAAAGCAGTGAGATAAGACTCTGTGTTGATTTTAGGAACCTAAATCAGTCTTCTCTTAAAGATAACTACCCCCTTCCAATAATGGATCATGTTTTAGAGAAGGTAGTAGGGGCTAACATAATTTCTATGATTGATGGTTTCTTAGGATATAATCAGATTGTTGTTCATGAAGATGATAGAGAAAAGACTGCATTTACTACTCCATGGGGAACTTTTATGTATGATAAAATTCTTTTTGGTTTAATCAATGCAAGAGAAACTTTCCAGAGAGCAGTGGATATCGCATTCGTCGGTGAGAGAGATAAGTTTGTTTTTATTTATCTAGACGATCTGACATTTTTTTCCAATTCTTATGCAGAGCATTTGGTGCACCTCAGACAAACTTTTGAAAAATGTAGAAAATTTGGTTTGTCTCTTAATCCCAAAAAATCACACTTTTCCATCCAAGAATGATCCAGTATTGGATCTCGGGACCAAAATGGGTCCAGGAAGGCCTAAACATAAAAGTGCTCAGAATGGATTCAAAACGGACGTGTGTGTAGGCCTCGTCGATACGAACCCAACACAACTTGAACAGGATCAAACGAACATTGTATGCTCAAGATATTGCAGTCTGTTCATTTCGTCAAATAGGCAAAAAAAGTGCTGACTATACAGTCTGTATAGTGTTGACATTGCAGATGATTGTACAGGTCGTACAACTGACGTGGCAGGGTGTGTTGGAGCTGATGTGGCAGATACGGGTGGATGAGTCAAAATGTGACATGTGGCACCACTGTAAGGGTGACATGTGGCAGAGGCTGACATGGCATGGTCTGTACAAAGACGTGGCAACTGGCTGATGAAGCAGATGTGTTGACTGGGTATGACAGGTGGTCGAATTGAGGGTTGACAGGTGGCGTATATTCGATGGATAGCGTGGTGCCACGTGGCCGAATCCTGGGCTGCCACGTGGCACCCATCCATTGGCTAGCAGTTTTGCAAAATTTGTTTGGGTCTACGGGATTCAAACCCATGACCTATGGTTTGGGTCAGAAGGTTTTGGAAAGGTCGGGCTACCAGCCCGCCCTCACGGTAGATCTTACCATAATACCGCGCCACATCTATTTGAGTTTGATTGAAGTGGCGGTTGGCGGAAAATAGGGTTAGGGCTAGGCACCAGCCCCCAACGCGCAACATATAACCATGCCACATGAATCTTGCTCTTACCGTAACCACCAGTGTGCAGAATGTGTGGAGCTTAGCCTCGATCGTATTCACATGCCATGTGACTCAGTCATGTGACTGTTGACTATTACCGTTTGGCGCATGGATGTGGATAGGTGTAGCACCGTGGTTATTAGCCCTCGGTTTCGTTGCTACTAATATGACCCTGTAGTTTAAGTTCGGGCACGGAGGATAAGGTTTGGCCGCGTGGAAGGTAAGGGGTGTGGCCACATGGCCAAGCACAGGATCAGGGACCGAGAGTTAGGGACCAAACCAGCGCACCAGACTAACACAAGGCCACATGGAGTGCACCAGGTGACCAGGAGCTCAAGAAAAAGGGGTTGTGCCCTAATATTTTGCAAATAGTGGGTTTAAAAACTATGTCTTATGATTTTTATGGATTATTAGCCAGATTTGGGAGATTTAATCCATTTTTGGAGGATATTTGGTCCTTTTTTGAGGCCAAATCTTAGGGAGAAGTTGGGAGGTTGTTACCCACTTTAGGCTTATATAAATCAGAGCCTCTTGAAGCCATGAGGAGAGGTTTAGAATAGGAAAATGTTTTTGAATTGTTGAGGCAAAGACATTTTTATGCAGGGAATCTATTGAGGAGCGCACCTTTGCGGACCATTTCTGGGAGCTTCGTTCATCCATTTTTAGTGCCATCAGTTTTGATGGGTTCTTGAGATCTGGTGGAACACAACCAGCTCATTTTTGTAATCCATTGGCACTTTTATGATGTACATTTAAAGCTTTGAACAAAAATAAGAAATCCTCACCCACTGAGACAAAGGCCCAGAGACGTAGGCGAGATTGTCAAACTCCGTTATCACTTTGGTGTTTTATGGTTTGTTGTTCTTCATACTTATGTTCAGATTTGTATATTATCTTATGGCTGCTATGTTTCCTCTTTCATTAGTTTTCCTAAATGGTAAAATAACTCATGCAAAATAACTCAACCATTGTCATTTAAAAGATCTTTTCGGATCAAGTGGTATCAGAGCTAGTTGACGTTTGGTTTTTGAGTTTGCATGATTACCAGGGAAAAGTTGAGTTGTGGTGAAGGCGAGCTTGTTGAAGAGAATCCATTGATTAGATTGAGAAAGATAAATTCTCTAAGTGAGAAGATGGCATCGGAAGAGGGACTTTCTCATGATGAGAAAGAGTTTCGAAAGACTTTCTTCGCCATGTTGGAAATGATGAAGATTTTATATGAGGATTACTTGGAATGGAAGAGACCGAATCTAGGTGAATATTCAAAGGTCAAAGGTGAAGAAGGAGAGGATCCTCCTCAAATTCCTCCTTCACCTCCTTCTTCTCCATCAACTTCTTCTTCTTCTTCAAGTTCAAGTTCTAAATCCACAGCAAGAAAACATGTCCATAAACATAAAAATGAAATGTCGATAATTAAACTTGATGTAAATTTTGAATTACCCATGTATGATGGTGAAGTCAATGCAGAGAGACTTGATAATTGGGTCAGATGGATGGAGCTTTATTGTAGTGTGCAACAAATCAAGGATGAGGCAACTCAAATCAAGTTGGCATCACTTCGTCTTGCAAGCACATCACTCATCTGGTGGCAAAGCAAGTTGCAAAATGGCACGCAACAAGTGGGTAATGTATTTCCATCATGGCAAGTTTTTGTTTCTGCACTTAGGCAACAATTGTATCCTTTGGGTTATAAAGAGAAATCTTTAATTGAATGGAAAGCTCTTAAACTAAGAAAGGGACAAACGGTGCAAGAATACACAGATGGATTTCGTAAAATGCCATTGATGTTAGATGTTCCATTACATACTCAATAAACTCTTATGAAGTACATAGGAGGTTTACCTACACATATTCGAAATATTGTATTCATGTTTGGACCTACTCATCTTGATGAGGTTTTTGTTCAAGCAACATACATTGAAGCAGGGAAAACAGGAGTTGGTGTATCATGGGAATTGTCTTCAAGGAAAGAGGACAAAAGAAAGTGG
This sequence comes from Picea engelmannii, assembly GCA_009831015.1. Lineage (NCBI taxonomy): Eukaryota > Viridiplantae > Streptophyta > Pinopsida > Pinales > Pinaceae > Picea > Picea engelmannii. The sequence continues at coordinate 70,911 of ML806071.1, forward strand.
AATGGCAAGAAGGTAAATTCAGTGGCAAGAAAGGAAGAGAAGCCCTCTTGAAAGCATTGCAAGAAAGAAGGGAATGATGAGGACCATTGCTGGCAATTGCATCATGAGAAGAGACCAAAGTGGTTCAAATAAAGGAAAGGGAGGCAAACAGTTGTAGCAGCAACATGACCAACAGACTTGGGATCAGAATCAGGTGATGAATCTAAAGTCTCATTGGTTGGTTTGACAGGTAAAATTGGTGATGGATTTGATTCTAGAAGTAAATTGTTTCACATAAGGGTCATAATGAGGCATACTAAGGTCGACACATTGATAGATAGTGGATCTCAATCTAACTTGATTTTAGAGGAATTGGTTAAACAATTGAGATTGAACACTCAGATGCATCATAAACCTTACTCACTTAAATGGATAAGAAACAATCATCAATTGCACATAACAAAGCGATGCACATTAAAGTTTGAAATTTCATCTAAGTTTGTGGACAAGGTAACATGTGATGTGGTGCCACTCAATGAATGTGGAATAGTCTTAGGCAGTCCTTACTTGTATGATCGTAAAGAAATCTTCTGTAGGGAAAAGAATCAATATCACTTAATCAAAGCAGGCAAAGAATATGTGGTGTGTGCTCATCATTTTAAAGCAAATCAATCTCTTCAAACAATGGAACAATTAAGAAAGGTGGCTCATGCAAGCAACACACCTATAATTGTTTCAAATCAAGTAATTGATCTTAAGTAAGAATAGGAGATGATTGTAGAATGGAAGATCAATCACACTTTGCTTCAAGATAAGCTAATGTCGTGCAAGTATTACAAACATATTAGCTCATTTGCAGTCATATTTCTGATGTTATCATTAGTAATGTTGTCAACATGGATGATAGTGGCTTCGGTAAGATGTGACAGAGTACAAGTGGCTAACAATATGTTGTCAGTTATCATGATTGGTTTACAGTTGATCTTGATGAGACAGGTGCACAGGACAAAGTTTAAAGATAGAGAACAAGTCGGGTGGTCTATCCCAGACTTGATGATTGGTCAGTAACCTTTTGGAGGACCAAAAGGTCTTTAGTGGGGAGCTGTGATCTAGAATTGGATTTCGGGACCAAAATGGGTCTAGGAAGGCCTAAAAATCGAAGTGCTCGGAATGGATTCAAAACAGACTTATACGTAGACCTCGTCGATACGAACCCAACGCAACTTCAGAAGGCTCAAACGGACGTTGTATGCTCAAGATATCGCGGTCTGTTCATTTCATCAAACAAGCAAAAAAAGTGTTGACTATACAGTTCGTACAGTACTGACGTGGAAGCTGATTGTACATGATGTACAACTGACCTGCCAGGGTGCATTGGCGCTGATGTGGCATGTACGGGTGGACGAGTTTGAGTGTGACACATGGCACCACTGTAAGGGCGACACATGGCACATGATGACATGGCATGGTCCGTACGGACACGTGGAAGTTGGCTGACGAGGTAGATGTGCTAACTGGGTATGACAAGTGGTCGAATTGAGGGTTGACATGTGGTGTATATTCGACGGATAACATGGTGCCATGTGGCCCAATCTTCAGTTTCCATGTGGCACCCATCCATTGGCTAGCAATTTTGAAAAATTTGTTTGGGTCTACGGGATTCGAACCCGTGACCTATGGTCCGGGTCAGAACGTTTTGGCAGGGTCAGGCTACCAGCCTGCCCTCACTGTAGATCTTACCATAAAACATCGCCACATCTATTTGAGTTTGATTGAAGTGGTGGTTGGCAGAGAATAGGGTTGGGGCTAGGCCCCAGCCCCCAGGGCGCAACATAGAACCATGCCACATGATTGTTGCCCTTACCATAACCACCAACGTGCGAAATGTGTGGAGCTTAGCTCCCATCATATTCACATTCCATGTGACCCAGTCATATGACCGTTGACTATTACCGTTTGGCGCGCAGATGTGGATAGGTGTATCGTCGTGGTTGTTAGCCCTCGGTTTCGGCGCTACCAATATGACCCGATAGTTTAAGTTTGGGCATGGAGGATAAGGTTTGGGCGCGTGGAAGCTAAGGGGTGTGGCCACATGGCCAAGCACAGGACCAGGGGCCGAGAGCTAGGGGCTAGACCAGCGCGCCAGACTAGCACAAGGCCACATGGAGCGCGCCAGGTGACCAAGAGCCCAAGAAAAAGGGGTTGCACCCTAATATTTTGCAAATAATGGGTTTTAAAACTATGTCTTATGATTTTTATGGATTATTAGCCAGATTTGGGAGATTTAATCCATTTTTGGAGGATTTTAGGCCCTTTTTGAGTCCAGATCTTGGGGAGAAGTTGGGAGGTTGTTACCCACTTCAGGCCTATATAAACCAGAGGCTCTTGAAGCCATGAGGGGAGGTTTAGAACATGAAAATGTTGTTGAATTGTTGAGGCAAAGCCATTTTTATGCAGGGAAGCTATTGAGGAGCGCACCTTTACGGGCCATTTCTGGGAGCTTCGTTCATCCGTTTTCAGTGCCGTCAGTTTTTATGGGTTCTTGAGATCTAGTAGAACACAACCAACTCATTTTTGTAATCCATTGGAACTTTTATGATGTACATTTAAATCTTCGAACATAAATAAGAAAGCCTCACCCACTGAGACAAAGTTTTGGAGACATAGGCAAGATTGTCGAACTCCGTTATCACTTTGGTGTTTTATGGTTCGTTGTTCTTCATGCTTATGTTCAGATCTGTATATTATCTTATGGCTGCTATGTTTCCTCTTTCATTCTTCCTCTTTCATTAGTTTTCCTAAATGGTAAAATAAATCATGCAAAATAACTCGACCATTGTCGTTTAAAAGATCTTTTTGGATCAAAGAAGGTAAACTTTTAGGTCATATAGTTTCAAAAGATGGAATTAAGGTTGATCCTAAACTATTTGAGGCTATTGACCTGATTAATATTCCTGGAAATAGAAAAGAGATTCAATCATTTTTAGGTAACATCAATTTTCTGAGATTTATTCCTAACTTTGCTGAAATAATCAAATTGATTACAAATATGCTAAAAAAGGACAGCGAAGTAAAATGGATTGCAGAAGCCAAAGCATCTTTCGAGCATGTTAAGAAAGTCATAGGAGAAGCACTAGTATTGGTAAGTCCTGACTATACAAAAGAATTGTTAATCTTCTCTTTTGCTTCTAAACATATTGTGGCAGCAGTGCTCTTTCAAAAGAATGAAGAAGGATTCAAACAACCATTAGCCTTTTTCAACAAAAACCTCAGAGATGCAGAGCTAAGATATGATATTCTCGAAAATCAAGCTTATGCGATGGTGAAGGCTCTCAAGGCTTTCAGAACATATGTCTTGCACTCCAAAATAATTTCTTATGTACCAACAAATGCAATTAAAGATATCTTGGTTCAGCCAAACAACGATGGAAGAAGAGGTATATGGTTGGCTAAAATTCAAGAGTTTGATTTAGAAGTGAAACCAACCAAACTAGGGAAAGGTCAATGTCTGGCAAGGCTATTAACTGAATCAAATTTCAGAGTGCTTGGAATAAATAACTTTGAATCACATAATTATCTTCTAGATATAGAGGAGATTGATGATCAAGCACCCATTATTCAGTTTGAAGAAAAACTTTCCTCTTCATCTTGGTACAATGATATTGTTACATATCTCCTTACTCTTTAATGTCCAAGTGACACGACTCCTTCAAAAGAAATAACTTTAAAGTTACATGCAATTAAGTATTTCATTATTGATGGCAAGTTATATTGGAAAGACCCTTTGGGTTTCCTGTTATGTTTCCTAATAGACTCTGAAACATAAGGTGTCATTGATGAATTTCATGAAGGAGTATGTGGAGGACATCATGCCTGGAGAGCAACAACTTACAAGATTTTTAAGGGTAGTATATTATTGGCCAAAATTATTTACTGATGTAAATGCAAGGATCAGAGCTTGCAATTCATGCCAATTGTTTGTTGGTAAGCAAAATCTTCCCGCCTTACCTCTAATTCCAGTAAAATTTGAAGCTCCTTTCCAACAATGGGGCCTGGACTTCATTGGATAAATTCATCCACAATCGAGTGCTCAACATAGATGGATTATGACCGCTACTTACTATTTTACAAAATGGGTTGAAGCCATTCCAACTCGGAATGCTACAAATTCAGTAGTGATAAACTTCTTGGAAGAAAACATCCTAGCTAGATTTGGTTGTCCTAGGAAAATAGTTATTGATAGTGCTCAGGCTTTTAAATCTATGGCAATGATCAATTTTTGTCAGAAATACAATATTATTTTAGGTCATTCTACATCTTATTGTCCTCAGGGAAATGGGTTGGTCGAATCATCTAACAAGAGTTTGATGACTATAATCAAGAAAGTTTTGACAGAAAGTAAAAAAACTTGGCATATACACTTAAAATACGCCTTATGGGAAAACCGAATTGGTACCAAGAAATCTATAGGTATGTCTCATTTCCAATTAGTTTATGGTACCAATGTTATTCTTCTTATTAATCTTTCTCTTCCTGTAATGAAACTCTAGCAGGATGCAAATGAAGAGCTAAATGATGTTACAAGAAGAATAAATCAAATCATCGAAGTTCAGCAAAACAGAGTAGAAGTGGATGATAAGCTTCAAAAATACCAGGATTATATGAAAGCCCTTTTTGATAAAAAAATCTAAAGACGGGGAGTTTCTTCCTGGCAATTTAGTTTTAAAATGGGAAGATAGAAAGGAAGATGCAGGGAAACATGGAAAATTCGATCATCTTTGGTTTGAACCTTTCAAAATTGGAGCTGTTGAGGGAAAAAACTCATTCTCGTTGGAAAATCTTAATGGAGAAATTCTCGAGGCCCCTATCAACGGGCGTTATTTAAAGCATTTCATGTAGTAGTTACATTTTAGATTTCCATTGTATATATCGGATTGGATTGACATCGACAATTTTAATTTTCAATTTTTCTTTTCTTTTTATTATCTGAGTCATTTGATCATTTGTTGTAAATATTTTCAATAAATTTATGATTGCTTGACATCATTAAAACGAAAAGTAAAAACATCTTTATCACATATCATCTCTATTTTACAGGACTATCTGATATTTTATATTTCATTCCTTTTGCAGAATAGATCTTGTTGAACAAGAGATGAGGCTGAATAAAAACTCAACACTCATCTTTCAAGCATTTGATTTCTCTAAAAACAGGTGATAAATAAATAATCTTCCTTGCTGAAATTTCAAAAGGAAACTAAGGTATGAGTCCCTACTCTTCTTATAGTTCAAATAAAATTTAAAAATTCTTTTCGAAATGAATGTGAAGGAATTTTTTCTCATAATAATATTATCACCTAACCAAAAAATCAGAGATGTATAAAATTATAATTTGAAGTGTCATGCTGATAAATTTTTAAAGCCATCTCTGAAATGAAAATAATAATAATAATAAATAAACTCGAAAGAAGTCTGAACTAAATACACAAACTTGTGTAGGATTGGGATATATATTTTTTAATTTAGATCCTTCAAATCTGTGATTGGGTCATTTTTTACCTATCCCCAAGTTCTTATCCACTTCAGATTCTCTTTCTCCTTTCTTATTTTCTTTTAGTCTTCACATAAATAAAGAAACTTACCTTGACTATGAAAACTTAAAAAAACATATTTTCAAAACATGATTAGGCAAAAATCTTTATGTTCCTTTGATTTTAATTGGAAAAGTATGTCTAGGGTAATCCTGATAATTTTAGTAGTCCCCGAGGTGTAGGATAGTCGGTGACGGAGTGTGTTGTTAAGGCACTCCATGATGTTAAAGTCACTGGTTCAAAACTTGTGGGGACAAAAAATCCAACCATGTTAAGGGTTGGTGTGGCTCGGGCCGAGTGCGATTCCCGGGTGATTTTGACGGCTTAGATGCCCCTAAGTCGCGGTTTCTTAGCCACATGTTAGTCCCACATGTCACGGACAAACTAACAAACAAACAAAAAAAAATCCTGATAATTTTAGCTCTGCTATCAGACTTTAAACTGACTAATCCACTCAAGGTTAACCACTGAAAAAATTAAAATTCCCAAAAAAATTCTCCTATAGGTGAAGGTGTATTGAAAATTGGAAGAAAGTTAGTTTTAGAGTATTCTGAAAACTATTGACAGACCTTCTTTTCGGTTTAAAGATTTTAAACAGATATCATCCCTTGTATGTTACATACAAATTGATTGCCCCCACTTCAAAATGTTAAAATAACTAGACAAATGGTGAAAGGAAATTCATAATTTGATTGCCCACATCTTGTCCAAAAGGGATGATGAAAGGAAATTCGTATATCGATTGCCCTCATCTCAGCGAAATGCAAAAGTGTTAATTGAAGTGGTGAAAGGAAATTCAATGGGGGAAGTAGATAACTTCACCCGAGTACTGAACAGGCTCACTGGCAGTGAAGCAATATCTATGATATCAGTAAGGTTGTCATACATATCTATATATCATACTCTGTTATCTAGTTCTCTTTCCGATGATATTTACATCCTGAACTAACTAGTAAATAAATATGTTACATATGCTTAACCTTGAAGAGAACAAAGTCGGTCGAAGCCTGATATTTTAGTTAAAATTGTTTTGATTATCTTAAACAATTTTGAAATCAATTGTAGGAAAATGAAATTTTAAATAGCCTAACTTGAGATGAATCATTAAGTATGTTTTGAAGATTTTTGGACTTGGATAATTTCATATTTCTATGTATGATTAATTCCTAAATAAAACTGAAAAATGTTTTTCAAAAAGCAATAAGGACTCCATTTACCCAATAAAGGCACTTGGTCTATTGTTCTTTCACGCCTCACAGGGAGCCACAATCCCCAGATGGATCCTATGTTAGAACACGTATAATTTTGAGCTTTTGAACTTTAGATTTTCCCTCTTAGAAATAAAAAAATTTACCCAAAAAGAAAAAAAAACTTAGAGAGTTGCCTTTTAATTTCAAAATAAATCCTTTGGTTGTTATTTACCAATGAGGTGCTTACAATATCTTTCGTCGATGAGTTATTCTAAGTTGATCGAACGGTCCTAACGATCTCTAAATTGTAGAAGTTGCCTGAGATTTAAAAGAAAATCTGTAATGGTCGCTTCAGAGCTTCATGCTTTGGGTGTTCCAACAAATTTAAGGAACAAAGACCTCGAAACTCCGAAGTCTCGAAGATAGTCACTCGTGATAATTCCTAAAGGACTTACGGACGCGTCATGGGACACGTGTCTTTTAAATATTTTCTTGGGATGACACGTGGCACTTATTTTTGACATTTACGTCAGATGTTTCACATGTTTTCAAGTGACACGTGGCACCTCTCTTTTCTTAACACGTCATCTCTATTTTAACAAAGATCGAGTTCATAAACCTCTGAAGTATCAAAGCACTGAAGCAAATGAATATTACAAAAAGTAAAAAGTATTTTAAAGAGTTAATAAAACATCTAACAACTTAGGTTAATCATGATTAAGTATTAATTAATCATTCCGCAGTTTCAGACTTCGGGATATTTCCATCCTGTCACATCCAAAACTTATGAAAGTCGAACCGTCGAAGAATTAATGACATTTAGGATTGAATAAGGTTAATGATTTCAATAATGATTAAGAATCACCAGGTAATAAATTCCATTAAGTTTTTAATAAATTCTTCGTTAGTAGATCTATACGAAGATCGATAGGCTTTATGAATAAAACATTTCAAATTTCAAAGTTATTTTACCATTTGCGATTAACAGTTTTTCATTCAGTGAAGATCTTACAGACTTCTCTTGTTACATGCAGGCTAATTTTATTTTCTTGAGGGTTATGGCGCCACAAAAAGCTGCAAAGAAGCTTCACGCATCAGGAGATGATTCCAATCCAAATGCAGATGTTCTATCAGACACAACTCTGTGAGTTACGGACGCCATTAAGTCTTGGAAGCAGGTGTTTTATATCTTAGAGCATGAGATTATTAACTGCCCAAACAACTCTGTTGAGGAAGACGATGAGTCCTTTTCAGCCCAACTTAGAATGGTAGCACAGTCAGAACTGCATAATATTGTTGCATGACCCAGAATTATACCCTACAATGATATGATAAATTGGTCTTTGGAACATGTCGACATCCAAACCAGAAGCATCATCATCCACCAGTAGACTGTCGTCGGCTCTTTCCTACTGGAGAATCTACACGTAATGTATAAGCTTTCCCCTACACCTAAATATACTTACAATGCAACTTTTCTTCTAGATTTTGAGAGAAGACAATGCACTCAATACGGTAGAAATGGTCATGATATAATTAAGACCTGGTGGGGACATCCGGAAAAATTCAAGGCTGACGCTCATGGTATGTATGGCACGATGTCCTTAGATTGATCCGGATTATTTTCGGCACGAAATGAGAGCGGAGATATAATAAAGAAATGCATAGAGATATCGCAGATATTCAATAATATAACAGAAATGTATCAGAGATGCAACCATAAGCACAAATATACAGTAATACATGATTTCTATTAATGAAATAAATGTACAGAGACTGTAAAAATACAGAGTGAAAGACTTGCTAGAATGGTGGCAGCTTATCTCTGAGAAGAGATGTGACGGCTACTCGCATTCGCCCGAAGATGATTACAATGAGGCTCTGAAGGCATTTTTACAATAAACAGGAATGCCAAAAGTCCTAGACATCCAAAAATCTAACCCTAGGAGATGAAGCGTCAAAATTCATGTGGGCCCCGTTTGGGTAAGTTAGTGCATCAACTTCCCGGGGTCGTAACTTTTGCATATGATCTCCATTTTAGGCGCATGATAGCCCATTGGAAAGGTATCGTTGAGGAGATTCATTTTGGGGCCTGAATCAAGCCTCTGGATATCATTGAGTTGGGTCGATCCCGAAAAACCTTCATTTAGGCCCTCAAAATGGCCCCAGAAGTTAAAACCTGCTAAAAATAGTAAATTGCCCAAAAACTGTTTTGAGCCAGTTGGAAAAGGTGGGTGGCCACCGATATCCACCTAGATCAATCCTCCCTCCTTAGGAAGCAATGGTCTCCATTGCGTTGAGTTCCCAAGGGAGAGGGAAAAACGTTTGTTGAATCTGCATCTTGGTGAGTTGCTTACCTTGTTGGAGACGTCGCGCTGCTCAGTTTGTGGAAGTCTGTCATGGACCTATTGAGGTTGAGGTTGTTCAACAAGTCGAGATACATGAGAGGACGGCGTGCAGAAGGAATCTTTGCATTTTTTTGCATCCTTGTCGACCTGCTTCTATGGGATAGAAGGTGTTTGGGGCGAGGTTGTAGTGGTTGCAGTGTCCTTCTGTTCTCCTTTTGAACAAATTGTGAAGAAGCTAAATTTTGCAGTATGAGATACTACTTTGCGACACTTTTTAGGTGGAACAGTAGTGAGAACTACCTCTGGTATTCTGTAGAGATGACCCCCCAAAGTGACAATGACACTACGAGGTTGAGACTCATAAATAGCATGGTGCTTCCACATATATGGTTGGCCCAAGAGAACATCACAGACATCCAGTGGAGCAACATCACATAATACCTCATCCTTGAAGGGTTGGATTCTGTATGACAATCGACATTGTTGGCTGACACGAAGATCTCATCCTTGGCAAAGCCACCCGATGTTGTATGGTTGCAGGTGTGGTGTTGTCGACAATCCCAACTATTTGACAACCTCTGCTGGGATGAGGTTCTTCTAGCTTCCGCTATCAACAATAAAATGAAGCGGGATCCCCTTCACCCACATCTGTGAATGAAAAATGTGCTCTCCCTCTTCAAGATCTATTGGTTCTTCTGGTTGAATTGTTGCAGTCGTAAAAATAGCAGTGGGGTCTGTGTCAATGATCTGTCCTTTACCAGTATTTTCAGAATCAGATTTAGAATCAGGGTTCGGCTCCTTGTCTTTGATCTCAACCACCAATGACTGTTTTGAGTGACATTCATCGGTGTTGTCCCAGGGGATTTTGTAGAAATTGCATCATTTTCCAATGTCCTTCTTTGTCTTCCTGTGACCCTTCTTTTCCTGTGTCTTGGACTGGTTTTCGGGAGACTGTTTGTTAGGGTTGTCTTTGTCATACTTTGGCTGTTGCGGATTTGCAGATCTGAACTCCCATTTGTTCTGGTGCTTAAATTTTTGCTCGATTTTAACAGCATATCGATAGGCAGCACCAAGTGATGAGATGTCCAGAAAATCCATTTCAGTTTGGATGTATCTGTGTAGAGCCCCACAGTATTTCAGAACCAAATGTCGTTCGGAGCCTTTGATACCCATCTTGGTGCGCAAGGTATGGAAGGTCTTGGTGAACTCCGGGACTGCTTGGCCCCTCTCTTGCTGCAATGTGGTCCATCTCATGTACTGGTCCTCATAGTTGCCAACAGGGTAATATTGTTCCTTTACCGCATCCACAAAAAAATCCCAAGTGGGATCAGCCCCATATATTTCGGACTCCTCTGTGGAACTCTGCTCCCAATAAGTTTCCCACCAATGTTTGACATGGGGGAGAGCTTTAAGGAGTGCGAAGGTGATCTTTTCTTTGTCGAAAAAATTGTGAATAGAGAAATAACCTTCTAGCAGATTTAACCATTTGTCTAGGGCTTCTGCATCTATCTGTCCTTCAAATACAGGAATATCAAAATTAACTTGTATCTTGAAAGGCGAGGTGCCTCCAAAGTGGTTGCTTGATGAAGATGCACCTGTTGCTATCGGCAGGCGTTGAAGGATGTGGGAAAAATTCTCCATCATTTTGTCCCTCTATCGCGTGAGAGCTTGCTCAAGCAACAGACTAATAGGATCGTCTGCTCCGTCGTTTTTCTTTTCTTCCGCCATTGAGGGTTTCTTGGGTGTGCAAGAGTGATTTTACTCAAGAGAGACAAGCTCGAGACCCAACTTGCTATACTCGGACCTCATCGGGGACATGCACTGAAAAAAATGATCAAGAACAGCCTGCTCTGATACCATTGATCCGGATTATTTTTGGCACGAAATGAGAGCGGAGATATAATAAAGAAATGCACAGAGATATCGCAAATATTCAATAATATAACAGAAATCTATTAGAGATGCAACCATAATCACAGATATACAGTAATACATGATTTCTATTAATGAAAGAAATGTACAGAGATTGTAAAGATACAGAGTGAAAGACTCACTAGAATGGTGGCAACTTATCTCTGAGAAGAGATGTGATGGCTACTCGCATTCGCCCGAAGATGATTACAATGAGGATTTGAAGGCATTTTTACAATAAACAGGAATGTCGAAAGTCCTAGACATCCAAAAACCTAACCCTAGGAGATGAAGCGTCCAAAGTCATGTGGGCCCCATTTGGGTAACTTAGTGCATCAACTTCCCGGGGTCGTAACTTTTGCATACGATCTTCGTTTTAGGCGCATGATAGCCCGTTGGAAAGGTATCATCGAGGAGATTAATTTTGGGGCCTCAATCATGCCTTCGAATATCATTGAGTTGGGTCGATCCCGAAAAACCTTAATTTATGCCCTCGAAATGGCCCTGAAAGTTAAAACCTGCTAAAAATTGTAAATTGCCAAAATTGCCCGAAAACTGTTTTGAGCCAGTTGGAAAAGGTGGGTGGCCATCGATATCCATTTGGATCATAGATTCTCATATGTTATATATAACCATGATGATCTGTCGTCTGTTTGGGAGAAATAACCCTACACATTTCTCAGTTGAGTGGGTAGCCATAATGAATGAAGTAGCCGAGGGTTATACCTTCAATTGGGCTAAAATGCTATCTGATAATTTGGCCAAGGAAATTGTTGAGTATCAATCGTCAAAATCAAAAGGGAAACCTACTCCTTTTTACACATCAGCATATATTATGGATGTCATTTGTTTCATGACCCCATTCCCCCTGATGAACTAGAGTTGGACCCCGGCCAGTTCTGAGCCAATACACTTCTACCACTCCAAATTATGGGAAGAAAATGCCAAAGATTTCTTTTATGAAATCTGTCACAACATAATGGTACCTGTTCACATAGCTATCTATGGAAACCCGCTACCCAGGATTTCAGAAAATATTATGGGGAACTTAGGCAAACTTACAGACTGGTTCATTGAGGAGAATTTCTCCTACATTAGAGTATTTGGTTGTTATGTTCCTCCTCATGCCCTTCCACAGTTTTTACCTGAAAGGATGGCATACAGAGAAGTGGCATACCAAATAGTAGCAGGAAGTATCAGCAAGGAATTGAAAGCGGCTCAAAAAAAGGTTTGGCCAACTTTTCCCATTCAAGTTGGTATGTTCACATTATTAGATTTTGGTCATTCTAAAGTCGAGGCTGCGGCCCTGGAAGATGTCAAATTACTTGACATCGAATTCAAGAAACATGATCCACATAAGATAGTGGAAAATCATTTGGCTCAATTTTACATGAAGTGATACATCCATGAGGATTCTCCTTATGATGAGATGTTTAGGGGAGTTAGATCGTACGAAGAAGTTCAAAGAATATTCCAGACTTTACCCCCCGACCAACATGTTGGTTTCCTTAGCTTTCAAAAGCATAGATGAAACAGTTTACCAAAGATATTGCAAGGAGAGTCAAAACCCATGCCTTATTCACAAGAAACTGAACCCACAGGATCTGAACCAAGTTGCTCCACTAAGCACAAAGTTGAAGAAGTCCCAAAAATTCCAGAAAAGTTATTTCAAGAAATAAAAACATCACTGTCAAGACTTAATGATCCACAAGTATTAGCTTGGTTTGAAGCTTTCATGAATCAGGGACAAGTTGTTCCTCATTCAACACCAGCTACTCCTGTTGGCACCCCAGATACAACAGGTCTGGAACATTCCATGGAAATCATGTCTCCTATCACATCATTAACCCCTTTACAGACCAGTTTTGGAAATCCTAATTCAAAGTTCATTCATGTTGGTGATCTTACTCCTATCTTACCTGAAGAGATGCCTCCCTCAAGTTTATTTTTCAACAAGAAATGAAAGGCTATTGTAAAAAGAGAATCTCACCAAAAGGATGGAGTAGTCACCAAAAGGCAAAGATTGGTGTATGCTGGGAAAGACAAAGAAGATCCTGAGTTTGCAAAGGAAGTTGCGGATTCACGAGGGGATTTTTCCACCGCCAATCAATGGTCAATGGACAATTTAACCAAACAAATGCAACAAAAACGTCTCTTGGTAGAGAAATTGCAGAATGAGATACATAGTACAGAGCAGACTGTTAGAAGCAGGATGAATCAGGACATTGAACAAATAAGGGCTAGTTATCAGCATCAAATGAAGCAGTTACAGGATAACCTTGAGTTGCTCTACTAGAGTTCACAGATCCGCAAAGGTTTGATCACTCAGCAGGAAAATTTGATTGAACAGCTGCAGGCCAAATTGGCCCTAACAGAGAACACAACGATATATATTATTGCCTTCAAAACACAAGCATCAGAAATCAATGAGAAGTTGGAAGTTGCCCAACAGGAGCTATATCAAAAGGTAGATGTTATTCAGAAATGATATCAGGCAATAAAACTTTCTCTTAAAAGTATTTATGTCAAGGAAAAAGATGCCTGCGCAGCTAGGTCTAAGTTTCACGAATTTATCATATAGAAGCAGAAGGCTAATATCCCCGGTCTTACCCCTTTCTCACATTCTGAAAAAGTAAAAGGCGAAATGGCCCTGAAAGCCCGAGAAACAAATCTGGAAGAAGGCAAGAAACTTGTCAGAGATGCAAAAGAGGCTTGTTTGGAAGCATTGTCTTTCGTAAATAAAAAACTGATTGAATTTGAAGGAAATAATATCTCTGAGTCATTGGGACAGATTGAAATAGAAATGAACCAACAAAGCTCCAGAAAGAACAATGAATATATGCAGTCGTCCATCCAACAAATGATCCAGATCGATTTACTCAAAATCCATGAGTTGTTGGTAAATCCAAGTTTATAGTATCAGATCACAGTCCAAGAAATAAACAAGATCCAGGAGAAGCTACAACAAGCACAAAGGAAGATGTTTACCTTTGAATTAAATTAAAAGATGGAGCCTTCAAGATTCGTGGTAGTATTGATGGACATGTGCACCCAATTCAATGAACAGAGAAAAACGAGTGTAGATGGGAGAAAATGAAAGAACATACACATCGTCCACTTCCTCCACCCACTCTACCTTTCACCTTCCAGCTTGTCACACCCTTCACGCTCCCGAGATCGTCTACATCACCACCTACACTTCCCCTCTCTCTACACATTACTTACCCTGTCTATCCCTACCACCTACATTTTCGCATCCACTCATCCCACCTCCTTATTTGAAACTTGTCCCCACATCATCCTATTCGTGAATAGTTACTCTTCCTCGTAACCGTTAACCATCCCATAATGAGTCAATGTTGAGGTACCTATCCAATTACCACCCCCATATATTCAACTGCAATTATTTATCCCAGTAAATGCATTTGAAGGGACAGATGGCAATAGAATCAGATGGAAAAGACAGTAAGCCAATGATTGTGGTGGACTTAATGGACATGTGTACCCAGTTCAAAGAACAAAGGAAAATGAGTGCATCTGCAAGCAAATGAAGAGACAGATGAAGCTCCAGCAAAACTCAACAATATTTTCATGCTATTATTTTATTCGGATTGTATTCTATTTTTAGGCAGATATTGTGGGAAGTCCAACGGTTTTCAGTTGTGACAATTTTTGTATAAATAGATAGATTTTAGATCTGTTTGAGGCTGCTTCTTGCCGAATGTAAAAGAGAATTTTTTTTTTAATATCAATACAAGTGCCGACAAAGATTCTAATTTTCATTCGATTTGAGTTATGTGTTTCCTTTGTGTTTCCATCTCTCTGGATTTCTTTTTGTATTTCTTGAAGAATGAATGATTACAATTTAGTACTACACCACTGTGATCATAATATATCAGAAGTTCATTCAGTAACATCTTTTCCTCTGTTATTACTATGAGTAAAACAAGACCCGTGACCTGTGTGAATTACTGCATTTTTATATCCTTTCAAGGGTGCATCTCCTACTTTTCTTCTACTGTAAACAAGGTGAGACTTATCTATAATTGATATCAGACTTTGTTTTAACAGTTTTGTAAACCATTTCTACATAATTTGACATTATAATTGCGACTCAGATAACGAGATACGACCTCTGTACTGTATTATCATTAATTTCATTTAAAGATTACTTCTCAGAAAACTGAAGGTAGAAAAAAACACTGATAAAAACACTTCATTTAAAATATTTGATGCCTGACATTATTCTTTAAGCCTTAGAATCAATCTCAGGAACAACATAGAGCATGTTCAAATTCCTTCCATAGATGACTTCTCGCCATAATATCTTTCATAATTGCATGAGGATATAATCCTTGATAGGAAGATGAGAACTTCAAAATGAGGGAATGTGGAATACATTCGTGTTGGTCTTAAAGGCACAAATCCAACCAAATCTAGATGGATTGAGGTTGGAAAGGTGAGGGAACTGTACCCTCATCTTCAGATTGATTGAAAGTAGACTTTTGGAGGTCCAAAGGCTTCCCAATGGGGAAGAGTGATCCAGGGGATCAAAATATGCTCAAAAATAAAAGTGTTGTGAATTGCTCGAAAATGGATTCATTTCATAGATCTCATCCTCACGATACCAATGCAACTTGAATGGGCTCAAACAGAGATTGTATGCAATAGATATCGTGTTTTGTCCACTTTTTTAAACAGGCAAAATGTTGATTGTACACAGTCCATACAGTCCATACAGGTTGACTGTGTAGACCATACTGCTTATGTGGAAGGGGGACCATACTACTAACATAGCAAAGGCTGGCGTGGCGGGTGCTGAGTTGGCAGGGTTTCGTGGACCAATCTAGTGCTGACATGTGTCAGTGTACGGGCGAATGGGAAGGTGTTGTTGAATTTTCTCTATGCTTGGCTCAAGGGCATGTAGTTTATTTCATTTAGCATGTACTTGAACCATAAACAATGCATCTACACCATACACAAGTGGTGCAATAACCAAGATCACAAGAAGAATAACCATGCACAAGAACACAAGAAGTATTCTGGGAAAACCCTTCTCAAACAAGGGGAAAAACCCAGCAATCCTTTGCTATATTCTCAAGAGAAGATCCCCCAACACCATCGACCTAGCACACAAGAGGGTGCTTACCAAAACCTAGAACCTAGCGCCCAAGAGAGGTACGCACTTTAGTCGTATATGCACTTGTTGAAATTTCCAAATGACAAGTGAGAGTGTGTGATCCTCAATGGGGATTCACCTTTATTTATACAAGACTTGACACAACAAAAGGTGTGTCTATTGGCACAATAGGGCCGACCTCAATAACTCAATAATATAATTAATCATTACACAAATATTAATTATCTTTCACATATGGTGGGGTCGATTTGTACCCTTTACATCACAAATTAGAGTTACAAGTAAATATTACTCTCAGATAATATAGCAAGGATCTCACACGTCCACCTATGCTCAGCCACAGGGACGTCCTACTCAATAGATCACTCAATTGATTCCACGGGAGTACCATCTCAAGCTGACTCAACTGATTCCACAGGAGTACAAGGCAGGAGACCATCTCAAGCTGACTCAACTCAATCCAGAGCAGTACAAAGCAAGAGACCACACGTCATCACAACTCAATCCAGAGTCTGACGCACACCCATCACATGGGCACACCCAACACTTGGGATATCTCTCACAGATGTTTGAACTCGGTCCAGAGGAGAACGATCTGGAGGATGTCTCATGAAGCTGCAATCAACAACACTCCCTCTCATCTAGGGAGGCATTCTCCACAAGGCCAAGTCTCTCATGGAAGTACACAAACTTTTTCCTCACAAGTGGTTTGGTGAAGACATTTTCAACCTGCTCATGTGTACAAAGGTACTGCAAGTGTACTTCTTTCATCTGCACCATATCTCTGATATAATGGTATTTGATCTCAATGTGTTTCGATTTATCGTGAAACATAAGATTCTCTAAGAGCTTCACACAGCTCTGGTTATCGCAATGGATAACAGTGGAATCCCTCTCATGACCAAATAAATCTGCAAGGAGCTTGCGAAGCCACACTGCTTCATGGACTGCCACACATAACACTATGTACTCTGCTTCTGCAGTACTCAAAGCCACGGAGCTTTGTTTCCTACTGCACCAGGAAACCATGGCAGATCCCAATGTAAAACAACAACTGGATGTGCTCTTCCGGTCCAGTGTGCTCCCTACTCAATATGCATCGACATATCCCTGCAATCTCATGTCTACACTGGAGGCATATCTCAGGACATATCCAACTGTTCCTCGTAGATATCTCAACACATGTTTCGTTTCTATCTAGTGAATCTGTCTCGGCTGACTCATAAAATGACTGAGTGCGTTCACTCCATAGCATATATTAGGTCTGGCGTTAACCAGATACATCGATGATCCAATCAGTTGTTGGTAAATATGTGGATCAATCTCGCCTGAATCAGTAGAAGCCTTGTTCATTTTCTTCAGATCCATCACCATCGGTGTAGGCATGGATTTGTTGTCTGTCATACCGAATTTCTTCAATATCTCCACTGTATATTTTCCTTGACTCAAGAAAATCTCATCAGTCCTCTGCCATACTTCTAGTCCCAAGAAGTAGTGCATCATACATAGATCCTTCATCTCGAATTCAAAAGTCAATGCACGCTTGCATTCAACAATAAGACTTCCCGAACCGGTGAGGAATAAACCATCAACATACAAGACCAAAATCAGGCACTCATCACCAACAATATGATAATATAAGTTTGGATCAACAACACTCTTGTTGAAGCCCAAACTCATCAGGAATCCATCCATCTTCTTGTACCAAGCATGAGGTTCCTGCTTTAGTCCATACAAGGCTTTCTTCAACCTGCATACATGAGACTTTTGCTCATGTATCATGAATCCATCTGGATACTCGATGTAAACTTCTTCCTCAATATCACCATTGAGAAAGGTTGTCTTTACATCCATTTGATGTAGTCTCCAACCCATGGATGCAGTTAGGGCAATGATCATACGGATGGAAGTGTATCGGGCTACATGAGAAAATGTCTCCTTATAATCAATTCCCCCCACCTAAGAGAATCCTCTGGCCACAAATCTCTCTTTGTACTTCTCGACACTTCCATCAGCTGCATGATTGATCTTATAGATCCACTTGGAAGTCACTACAAAATTCCCTTCTGGTCTCAGAACAATATCCCACACATCATTCTTCATGATGGATTGATACTCTTTTGTCATGGCATCTTTCCATACCTGTTGTCCTACTGCTTCTCCATGACAAGAAGGCTCAGTATCAATGATGTGGCTCATGGATAAAACATAGCTCAAAAATCTTTGTGGTTTCTTGCTCTCTCAAAATGTGCCTCGAGGAGCTGCATGTCCCTCTACCTCCTGCAGAGTCTGTCGAGCCCAATCAAGCCTTTTATGTCCTACTGCAATGTCTCTGGGAACATAAAATGGAGCTACTGGATCAACTAGATTGTAACACCCATCTAGGATGTTAGGAAATTAATCACTCATTAAATACATATGCATTAACAACTTTGATTTAACATAATTTCATTGATTTTTGTTTCCACAACTCTTTTACATTTGCTCAATGATAACTATAAATAATATGATGAAATAACTAATATGTTAATGTTATACAACTAA
>ML806071.1:96877-112794 GCA_009831015.1 Picea engelmannii
TTGCTGAGAGCACCAACTCTCTGTTTTCTCTAGCACCCACTAGAGGGAAGCACCAACTCCCTGGTTTCTCTAGAACCAACTAGAAGGAAGCACCAACTCCCTGGTTTTTCTAGCACCAACTAGAAGGAAGCACCAACTCCCTGTGTTCAAGCACCCGCTTGAACCTTTGAGGACACAATTCCTCCCTAGCTCCTCCCAACCACCCTGAAATATAAATATTTGCTACTGAAACTTATTACAGTGATATGATGTTCAACAATGGCTTACCAGACTCATCACTGTTCTGTTGTATTTCGTTGCTCTGTCTGCCTCATTGCCTTTCTGCAAACATCACTTGCGTTGTCTGTTCTTCCGCTTTTTATGCTTTGTGCACCATGTCCATTCACTGTACAGTTCCTCTTCTGTGCTCTTCAGCTGCTGCACTCTCCTCCTTCTTCACACATGAATCACCTTCACCAACAACAATCACAGCAACCTCCAACAGCAATAGCCACCTCTTCTCTTCTCTGTACTGTATATATGTAGCTTCTGTGCATCTTGTGCATGCAATATTCGTCATTCCTCTGCATGCTCATCCCACGCTAATCTCCTCCACATCTCAAGTGTTCTGCATGATCATCATCGTGACTCTTCAGCTTCTCTGGCTGTTTTCCCACGCGTTCAGCATCGCTGGGTGTTATGCTGAGATTCCTCAGCCTCTCTAGCAGTTGAGACTCTTCATCTTCTCTGTGACAGTCGAGCTCACCTTCTCTGTTTCAGTTACAGGCCTCAATGCCCATCCAGCTGTCAATCGCCTCCACGAACATATTCATCCCTCTTGAATATTCCCAGAGGCTCTTCACCTTCTCTGTCAATCATCCCCAAGTGTTTTCAAGTCCTCTCGCTGAAACCATTAGTGGTTTCTGGCAGTTATACTATGTCATGCTACAGTAGCCCTCCGATCTTGTTCAAATTCACCTGCACCATTGGATTGATTCCAAGGGATCTTGTATTCATTTCGGCATTTTGGCTTTCGACAGTTCGACATTCGTGTGACCATGTGTCTCGACATTCCCAGACACGATCCCAGAAATTCCGAGGCGGAGCTCATCTGCACTAGGTCCTTCCTCCACATCACCACATGTGGTGACCACAAGTTGCGCTAAAAGGCGCTCTGAACTCATGATCTTCATCGACCCTGATCGACGGTCCATGATCTCGATGAATCAACGGTCCAGATCTTTTCGAGATCTCGCATATCGCTGTTCCTTAGTTGGAGGTTCTCGTCACTCCAAGTCGCGATAGGCGAAGCTCCGAGATTGAGCTCAAATCAACGGTCCACGTTCTTGGTGATCCGACGGTCCTGATCTTTTCGTGATCTCGCATCTCGTTGTTCCTTAGATGGAGGTTCTCGTCACTCCAAGTCACGATAGGCGAAGCTCCAAGATTGAGCTCAGATCAACGGTCAATGTTCTTGGTGATCCGACGGTCCTGATCTTTTCGTGATCTCGCATCTCGCGAGTTTGAGCCTCTTTCCTTTGAATTTCCTGACCTGCGAAACTCCGAAATGGAGTCTTTGTGGTGCTCTGATCTTTCGCCACGCGTCCTCTTGATCCAATAGACCACGAATGTCATATCTGCCTTGAAGCTTCACCATATCTAACGGCTATTGGTCCTTCGTACTTTCCACAGATCCTACGGCCCAGATCTTCTCGCGATTTCGCCACTTCGCCGTGTGAGTTCTCAACACCTTCAAGTCCCGATCTATGAAACCCCGAAATGGAGTCAAACCAACATAATTTGGCCTTTCGCATTTCTCCTCTTTTGCGCGTTCTTCTTGTCTATATTTTGATCTGACGACCCTCGTTCTTTCGGGAATTTTGAATGGATCCAACGATCAGAAATGCTTCTCAAGATTTACGGGCCTTCAATCATTCGATCAACCTGAACTTATCTTCTATTTTCCTGGTTGCGTTGCCTTTGATCATTCGATCTTCCTGAATATCACTGCGCTGCTGATCGTCGTTGTTGTACTCAAGCCATCATCACTGTTGTACTTTCCATCAATGACAAGCATACGTTGTCTGTTAAGCATTTGCCAATAGTTAACTCTAAGATTTAAAACTTAACACAAAAGTACAACAAAATACCAATGAAAATACCTCCTCCATGGTTTGTTGGAGCTCATCAATTGCAATGTAGCTTTGCTAGTAGTAGGAAGATGCTTCCAACCATTATTTTCCCGTTTGCCCAGAGTGAAACAACGGAATCCTCCCAGCCAACTAGGATCCTAGCTGGCTTCCTAGATCCAAGAAACCTTTCGACTTCTTGGCCCTCCGTGCCCATGACTCCAAGATCAACAAAGCACAAAATGATCAAAGAAAACCATCATAATAAATATATCTTCCAAAGATTTCACCACCTCTCATCATGCTCAAAAACCTCTCCTCCCTCATCACTTATTCTCCCTATTTATCAAGTTTCCATACACCCTTCCCCAAGTCTCCTCAACCTCCCTTATCTAGATTTTTTGGAAAAGATTAAAATAAAACTAAAATATAAATGACTTGCATTAAACAACAATAAAATAAAATGCAAAGTCTTTCTTCTCATGCTAGCTAATAAATGAAATCTGACAATTTTCCTCAAAATGTACATGACAACCCAACATGCTCATTTAATCCATCATACCAACCATCAATCACAGTCAAAGAAGGTATTTAATGCTTCTAGATATTTTGTATGCAATATAATTTACATAATCAATAAACATTCAAATAAATAGTTAATAATCTACTTTAATAGTTAATACATTAATTAATTGTACTAGTGTACATGTGGAGGGTATGTGTGCGTAGCTAGCGGACACATATCTCATGCATGTACTAACGATAAACAACCATTACCTCAAGTGCATAGTTCCTATATGATCACACCAAGACATGTAGGACAATAGATCAAGTAATGCATCATTTAATAATCTTAATGAACAAAATTACACCAATTCATCAGTAACTCATTATCACTCTTAAAATATCAATAAGGAATCAGAAGAAGGTTTTAAACATGATAGGAACCAAGTGAGTAAACAATAGTGGCATCTCTAATCCCCAATCAGTATTCTCAACTAACATCGAAGCATCCTTCCTTCCTAACTTACTTCCATCTTCCATCATATCATTTCCTCTGTTGGACTAAGCTGGAGCGCCAACTATATTGACCTAACTCCAGATAGAACCCGTAAGAGGAAGTGTCATACATCTCAACCAAGCTTCCCGAACAGGCAACTAGCAGTCGCCATCACACGTCTAGGGGAGTGTGACTTCACACAACTCTCCCACGACTCTAGGTTTCGAAGGATAAACAGTGGGCAATACCTCCACCCCTCCTTATAGAACTAGGGTCAACACCCTACATCAAGCCCTATTGTGCAACTACTAGTTTTAGAGTCACATCATCAAACAACCACTCTGGGAAAGCCGTGTGTCGTGTCAAAACCACACTTACCACAAATCATAGCAATATTTCAAATCATAAATTAAATAATAATTATAACTTATAGCATACACTATCTTCTTGATGTTTACAACATCCATGCTACGTCATCACTGTAGTCATTTGGCTATCACATAGCTCATCAACCTGTAGGTTAGTTCACCAATAACTCATATCCATGTATATACATCATAATTTTATATAAGAATCCATATTTGTATTGACGTTCAATTAAGAAATGTATGTTTATTTTTATCATGTCTTGCATCTGTTATGCAATCACAACATAACTTTGAATCGGTATCCATGTAACTAAATTCCACATCTTAATTTGCATGTTTAAACAAATCAAAGAGTTATCATCATCATGAGCATAAAACAATGAAAATGGTAGTATGCAACACATGAATAGGTCTGTATCAACATTGTTGAGTCCAAATAGTGTTTAAGCAATGAATTACTAAGATGAGAAAAATCAAAGTTCTAACTACCTAAAGCCAAAATATGGGGTGTTACATACACCCACCCTTCAAGAAAGTTTGTCTCGAAGTTATGATCATTCACAATATGAGGAGAATTTATGACACGACTTCTATGTGTCTTTCATGATAGCAAACCTTGTTTTATATTGGTCCTACTGGACCATGACTTGATTAAAAAATGTCGAGGCTATTAATATATTGATTGCAACTACACCTATTTAGTAGGCACCTTACTATGTCTTGACTCTATTTTATTACCATTGGTAATTAAATTAATGAAAAGACATGCTTCTCTTATAGATTTATTTTTCCTAAGTTCTATATTAAAGTATAGTCTACAAGTTTGATAGCCAATTATAATATTATCTCATTATTGGTTCTTTAGTTAAGTGAATCTTATATTGAGTTTGATTATAATTCCATTAAGCCAAGCATATAATTCCACCTAGAATATCTTAAAAATTATAACCAATTATCATTGACTTTACTATCACTCTAACTTGAGTGATACAATACATATGCCATCACAAAATTTCCCATGCTTAGGGACATTGACTAATATACTACTAAATGATTGTCATGTGATGTCATCACTTCATAGTTTGGTCATTGTCCTCAATCTAACTTTCCTCTCAAGTCATAAAAAAATTGGATCTCGATCAAGTTAAATGTTTAATATAGGATCATTTCCAACATAGTCAAAAAATTCATGCTTTGTATTAACAATTCACTATTACAACATGCCTACATGTACAAGCACCATGTCTACCTTGCTTTAGTTAGTATCATAAACCAAGAGTAAGTTTCCTGCTAGGGTCCATTCTACACTCTAGCACTACTTGTCTTTAAGGCTTTCTTCTCTCACAATTGCTCATTATCAACTTTATATCATTTATATCTATATGCTACTAACCAATTTTGGCCTCTAGCACTTTCTGGTTCCATTACTAGCACTCATCAAGTTCCTTCACCTTACTGTAAAATAATTTTAATTGTGGGAGGAACATTCTTATCGTTTATCATTCGACTTGTAAATTGGTTTCCCTTAACTAAACTAAATTTCCCTTTAATTGAACATTGTAAATGTTACATCAAGTATGCATCTTGCAATTTTGATTTAACCATAAGGTCATCTTCACGTATGGTGGTGGTAGATAGTAATTATTTTCGTCACTTTCACTCACTGTCATTATTCCTTAGTAATAAACTCAAATTGTCTTAACAAATAAATGCATAACTAAGCACAAGTTGGGTAATTATCACGTCAACCACTAGCAATTCACCCAAAGATCATCATGAATTTCCATTATCGTTCTAAACTCAAGTTCCTTGTTCACAACATAGGTTCTTAAGGTATCAGTTAGGATTTCATTATAGTATTACTCCATAACATATTTTCTAGAGTTCATTAACATTTATTATACTGAATTGTATCATTTAGCATTCCTTCTGCACATTTTCATCCATTATTACATTTTCTATCACTTTTTATTTATTTTATTTTATTTAAACACATCATCATTTATTAACTTAATGAATACTCTATTTTATTTGTAAACTTATCATCTTCATATATCATTATCTCATAAACCTTTTATTGCTTACTCCAACTACTCTTCCTTACTTTTATAGAATATATTTAAATTACTACTTACTTAGCACACTTCACTATGCTTAATCAACTATTACTATTTTGTTATTCCATATACTACATCATATTGTTAGTTCATGTATTTCCAATCCACGAACTCAATTCTAACTCCTTATTTAACTTGCCTCCTATTACTTTTCTTCCACCATTCTATCATACTTTAAACATCGTTAAATAGCCCAATCATTTGCTATAATTTCTTTGTACTTTAATCAACCACCCTTACCTAATGTCCTTATTTATTACAAACACAAACAATAATTATATTTATATTTATATTATATTAATTTATTATGCACCTTAATCTTTAATATTACTTATAACATATCCTTGCATTTGTCCATATACCATATCTATTTAATAAATTATATATAAATTTATTTGCATAAATCCATGTGCTTCACCTAAAGAAATTAACAACGTTGACTATATTTAGATAACCCCTTGGGTTAGTAAAACTATCTTATTTAATATGAAAAAAAAAAGATATTTAAACTTTGCAACAATTTAATAGCGACTAAAATCTCTTCAAGTAACATAATAATTATTTTTACTCATTATTTGTAATAAGTAATGATTTCTATTTAATTTATAATGATTTATAACTTTAAACTTTATAACCCATTTTAATATAGGAAAGAGATTTGCATCTTATTTCAAATATAAAAATCTTTTTTTTCAACTAAAAAAATATTTTAAACAATTTAGTAATTTTTTTATATTGTAACATTTGAATTCAAACTTTACACAATATAATACCCCATTTTAATATATATATAATTTATTTTTACCTCAACTTAATAATAATTAAAATCCCTTTTATTAATTTAACAATTCTTTTCACAAATTATATATAATATAATACCCCATTTTAATATATATATAATTTATTTTTACCTCAACTTAATAATAATTAAAATCCCTTTTATTAATTTAACAATTCTTTTCACAAATTATATATAGTTATGTCTATATAAAAGGAGTTTTAAATCTCAAATCTATATTAGCATGATACAATGAACTCCCTTGTAGATAATATTTAAAAGAAAATTTTAAATTTTGTATAATTTAATATTTTCTAATTTTTTTTGTCAAGGGTTCAAAGAATATTCACAACAACTATCTTATGTTTTTTTTAGTCAAATGTCAAAAGATGATAACAATAACCAACTCATATGTGAATAAAAATATAAATCAATTGAATAATACAAATGCTAATAACAATAGTACCTCCATTACACATATCTAATGTTCAATTTATCACACACATTTATTATACACCAACATGTTATGTCATAAACCGCACATCACGTCTATGAACACAACTCCCTAGGTGTTTGATAATATCCTATCTCCAATAACGCAGTTCCATATTGTCATACGGTTGTTCTGTACAAGTTACACAGGTTCCCAACCAAGGGTTTGGAGTCATCGATTATTCTCAGGGTTTGAAGGTTTGGGCCAAGTTTTTTTTTTAAAAGCCTACTCTCGCTCTCCAATTCTTGTATTGAACAGCTTAACAGCTTGAATCTGAAGCGATTCTTTGAATTTTTTTTTTTGAATTGAAGTATTCTTTTAGGCGTTCAATTCTTTGTGAAGAAATATTCTTTGGCCAGATTTGAACAACAAAGGAGCTTAAAGATCAGGGATTTGTTCGACGCAATCGTGAAAATTTTAATGGAGGTTTAAAGATTGAAGTTGTTGTAGGTTTAGTCGTGGAGAAGTAGGTTTAATCAGTTGTAAATAGCCATGGGAAGAGGCACACAAGATTATAGCACGGAGAACCCTGTCATCACGCCTTATGACCCAAAAAAATTCCCCGCTTGGGCCAGAGATGTGGAGGATTGTGCTAAAGAGTTCGAAGTGGATATCGAACGGGGCTGAGCAACATAGATGTCGAGAGGCGACGACAAAAATGGGGCTGGAACGAGCTGGAAAAGTGTCTGGGGTCATCCGTTTGGAAGCTCATCATGGATTACTTTAATGACACGCTGGTAATAATTTTACTAGTGGTCGTTGTTGTTTCGTTTATTCTTGCTTGGATTGATGGTGATGAAGGCAGTGAAATGGATATCACTGTTATCGTCGAGCCGCTGGTTATTTTCTTGATTTTGATTGTCAATGCTACTGTCGGCGTCTGGCAAGAGAGTAATGTAGAGAAAGCCCTAGAGGCTTTGAAGGAAATGCAGTCGGAACATGCCATGGTAAAAAGGGATGGGCATTTCATTACGATTTTTCTTGCAAGAGAATTAGTTCCCGATGATGTTGTCGAGCTTAGAGTAGGTGACAATGCTCTTGCTGACATGAGGGTTTTGCGTTTGATAACCTCAACCATGAGAGTAGAGCAAAGCTCGCTTACGGGTGAAAGTGTGGCGGTGAATAAGAGCCACCACTAAGTGGATCATGAGGACATGGAGTTGTTGGTTTAGCTCCTCCGCAGGTTAGCGGTTCAAATCCTCTGTCTTTTAGCGACCATGGGAATGCATACAGAGATAGGCAAGGTTCATTCTCAGATCCATGAAGCTTCGCAGCACTATGAAGATACACCGTTGAAGAAAAAGTTGAATGACTTTTGGCGAGGTTCTGACTTCCATTATTGGAGTCGTCTGTGTGCTGGTATGGCTTATCAATGTAAAGTATTTCCTTACATGGGAATATGTAAATGGATGGCCACGAAATTTCAAGTTTTCATTTGAAAAATTCACTTATTACTTCGAGATTGTGGTGGCTTTAGTTGTGGCTGCGATTCTTGAAGGGTTACCTACATTTATTACAACTTGCTTGGCTCTTGGCACTAGAAAGATGGCTCAGAAAAATTCTATCGTGAGAAAATTACCATGTGTAAAGACTTTAGGCTATACCACTGTGATTTGTTTCTGATAAGACTGGAACATTAACAATCTAACCAGATGTCTGCATCAAAACTTGTAGCAATAGGATCATACCCATTTTCTCTTCGGGATTATCCCGTTGAAGGTATAGTACTTATGATCCTTGTGATGTGATAATTCAATATTGGCCCGAAGGGCAAATGGACGCCAATCTGCAATCGATTGCAAAAATTGTTGCTTTGTGTAATGATGCAGGTATTGCATATATTGGTCATCAACACTGCTCTATTGGTGTTCTCACTGAAGCAACTTTGAAGGTTCTGGTTGAAAAGATGAAATTACCAGATTTGGGGGAGTATGTAAGGCTCGAAGGGATGACGACCATTCAGTTTCTGCAGAAACTAGATTAGTTTGTTGTGGATGAGGATCCTTCATATTTAAAGTCACCAACACTCACGGACCTCTTTAATAGAATCACAGGTTGATTTCTTGTCCTCTCAAAAGTTGTGGAACGAAATCTTGTCTTCAATCGAAGTATGGAAGAATGTATTGAGGTATTAGAACTTATGGGAATGCTAGTTTTAAGAGAAAAAATGTTGTCTCGTATCTATCTGTCATGTGAGAATGGGTAAGCTCTGTAGTAACTGCGTTTCTATAGGGGTAAGTGCCTTTCCCGCTAGGGTCCTTCTTGCTAGGGTCCTTATCTATAGGTATGTATGAGAATGATTGTCTGGGAATTCCCCTATGGCTATGGAACTGGCTATGAAATTGGTGGGTACGAAGTATGGGTCACGTTTATTGGTAACTCGGGTAGAAATTGGCATGAACATAACTTCCTTTCCTGGGCATGGGATATTGAGAACAAGTTATGTACAACTCCTTCCTGGTAATGTACAAGAGCTTCATTCATGTACTAAGTATAGATTTAGTAAACAGAGGCATAGCATAGAACAAAGAAGTGGCTCGAATGTAGACTATGATATTGAAACCCAACGACAGTTGAGGATAGGGGATGCTCCACAGGTGCCCAAGGATGAAGACATGCAATTTAACGGTCATTCACGTATACAACTTCAGGAATCCATGCATCATGAGATAGACTTCCCTAGATCTAGTGCACTAGAAGGCCTACTACCAAGAGGAAACCATTTCGTCACCCCAAACCCCTTGTTATATTTAACATTTGGAGAATCAAAACGCATTATTGCAGTCGAAGATAGTAGGACCACAAGAGGAGAAAAGAGAACCAGGTTAAATCCCTACCAAGAGCACTGAGGAGAGTAGACTAGTAGCACATACAAGAATTAACTCGCCAATACATTCCAAAATGGTGACCACCTCTTAAAACTAGTTTTGGATCGAGAGGCTCTAACCGTCTATGTGTAGACCTTCAAATAATCCCCTGACAGAGGAACGCTTGAACAATATTCACACACTAGGGTTATACTTTATTTATTTATTTATTTTGGTATTATTTCTCATTTCATTCCTTATAATAAATGACAAGTAGAAAAGGAGGGAAATACAGATAGACTCTTGGCATAAGAGGTAAAACAATCTAGTTGGGAGATTATTGCTCAAATTATCATGTTTATCATGTTAAAGCAGTTAAATTTAAAATTATGGGCATTGGAATTTGTGGTAAATATTTCCATGCTCTAAAATTTTGAACATGTTTTAAATCTTCCTAAAATAACAACTTAATCATATTTAACGATTATTTCTATAATTATTTCTATCTTTAGTTTGGGAAGGCCCATAGGCTATAAGATTTAGAACCATAGCTCTGATACCAAATGTAACACCCATCTAGGATGTTAGGTAATTAATCACTCATTAAATACATATGCATTAACAACTTTGATTTAACATAATTTCATTGATTTTTGTTTCCACAACTCTTTTACATTTGTTCAATGATAACTATAAATAACATGATGAAATAAGTAATATGTTAACTCTAATATTTAAAACTTAACGCAAAAGTACAACAAAATACCAATGAAAATACCTCCTCCATGGCTTGTTGGAGCTCATCAATTGCAATGTAGCTTTGCTAGTAGTAGGAAGATGCTTCCAACCATTCTTTTCCCGCTTGCCCAGAGTGAAACAACGGAATCCTCCCAGCCAACTAAAAGCCTAGCCGACTTCCTAGCTCCAAGAAACCTTTCGGCTTCTTGGCCCTCCGTGCTTGTGACTCCAAAAACAACAAAGCACAAAATGCTCAAAGAAAACCATCATAAGAAATATATCTTCCAAATATTTCACCACCTCTCATCATGCTCAAAAACCTCTCCTCCCTCACCACTTATTCTCCCTATTTATCAAGTTTCCATACACCCTTCCCTAAGTCTCCTCAATCACCCTCATTATTATCCATTAACCTCCCTTATCTAGATTTTTGGGAAAAGATTAAAATGAAACTAAAATATAAATGACTTGCATTAAACAACAATAAAATAAAATGCAAAGTCTTTCTTCTCATGCTAGCTAATAAATGCAATTTGACAATTTTCCTCAAAATGTACATGACAACCCACCATGCTCATTTAATTCATCATTCCAACCATCAATCAAAGTCAAAGAAGGCATTTAATGCTTCTAGATATTTTGTATGCAATATAATTTACATAATCAATAAACATTCAAATAAATAGTTAATAATCTACTTTAATAATTAATACATTAATTAATTGTACTAGTGTACATGTGGAGGGTATGTGTGCGTAGCTAGCGGACACATATCTCATGCATGTACTAACAATAAACAACCATTGCCTCTAGTGCATAGTTCCTATATGATCACACCAAGACATGTAGGGCAACAAATCAAGTAATACATCATTTAATAATCTTAACGAACAAAATTACACCAATTCATCAATAACTCATTATCACACTTAAAATATCAATAAGGAATCAGAAGAGGGTTTTAAACATGGTAGGAACCAAGTGAGTAAACAATAGTGGCATCTATAATCCCCAATCAGTATTCTCAACTAACATCGAAGCATCCTTCCTTCCTAACTTACTTCCATCTCCGATCCTATCCTTTCCTATGTTGGACTAAGTTGGAGCGTCAACTATATTGACCTAACTCCAAATAGAACCCGTAAGCGGAAGTATCATACATCTCGACCAAGCTTCCCCAACATGCAACTAGCAGTCGCCATCACACGTCTAGGGGAGCATGACTTCACACAACCCTCCCACAACTCTAGGTTTCGGAGGATAAATGGTGGGAAATACCTCCACCCCTCGTTATAGAACTAGGGTCAACACCCTACATCAAGCCCTATTGTGAAACTACTGTTCTTAGAGTCACGTCATCAAACAACCACTCTGGGAAAGTCGTGTGTCCTGTCAAAACCACACTTACCACAAATCATAGCAATATTTCAAAACATAAATTAAATAATAATTATAACTTATAGCATACACTATCTTCTTTATGTCTACGACATCCATGTTACCTCATCACTTTAGTCATTTGGCTATCACATAGTTCATCAACATGTAGGTTAGTTCACCAATAACTCATATCCATGTATATACATCATAATTTTATATAAGAATCCATATTTGTATTGACGTTCAATTAAGAAATGTATGTTTATTTTTATCATGTCTTGCATCTGTTATGCATTCACAACATAACTTTGAATCGGTATCCATGTACCTAAATTCCACATCTTAATTTTCATTTTTAAACAAATCAAAGAGTTATCATCATCATGAGCATATAACAATGAAAATGGCAGTATGCAACACATGAATAGGTCCAGATGTACACTTGTCACGTGTCTATATCAACATTGTTGAGTCCAAATAGTTTTTAAGCAATGAATTACTAAGATGAGAAAAATCAAAGGTCTAACTACCTAAAGCCAAAATACGGGGTGTTACATAGATCAATGATTGTCTCCCTCTGAACTGTTGAAGGGGGATAATGTACTGTTTCGCTGTCAATCTCCATCTGAGATTCTCTGGATCTTCGAAAGGCTATCTCTTCCTCAAAGATGTCATATTTTCTCACCTCAATCTGTCTCTGACTAGGGATGTAGATCTGGTATGCCTTCGAAGATTCATTGTACCCCACAAATGTGCCCTTTCTGCCTGAAGGGTATAGCTTGGTTCTCTTCTCCTTGGGTACATGAAAGTATATTGGACACCCAAATATTATGAAGTGTCCAACCTCAGGATTCACTCTGGTGAAAGCTTCTTTGGTAGTCATGTTCTTTAAAATATGATGAGGAATCCTATTCTGAACATACATTGTTGTCATGGATGCTTCTGCCCATAAAATCATAGGTAGATTCTGATCATGTATCATCGCTTTGGTTGCCTCAATGATGGTTTTGTTCTTCCTCTTTGCAACCCCAATTTGTTGAGGGTTATAAGGGATGGTGTACTCCCTCTTTATCCCTGCCTCAATATAGAAATCATTGAAATCCCTGGAGGCGTACTCTCCTTCATTATCTGATCTCAGCACCTTGATCCTCCTCCCGCTCAGGTTCTCAACCTGAGCTTTAAACTCTTGAAATATCGCTAGGACTCCATCCTTGGTCTTCAAGAAGTAAATCCACATCTTCCGAGAGTGATCAATGATGAAGAGCACATAGTACAAATATTCATTCAAGGAAGCAACAGTCATGGGACCACACACATCTAAATGTATCAAGTCCAAGATCCCCTTGGATCTATTGTCACTTCTCAAGAAGGACCCCTTGACATTCTTGCTAAGAGCACAACCTCTGCAAACACTATCATGTTGAATATGTATCTCTGGAAGGCCTATTACCATCTTCCCCAAAGTGGGAAGGGATTTATAATGGATATGAGAAAGTCTCCTATGCCATAGCTCGCTCAAGTTGATAGTATCATGTAACAGGGCTTGGACTGGTCGAACAATCAACCTGTATAAGTTGTTTTTTCGAACACCAATTACTCGAGCATAATTCATATGTGAGTTCTTGTACCATGCAAGAACTTTTCCTTCAGAGAAGGTAACCTTGTAGACTTTATCCTCTAAGGTAGAAACAAAGACAATGTTCCTTTTCATCCCAGGTACATATAATACCTCACGCAACTGAAGGGGTATGTCAGAATCTAGTTGGAATGTATAATTTCCAACTCTCTTCACATTATATCTAGCATTGTCTCCAAGTACAACATGTAGACTAGACTCTTTCTCAACTAGGTTTGTCAGATGATCTCTATATCCAGTCATGTGTCTGGAAGCACCACTGTCAATTAGCCAAATATCACTATCAGTAGGAACCGTACCTGAGAGTGTTGATATGAAGAATGATTCATCTTTTATGTCTTCATCTCTCTGATGTGGCTCTGGATCAACATCAACAATGGAGGAAAGTTGTCTTCCTTTCTTTCTGGTAAGACAATCTCTCACAATGTGTCCATACTTGTCACATCTGAAACACTGAATCTTTGATTTGTCTTTTATGTGTTCATGACCTAAAGATGATGAAGTTTTCTTGTCTTTAAATGCTTTGTTGAAACTTATTCTATTTATTATTTTGCCTTTCTTTGTATTAAAATCAAGAGCATGATTGTCATCATGAGGGGAGTCTTGCACTCCTCTGACTATAAGTTTGGTTTCTTCCTGGGTGCATTCTGCCCATAGACGATCAAATCCAGGTAGATATGCTCTACCACTGATACTTTGAAGAAATGGTTCCCAGTGTCTTGGAAGAGCATTGAGATTAGTCAAGACAAGTTCTCTGTCTGATATGGCTCCTCCAATGGCACCCAACTGAACTCTGATCTCTGAAATATTCATGAAGAAGGTAGCAATAATGTCATCTTTTGTCATCTTGATATGTTGAAGCCAACTCTTCATTGTAAGAGCTCTGAGGGTGTTGGTACTCTCAAACATATTCTTCAATGCATTATACATATCATAAGTTGTCTTCACGTTGGCAATACGAGATAGGAGATGATCTCTTACTGAATAGATGATTATCTATCTTCCTTTGATGTCATCTTCCTTCCACTCTTCCTTCTCTTCATCGGTAGCTATTTCTGGTAGACTCTTTTGTATCACACTCAATAGGTCATCCTCTTCTAGGGTAATCTGTAGTCTTGATTTCCAAGAACTGAAGTTTCTTGATCCATCAAGCCTATCTTCCACCAAAGTTTTGTTCCTCATGGTTTACAGATTCTTCCACAAACCCTTAAAAACTACGCTAGGAAACCTAATGGCTAGACTAGGCTAGCAACCTTAGGTTTCATTGGACTTATGACTGCCAACAATAAGCCTTGAAAGTTAGAAGAACACAGGTAAGCTTGAAAAATCCTTCAATGAGCTACAAAAACCCTAAAACTGAAATTCCTACAGAAACCCTAGGGCCAAAAATCAAAAGTTCTTCGATTTTCAATATGAGAGTCTCTAGAGGTGCACTGAAGGAGGTCGTACACTTCTATGTAATAATTAGCCCCAACACTCAAGTATAAAGTGTTGAAACAGGAAAAAGAAGGAGGGTCGTACTTTTTCTAGAAACCCTAGGGGGTCGTACTTTTTTGCAACTAGGAGGTGACGTATTGCTTGAAAACTTGTGCAATGGTTCTTCAAGAACTCTGCTCTGATACCATGTTGAATTTTCTCTATGCTTGGCTCAAGGGCATATAGTTTAGTTCATTTAGCATGTACTTGAACCATAAACAATGCAGCTACACCATACACAAGCGGTGCAATAACCAAGATCACAAGAAGAATAACCATGCACAAGAACACAATAAGTATCATGGGAAAACCCTTCTCAAACAAGGGGGGAAACCCAGCAATCCTTTTCTATATTCTCAAGAGAAGATTGTTGATTAAGGTTGGTTGTCATTGATGTCAACCCTTGAAGAAAGCCCCGTAGCGCAAAGGTTTGGGTAATGGACCCAATATTGTTTGATGTAAATATGACTCATTATTGTTTTTTCATGGTTGATAAGAAGTAAATATGGATGAACTCCAAAGTGGTCCCCTTATGGTGAAAGCCCTCACGGGAAGACGCTTTGTGGAGTAAGAGAATCCATGCTTAATTGTGGAATAATGAGATGAAGGAAAGTGAATTTGTCAGGGAAAATATCCTAGATGGATATTTCTTGTCATGTCATTTCCGGTGGTATGTGGAACATCACATAATTCCTCATGGTTAGAGAGTTATGGCCATGAGAAGTTGGAGACCCCAGGTTTGGGTAATGGACCCAAGTTTTTTTTTATGGGTAACGGTATGAGTTATGATATATTTTCAGATAATACTATTCTATATGGATAGTACATGTCATGCCATTTCTAGTGGTATGTAGAACGTCACATAACTCCTCGCGGTTTGAGAGTTGTGGCCTTACGAAGTTGGAGGACCCTCATATGTCATCTAGAAGCCCCAAAAGGTCAAAGTAATCAAAGTGGTTTAAGAGATTTTAAAAGGTAAATAATAAAGTGAAGTGATGAGTGTATTATAATTCAAA
>ML806072.1:0-11413 GCA_009831015.1 Picea engelmannii
CAGTAAAGAGTAATTGCCAATCAAACCAGCGGGATCCGAGATGCTAACCAGCTTTGCACTGGCTGAGACCGGGACCAATTTTCCATTATTGCACTCGTACGCATATTGCCCGTATGCCCTGCTTTTCATCTTCAGGCTGGGAATTCAATTCAACGAAGAAACAACAGAAAATACCATTCAGCAAACAAATAACAAAAACTAAAAACATGAAAACCAATAACTAGATGAAATTTTCAAAACCCAAATCAAAATCACCATGAAACTCTCGTCCAAAACGCAGCGTAAACACTTGCCAGCACTAAGACTGTAATTAACTACCTGTTGCCTGGGGGCGGCTCCAAGGATGATGTCACTCCATGGCAGGTGCTGATGTTTAACAGGAAAATACACAACAGATATACACATTGTGTATTCATCAAAGTGCCCATCGCTCCGATTCGGTGAAAGGATGGGGCAGAACGCTTTGTTTTCTCAGATTAAAAGATGGAGTTCAGGGCTAGTCCTCCTATCTATATATATACAGAGAAAGAGAGAGCAAACAATGGTGTAGCCAGCGCAGAGCGGGTTGCCTGTATAACGGTGTGTATGTTAGGGCGCATGTTATGGAGAGAATTCATCCGAAATTGACCACTGTATCTGATCTGAGGAGAAACGGAAAAACAAAGGCAGAATAAGCGGTAGGATCGGCTCAGGAATCCGGCAGCCATGGCGGAATTTGGGTTACGAAATCCGAGGAGTTTATTAATTTCAGAATACACGTGAAATGGGAGATATTGTGTGAGTTTGTATTTATTTGGAAAATTTTAATCATTATACTTATCTTCAAATATAATTTTTTTTTTCAATATAATTTTTTTTTATTTTTTAAAATATAATTTTTTTTAATATTATTATTTTTTATTTTTTAAAATATTAAAATAAAATGTTTTTTTTTTTTAATATTATTAATTTTTTGAAATGTAAATTATAAAATGTATAGAAATTTTATAAACCAAAAATTTACCAAAATATAAACAAAATTGACTAAAAAAATTAATCACAAGTCAAATTTAACTCTTAAAATTTTACTTGATTCATAAGTTGTTCACATTGTTACAATGAGAATAATGTGACTTTCTAAAATGTTCACATTATTATGATGAGGGAGGTAATTTGAATGCAAAATTTAGAGAAATTTTGTTTCAAATTATAATTTTATGGCAAAAAATAATGTGAAAGTTTATGATAGATAGTTTAGAGTGGACACTCTACCTATTATACAAATAGAACTATACTGGTAATAAAACCATTGTTGATATTAATGGTGAAGTGTTAATGTTTGATAAACTCTTACAGATCTTTTTTCCAAAAAGATTAAACCACTTTTATAAGTAAGTGTGAAAACCTACACCTACATACTTATATTATAATTTTGTATTGAATAAATAAATTTTATTTTAAACACTTTATACAAAATTAAAATTATTTATAAATTTAGATACTCCAACACCAAATTACTAGTTACCACTTTGCATTTATCAAGCATATCTTTTTCATAATTATTTAAAATCATAACTAGGATATTTGTTACCACTTTGCATCTATCAAATATATCTTTTTCATAATTATTTAAAACCATAACTAAAATATTTGTTTATAGAAATTCATTGACTTCCCATAAGAAGCATGATGAGTTTCAATCCATAAGAAATTCATTGACTTCCCATAATAAGCAACCATGATAAAGCTATAACAAAAGATAAACTTGTATTATTATAACATAAACTAACACCAAATTCAAAAAGAACCCCATCATGTATCAAAGGTCTTACATAAATAACGTGGGAAGAATTCAATGTAGCAACGTTTCCAATGAAATTGGGCTTTACATAAATCACTATCGAGATTAGAAATATGTAATACTAGATACATTTAATATTTATAAAACATTACTCCATCTTTAATACATTGAATATGATACAAAATTGCAATAATTAACAATATCCACGTGCCATTCATATGTATCTATATTGTTATTACTTCCCAAAGGATGGAGTCTGAAAAGGAAAATGTTTATTATTTCATTCTCAAATATGGTTTAAAAAATGGATTGCCCCCACATGAAGGATACATAAATTAGTTTTAAAAATATGTGTTTTTTAACATTGTAATAGATGATATTAATTTATAATATATGTATTTTTTGAAAAATTAAATTTATTTTTTATTTGAAATTTATTTTCCATATATATTTTTAAATTTAAAATATAAAAACAAATTTAAGTTGGATTTGCATTATCATTCATTATCATCATTTTTGGTTAAAATGTATTTTAAAAAGGTCTTTATGATTAATAATAATAATAATAATAATATATTTTTAAAGTCACAACTAAGTTAACACATCAAATTGGTGTATGAGACTCCCTTGTTTGTGGGACAAGGGACCCCCATTCACCCAACGATTTGATTGGTAAAGTCTACGAAGGTATACAATTGTTTCATTCACCTCGAAAGTATATAATTTCCTTTCCACTTGAGGAAGCCTTTCTTGGATTCTTTTCACTTCTTGAGCTAAGGCTTGGAACTGTGAACTTGGGTTCACTAGCCATTTATTTATTTTAAGAAGGTCAATCTGGCTCGTTTCTTGAATGGTCGCCAGAGTTTTTTCTTTGTTCTTTCTAGAATTGTGTTGGTTCATTCTAATATCTAATTTCCCCAGGGCCTCTATGATATTGCTTCCTTCAAAATCAATTAGTTTTTTATCTAAGGATGATAACACTTCTTGGAAAGCGTCCTTTACCTCCAAGGGAAAATTTGTTTTCCACACCTTCAGGGCCATATCACCTCTTATTTGTTCATAAGGGGAAAGGCGAGGAAAATCAGGGATGCTATCTTTCTGTGCCGATATGATGGATTCTTGAAATTTATCTCGGTATGAGCAAGATTCTCTTTCCTTAACATAGATATCCTTTAGAGCAAGGTCCACAACCTGGTAGCATTTCTGGATGGCATCGACCTTCATAAAAAGATCCTGTTGGGTTGTTTCCAATCTCTCGTTTATTTCCAACGATTGAGTCTGGAATGATGAAATATCTATTGATGTACCTTTAGTCAGGTCTAATATGGCTTTCAATTTCCTTATTAACTCATCATGTTGAGTGACCAATCCTTTGTTGGCTTGTGAATTTCGATCGAGCTCCTCGAGGTTAGCCCATAACTGTTGGATTTGATGCCTCTGATTTGTTCAAAGTCTTGGCTCATCTTATTCTTTAAAGTCTGTTCCATGGTTGGTATTTGATCTTGCAACTGCCCCACCAATAGGATTTTCTGTCTTAGTTTCTCTGCCAAATTCTCCACAAAACATTGATTTGCAATGGCAAAGGCACCCAATAAACCTGCAACTTCTTTCACGAATTCTGAATCATCACAATTATTTCCGTCACACAACATCCTTTTCCTTTTGGTTATGATCCCATCCTTCTGGTGTGATTCTCTTTTGAAAATGGCCCTCTGTTTCTTGCTAAAGAAGAAATCTAGAGGAGGCATCTCTTCGGGTAATATTGGGATAAGATCACTTACAAAAATAATTTCAGAACTAGGATTTCCAAAGCTAGATTGTAGAGGACTCAATGATGTAATAGGTGTACCTATTTCTATAAACTGTTGTTGTTATGCTGTATTGGCAACAAATGTGGCTGGTGTTGAAGGAGATACATCTTGCCCTTGTTTTAGGAAGGCTTCGAGTTGAGCCGTTGACTGAGGGCTCAGTGGAATTGATCATGAAGCTTCTAATTTCCGAGTCAAAACTTTAGAGCTCTTTGGGGTTTCCTCGATATTATATTTACAAGAGGACCTGGGTTCAAAATCCTAGAGGCGTAGATTTCTGTGTAGGAGGAGCAACTATCGACTCTCCTTGTAGTACTTTCAGCAAACTGTTTCACCTATGTCTTTGGAAACTGAGGAAACTGACCTATTGATCTGGGGACAAGGTTTGGAATCTATTCAGTACCTCCTCATAATACCTAACTCCCTTGAATATTTCATCATGTGGGGAGTTTTCATGCACATATATTTTCATGTTGTATTGGGCCAGGTGGTTCTCCATGATTTTGTGTGGGTTGTGCCTTTTAAATTCTATGTCAACCAATTTGACATCCTCCAAATATGAAACCTCCAATTTGGAATGACCGAAGTCTAATAGTGAAAACATACCAACCTGGATAGGGAAGGTAGGCCATACCTTTTTCTGGGCTGCCTTAAGCTCATTTTTGATGCCTCCCGTTACTGTTTGGTAGGCTACCTCTCTGCATACCAACCGATATGGTAAAAATCGTGGGATAGCATGGGGAGGAACTGAGCATCTGAAAACCCTGATACAAGAGAAGTTTTCTTCAATGAACCAATCTGCTAGTTTGCCCAGATTTCCCATGATCCTTTTTGAAATCTGAGGAGGAGGTTGACCGTATATGTCTATATGAACATGCACCACTACATTGTGGCATATTTTGTAGAAGAAATCTTTGGCCTTTTCCACGCATAACTTGGAATGGTAAAAGTGGATAGGCTCTGCACTGGTTGGGGTCCAACTCCAATTCATCAATGGGAAAGGATTCAGGAAATAGATAACATCCATGACATACACTGGCATATATAACGGGGTAGGATGTCCCTTTGATTTCTCCATTTTATATTCAGTAATTTATTTGCCCAAATTATCTGACAAAATTTTAGCTTAATTAAAAGTGTAGCCCTCGACCACCTCATGCATGATAGATACCCATTCCAAAGGGAAATGAGTAGGAATCTTCTTTGCAAACAACCTAGAGAGCATCATGGCTATGTAAATGATGTGAACGTCCAACGACGTTGTGGCATACACACCATGAGCACCGGCCCTAAACTTCTCTGGGTGCCCCCACCAGGGCCTGATTATATCGGGGTAACTCTTGTCGCACTGTATGCATTCCTGTTGCTTAGAATCCAACATAAATGCAGTATTGTAATTATATTTAGGATCGAGAGATATACTATACATTACTTGGAGGTGTTCTGGTCGAAAAGAAGCAACAACAACCTTTTGGTGGTTGAAAATGCTCCTGGTTTGGACATCGATGTTTTCCAGGGCCCATCTTATCATGTCATTATACGACATGAGTCTTGACCACGCATCTATATTCTGTAGCTATGGAATGGGCTATATATCTGATTTTAGGTTCGTGAGTATCGTCTACTTCATCACCGAAATCTTCAGGGCAATTTATAATCTCATGTTCCAGAACCTCAAATACTTGTGTCCAAGGTTTAACAGAGTCTATAGCTCATGGCGTAGTGTCTAAAAGAACGTTCGCATTCAGATTTGAACCCTCACCAGCCGCATCAGTCTTCTTCATCATATTCCATGGTGCCATGATATCGATATAACACAACGAGGTTACCTGTTGCAGAGGAATTGCGTGAACTTCCCAATCAGATAAAACTTGCTACTTTGCGGAAGGTGAAAATGAAATTCAAAATCAAAGTATTTTTATTCACATCAGATGCATTGATTCTAGTATAGCTTTACTGACGACAAATTTATTAACTTTAATGGATTTGTCTACCCGACGATCCACAATCTATGTTAAAAATCATTGTCATTGATTTGTCATAAATGCCATTAATATTCGACGGTTCATGTTCGATAAATTTAGATGAGACAGAGTGGGAATTATTTGAATCCCGAATATGCGAAGGTTAGTCTCTTGATAATCGTTTTTAACACTTAAATTAATCATGTTTTAAAAAGTGCGTTAATTTCGAGTGTCTCAACAATTCTTCGAGAAATTTAAATATAGCTCGAGAGAAAAACCTCTGAAACTCGAAACTGCGAAGTGATTAATTATTCGGTAATCGATTTTAATTCTTAATTAATCATATTTAACTTTAAGTGCTTCAGAAATTCAGAGTTCAGAGATTTTGGGATACGATGAAGGATAAACATCCAGATCTCGAAGTGAGAAGTCATTAATTACCTCTTGACCATGATTAACTTAATTAACTAAAGTTTAACACTTCGACATTTTAGAGCTTCGGTGATTTGTGAATTAGTTCTTTGTTAAATTTCCAAAGGGTCGTCTCTTGTAATGACGTGTCACAGATGACGTCATTCTAGGTGACGTGTCGAGAAAAGGGATGTGCCACGTGTTACTTAGAATCATATGAATCTTCAAATAAAAATATTAGAAATGGGTGCCACGTGTCAACTCGGGGAAGACTCAAAAGATACACGTGTACCATGACTCATGTCCTTCAAAGGTTTAGGAAAAATGATGAACAAAAAATTTCGGGTTTCAAGACTTTTATCGTTAAGACTTATCGAAATGCCAGAAGCGTGAAGCTCCAGAGCGACCTTTAGTTATTTAAGTCTTTAACTATTAGGCGGCTCCAAAAATCTGGAGAAATTAGGATCGCTCGATCAAACAGAAACAAATCATCAACGATGGATATCACGTGTGCCTTGTTACTGATTAGCCAGGACTTGAATTTGATTTAAAATTCGAAAGTTATTTTATGAGTTACCATTTTGGGAAAGATTATATTTTCATGAAGGAGAGAATGTAAAACTCAAAAGTTTAGGATTATATGTGTTCCAACATATGTTTCAAGCAAGGGTTGGATGAGGAGGACTTGGAGAGGTTGCTGCAACATCATCTGAAGATTGTAAGTTTCCTTTTTAAAGTTCTCATCAATATACTTGTCCTTTGTCCTTATAGTATGTGTTTACATGTAATTTTCTATGCTTGTTTTAATCTTTCATAGATAGATTGATTTTGTCTAATCCATTAGAGTAGGAGATAGTTGTTTGTCTTTTATTGTCCATTGCAGGTACTGTTCAGAACTCGTGGAATGGAGCAACTTGGACAAACTTTGAAAGTGAGGTACATCATACTGTCCCTCCTTCTCCCTTTTTCGATTGATAATATTAATCTATAGGAATGGTAGTGTCCAATGGCAGTTTTCTATCTTGGTAGAAGGGTCTGTACTCCAAGGGAAGATTCACCTGTCCACATGGGAATTATTTCGTAAAAAAAATTGGCGACTCCACTAGGGATCAATTTTTAGTTTTTGTTCTTTACTTGGTTTGTCCTTACCTTTTGTCTATATTTAGATCTCGTTTTCTGATTTTATATATCCTTACATCTTTTCATCTTTGCTAAGTTGTCTCATTGAGTCTCTAAATGAATTTCCTTGAGTTTTTGAGTTTTTCTAAAAATTGTCGCAGGACTAATGCCCTCTTGAGTTGAATTCAGGGTGCTGATAGCTTGATCAACGCTCCCCCATACTCTATTAGGGAGTGTTGTAGCGCTCTGGTGCTTTGGTTACCAGAGTGCCAATTTTTCTTGCTTTGAAAAATTGTAGACTTTTTGCTTGTTGAGCATAGTTCTTGGATATTTTTCTCTGGCTCAGATCCTATTATGTCAGATCTTGTTTTCTGTTTGACTTAAAACTTGCTGCCTTTCATTATTTTAGTCTTTATTGAGTTTGTGTTGTCTTTCCTTGTCAAAAAATTAACTGTTCTCTTGCAAACTTGGTTTCTTTTTGCTGCTCCTTTCGATTATCTGATTGATTGGAGGTTTTCATAAGGAAGGTCATTGATCACAGTTGTTTTCCTAATCTTTGATCATTTACTCAATATCGAAAGACTATAAAGTGTGATTTTTGGTTTCTTAGTGTTTTTTCTTTTGAGTGGATAGTTTGATAGTTTGTTCTTCTTTTGGTTTCTTATTTTCTGCTGAGAGTGTCTTTGTTTATGTACTTTTGCTTCCTCTTTTTAAAATCACAGTAGTGAAATTTTTCATTATTAATGAAAGCATGAAGCATTAGACAAACATCTTAACTTTCATTTTGCAATCAGACAAAGAAATTCTGGTATGCATTTGTTTTGGATATTCAAAAGGATTTCTTTATAAGTTGGCAAATTATTTGAATTCTTGTTGACAATGAAATCGTATAAAATTTTGCATTCTTGAGTGTTTGTAAGTGACAAAAGAAAATAAACGTTCATTGAAAAGAAAGTTTGCATCTCATTATTTTCATCTTTTTTGGAGTTGTGTATCAAACATCATTAGTTTCACTATCATTCACCTTTATGTAACGAACAACCATGAAAATGAACGCTAATTAAAATCAAACTAGAAACTTTTATTTTTAGATTTTGACACCAACAATAGACTACAACTTGATATTTGGAATAGGCTATGAGATTAACTCTCCAAAGCATTCAAGACAAACACAAAATCTTGTGATAAGGAGAGTAAATCCAACTTTCGTATAAACATAACTGGGATCCCCCTATCACACAGGGGTTAAAAACGAGGTCACGTGTGAGAGAGATCAAAGATTATCCCTCAGAGACTTAACCAATTGTAGTATTACGATCGTATATTGGGGGTTCTTCTTAAGGATTAACTGTTTTCATTTTGTCTCGGAGCTTTGTGAATTCTGAATCCGTTTGGGGTCCTCTGGAGTTTAGCGATCCATTTGTCCTCAATTCTCTTGAAGGATTTCAGACTTAATATCCTTCCCATACGTTCAGACTTGACTGTCGACTGTACCCTCCCAGAGGCTAATTGCGAGTTGGTATCCTTAGTAGCCATAATATTTAGGGTCCTTACACGAGGTGATGATGAAGGGAAGTCTTCGTTGTATTGGAAGATGCTATTGACAAGTTTTCCTGAGTGTGTAGGACACATGACATGTTACATATGCTG
Organism: Picea engelmannii; assembly: GCA_009831015.1. Classification (NCBI taxonomy): domain Eukaryota; kingdom Viridiplantae; phylum Streptophyta; class Pinopsida; order Pinales; family Pinaceae; genus Picea; species Picea engelmannii. Next base: position 8,733 of record ML806072.1, read on the forward strand.
ATGGAATCAATGGAATTCCTTGGAATCTAGATTGAGTTAGGAAGTGGATTGTATTTCGATTTAGTATTTCATTTCCGCACTTGTGACATATGATTGATTATAGTACGATTATGCATATGGATTATTGATAGTGTTTTTTTCAGTGGATGTAGGATTGATGATGCTTTCTAATCCGACTCACACAAGGAGTAAAGGGGCCATGCACAAAAACCAAACATTGAGAGAGAGGTGTGGTAGTGTCCCTGTCACAACCTACTAGCACTCCTGACGTGGCTACAACTATAGGTTAACGATTACCTAGTTTGAGTGGTCCACGATGTTGTGAGGGAAGACTGAGACAATTTCTCACGAAGATTTCTAAAGGGTGAACAATAAGGTAGAGTCCTTATTCCTTAGAATCCCTTAGTCTCTCACAATGTCGATCGAATGGAGTTTTGACTCCAAAGGGCTAGATAAACTTCCAAAACAAGTCAAATGCGAGTGACACCCTTGGAGCACGAAGGTGCGTCTTGAAGGGCACGTCATGCAATTGATACTTGAGTCAATAAACCTAGGTGACCCAGACAACATTGGAATGATTAGACCTTGTTAGAATACATTATTTATTAAACAATATATTAAAAATTAAAAAAATAAATCCTAACAAGAGTCCAAGCCTAAGTCTAAGTTTAATTAGGGGACGGATTTAAAATATTAAATAAATTAAAAGAGTTGAGATAAATCATTTTCTAGGAAAAAGTGAGTAAAATCTAAAGATTGGATAAAATGCACATGTGTGCATGAAATTAATAAAAAGGGATTCTTAAATAGAAGTGAATAATAACTTGAGAGTTTGGATGTACATAGAATAAAATCTTGAGCCAACCTACCACTAGTCTAACTAGAAGAAGACTCCTAATCCAACTCTAACTAAGATCTAGTTAGGAGACTATTGAATAAGAATTTGGGAGCAAAGGGACAACTAAGAGAGAAAATAGGAGCACATTAGCACATTAGGGAATGTGAGGTTATTTGGCTTTTTAAATAAAATAAAAATTGGTAAATACTTGTGCAACTTGGGGAGAGTGTGACAAGTGAGTGGGTGAATAATAATAATTATTTTAAACTAAAACGTTTATTATTTGTGCATGAGGACATGAGTCAGTGAAGAAATTTCTATAAAACAAATGATGTAGAAGGGGAAAAGGGGAAAACCTTATGAACACTATTATGCTACCAAATTTTTATTGACTGTGTTTTACTTGTAAGAGTTGGGACTCCAAGCTTGTGAAAAGAGTGGAAGCTCTTCCTTGCGAGGCAATCTTGGAAGCTATTGAGTTCTGGTTTTTGTGTTTGCCCCCTTTGCGTCTCGGGGGGCTACAAGGGAAGAAGAGTACCCCTAGTGTTGGCTGGGAGGTACTGGTGGAGTCTAGGGATTGGCAAGCAAAAGAAAGGAGGACGAGTGAAAGCCTCCAAACTAAAGATTGGAAGCACGAATTAATAGGACTTATGGTTACAATACTCCTTGTTATAGTTATTTTTATTATGAAATTGATAAATATTTCATGTGATCCACTGTATTATTTTAAAACAAAAATATATAATGGTTAAAACTAGTGATTTTTCTTGCAACTATACATGGTTACTGTGTATGAATCAAGTGGTAGAAGAAGATATATTATTTTGTCATTATACAATTACTCATTTCAATTAGATAAATATTTCTAATACAATATACCCTACCAAATGATATTATAAAATTATTTATGAATATCAATGATTCAAGAATCAGATTCACACGGTAGGTAATATATTATTTGTAATCTAGTTTAAATAATATTAGGGATCTATGCAATTGGTTGTTATTTCTATTGTTGGCTTGGAAGTAAGAATTGTTACAATGTACTCAATATGTGATATTTAAATGATATTTGGAGGGGATTATTGTCAATGGTTTCCAATGTGATCAATTGAGAGGATATGGATATATTGTATTAATGTTTGAATCGATCCTTCTTATCATCTTACCTTAATACATCCAAGAGAAGATTTGTCGATTTATTTTTGTACATATATCTGTACAGATTTGACGATTGATTCCTTAAAACTTGATAAGATAAATACGTACAAAGCCCTAATTAAAAGAAAAAAAAGATACTATATCAATAAAAGGCAAGAACAACTTTCACAACTATACAAGTTGGATCCTAAGAAGTTCTGGAGCCAAATTCTAAAACACAATACTAAATAAAATAATAGGATTCCCTTAACGGACTGGAATTCCTACCTTAAAAGTCTTTACGAGTTCCCTAATGCCATGGAAACCATTCCTATTGTCCCTACAAAGAAAGAAGTTTTTTCTTTAGACGACATAGAGTTCGGGGTTAAGTGGCTCGCAAATGGGAAAGCTAAGGACATTGAAGGCTACCAAGCTGAAATTTTTAAAATTGGAGGGCCAATCCTTATCCCTCACATACACAAGCTCTTCAATTTAGCAGTCAAGCATGGCTTCCCTAAACCCTGGACACAAAGCCTCATTGTTCCTATTTTTAAAAATGAGGATAAAAACATTCCCTCTAATTATAGGACCATTATGATTAGCCCAATTTTAGCCAAGCTTTATGGAATCATTTTGGAAAAGAAGATTAGCATTTGGCTAGAAAGTCACGGTAAAAGAGCTAAAGGCCAGGCTGGGTTTAGGA